>JAGFNQ010003104.1:345017-685363 GCA_024364735.1 Boesenbergia rotunda
TATTCAAATGGTAGAGTCCAGTCAGGTGATGTAATAATAGGAGCTGAGGTAAGAGCCTCCCTGAGTCTATGAAAAGCTTCCTTGCATTTTTCATCAAAAAAAACTCAACATCTTTCTGCAAAAGTCGTGTCAAGGGTCGAGCAATCAAGCTGAAATCTCTAATAAATCTGCGGTAAAATCCTGCATGTCCAAGAAAAGCACGAACATCCCGTACGCATACGGGGTAAGATAAAGAAGAAATAACACTGATTTTAGCAGGATCTACCTCAATACCTTTCCGAGAGACTATGTGTCCAAGTACAATCCCGTGCTCTACCATAAAGTGGCATTTCTCAAAATTAAGAACAAGGTTAGTTTCAATGCAACGATGTAAAACCCTAGACAAGTTATTTAAGCATGAATCAAAAGACGTGCCATAAACTGAAAAATCATCCATGAATACCTCCATACAGTCCTCTAGCAACTCACCGAATATACTTACCATGCATCTCTGAAATGTACCGGGTGCGTTGCAGAGTCCGAAGGGCATACGTCTGTAGGCAAAAGTGCCAAAGGGGCAAGTGAAGGTGGTCTTCTCCTGGTCCTCTGGATCTATGCAAATCTGAAAATAGCCTGAAAATCCATCCAAGAAACAATAGTGCGACTTCCCTGCCAGTCTCTCAAGCATCTGATCAATGAAGGGTAGGGAAGTGATCTTTCCTTGTGACCTTGTTGAGCTTCCTGTAATCAATGCAGACTCTCCAGGAATTCTTAACTCTGGTGGGCACTAGTTCATTGTTTCATCTGCCACCACGGTCACTCTAGATTTCTGGGCACCACATGAATAGGACTAACCCACTGACTGTCAGAAATAGGATAAATGATACCTGCTGTAGAAGTCAGTCACCTCTTTCTTACAACATCCAAAATAAGTGGGTTGAGTCTCCTTTGTGGTTGCCTCACAGGTTTGACATTGTCTTCCAAAAATATCCTGTGTATGCAGATAGCTGGCTGATACCTGGTATATCTGATAAAGTCCACCCAATTGCCTTCTTGTAGTGCCTCAGGACTTGCAATAATTTTCTTCTTGTTCTGACTCCAAATGTTGTGCAATAATCACGGAAAAGTCTGCTCCTCTCCTAGGTATGCATACTTCAAATGGCCTGGTAATGGCTTTAGTTCACTCTGGTCTTCTTCAGTAGAAATAGGTGATCCTCGGGGCTTTGTGCAATCCCCTACACTTTGAATATCAAGAAAAATAGGTGATCCTTGGGGCTCTGTGCAATCCCCTACACCTAGAAAAATCTCTCCACTGGAAATGCATCTGAAATGTCTTCTGAAAAATCCTCAGTCTCAGCAGTAAGTATTTACTTAGCCTCCTCTGAATCTATAGCTCTTCTAGAAAAATCAAATAAAAATCCCCCAGCCTCTAACTCTGTCTGCGCCAGCTCCTCAAGAATGTCCATGCTCATGATGGAGTGATCCTCTCTCGGATGCTTCATAGCATCAAAAAGGCTAAAATGAACAACCGTGTCTCCGATTTCCATGGAAAGTGTACCGGCATATACATCAATCTTGGTTCTAGCAGTCTTCAGAAACGGTCTGCCTAAAATAAGTGGAGAATGGTGTGCAAGATAATCTCCCTCCATATCCAAAATATAGAAATCTGCAGGAAATATTAGCTCCTTTACCTTCACCAAAACATCTTCAATCATACCTGCTAGGTGGGTCTGACTCCTGTCCGCTAGCTGTATCACCACACCAGTGGGCTGTAAAGGGCCTATGCCGAGCATCTGAAATACTGACCTGGGCATCACATTTATGTAAGCTCCTAAATCAAGCATAGCATTATGGAATATGGTGCTCCCTATCTCACAAGAAACAGTAAATACCCCTAGGTCTTCACACTTCTGAGGGATGGTGTGGATAAGTGCTGAGATATTCTTCCCAAAGCTGACCAACTCATTTTCCTTAAGTTTCTTTTTGTGAACACAAAGATCTTTCAAAAACTTAGCATACTTTGGAATTTGCTTGATCATGGTCAACAAAGGTACATTGATCTCTACCTTACTAAAAAGTTCCACTAGCTCATTGAATTCCTTAGCCTTCTCCTCCTCCACTTGCTTTTTGGCTAGTGTCTTCCGCTGTGGAAAGGGTAAAGGTACCTTAAAATCATCTTCTTTGGCCGGAGGTGGAGAAGCTGAAATTTCAGTTGCTGTCCCCTGCGAAGTGGCTGCTCCTTGCGTCTCGGCACTGATTTCTTCTCCATTTTCCACCAAATTTGGAGGGTTACTCGAGGAAGGAGTTGGGAACGGGCTAGGGGTGAAATCAGCTAAATTTGAACTCGTTTCATGGCTGTTTTGGGCTGGACTTGAAATTGCTGTCCGGTTTTCTGAAAAATCTGCTCTTGGACTCTTTGGAGATGATGTAACCCTCCCACTTCTCAAAGTAATAGCACTCACATTTCCTTTAGGATTAGGGACAGTTTGGGAAGGAAGTTGACTTGATCCCTGAGCTTGATTTTGATTAATCCCACTAGCCAATTGACCCAATTGCCTCTCAATGTTGTGATTATGTTGTTGTTGTTGGAACATTTGTTGAAACATTTCCATCATTTGTTGGTGCTGCGCATTTCCTCCACTTGAGCTCCCATACCCTCCTTGGTTAGCATAACTCCTTGACTGACCTTGAAATGATGAAGTAGTCGGTTGAATTGGTTGAGCTTGCTGAGATCCTTGAAAACATGGCTGTTGGGGCTGATAAGAGGATGGAAGTTGCTGTTGGTAGGGCTGATTAGCGGGCTGATATGCTTGGAAACCTTGCTGGAGTTGTAGCCTTGAAAGTTCTGATTTTGAAGTGGAAAATTCGGTGATGAGGACTGAAAATTCTGACTTTGAAACCCTTGATTGTAGGGCTGTGAAATCTGGTTATAGGGCTGGGAAGGCTGAAAATTTTGTTGGTTTTGAGTTTGTAAAGCTGGAAATGATTGAAAACCTTGCTGCCCTTGATGATATTGCTGGAATTGAGGTTCGAATTGCTGAAATTGTTGCTGAAATTGCTGCTGAGTTTGTTGGAAATTAGGCTGAAATGGAGGCTGAAAATTTTGGTTCGACGGCTGAAAAACTTGCTGATTATTCTAAGTTTGCTGGGGCTGCTAGAAATTCGGTAGAGGCTGCTGTGAGGACTGCGGTTGAGGGTCTTGTTGGCAGAAAGCGTTCCCGTACCTCAAATTTGGATGATTCCTCCAACCGAGGTTATAAGTAAAAGAATAAGGATTGTTTCTTGCTTGAAATTGTCCTCTTACTAATGCTGCTACTGTCTCGTCCTGTTGGAAGGTGGGGCATGAATCTGAGGTGTGCTCTTGACTAGAGCAAATGCCACACACACTCATCACTTGATTAGATTATGGAGTTGCTGAAAGATTTGAGCCTTGATTTGCATTATTAACCTTCAATTCCTTAATAAGTGATGTGATCTCCGCCAATGAATTCCTTATGTCTTTCTGATCAGTAGGAACTACCTGAACTTCACCCACTCCTCTGGTGGTCAAGGCTCTGCTTCCAAATTGTTGGGAATTCTCAGCCATATTAGAAATTAGCTCCCTAGCTTGCATTGGCGTTTTGTTCACTAGGGCCCCTCCAGCTGCAGCATCTATCATGATTCTGTCCATCTGCAGCAATCCCTCATAAAAGTATTGAATCAAAAGTTGCTCGCTAATCTGGTGATGGGGACAACTCGAACATAATTTATTGAATCTTTCCCAGTAATCATAGAGTGTCTCACCCACCACTTGCTGAATTCCACAGATGCTTTTCCTAATTATTGCTGTTCCGGAGGTTGGGAAGTATTTTTCCAAAAATGCTTTCTTCATGGAGATCCAACTAGACACATGTCCTGTAGGTAGATAATAAAACCAGTCTTTTGCTGCTCCTGTCAGTGTAAAGGGGAAAGCTCTCAGCTTAATATCTTCTTCAGAAATGCCCTGAGGCTTCATAGTAGAGCATACAACATGGAATTCGTGCAGGTGTCTGTTTGGATCCACTCCAGTTTATCCCTGAAACTTTGGCAGCAAATTGATGAGTCCAGATCTTAGCTCAAAATCTCCCGCCAGCTCTGAATAAGCTATGCTGGAGTACTAAAATGAAGCATCTGGTGCTACAAGCTTCTTCATAGTTCTCTGGTGATCTGCCATGTTACTCCCTGAGTGAGTGGAAATAGTCTGAATAGGAGGGATATCTGTAGTGTCAGAAAGAATGCCCTGGCTCCTCCTAGCTCTGAAAATCCTCTCAATCTCAGGGTCGAATTCTTCTAAATCACCACCTGAAGACCTAGTCATAAAACAAAACAAATCGCAGTAAAGTGGATAAAGAGATAAAACAAATAAAATCAAATCAACAGATATAGCAATAAGCACAAAAATAAATCAAGAAAGATATAAAATGAGTGCACAAGCAAAAATCAAACAAATCAACTAGTGCGTCCCCGGCAACGGCGCCAAAAATTTAACGGACCCGATTTAGCTAAGTTAAGTTGTCACGAAATGTGTGGATCCGTCAGAATTTAGAATATAAATGAAAAGCTGGAAACCGTTTTTGCAATTAAGAATGAAAATGTAGTAAAGGGGCCACAGGTCGTATTTTTCCTCGGGACTAGTTGAGGTTGTTTGATTCGTGCTTGTATTTATGTGTCGTTTGTGTTTTTGGGGTTTCAAATAAGTAGTTGGGTTGTGGGGTTGCAAGCATGAAATGAAATCCCACTAGAGAGAAGGAAACTTAACCACGCAAGCTTAAACAAAGTAATGGAAATTAAGGACTAAACTAATGCAAATCAAATTTTTGGAAACAATTATGAATTCAGATGCAATTCTAATGCCCAACAATTTAATCAACTAAGTAACTGAGTTTGCAATTGAATCTAACTCAAAACTTTAAACACACTGCAGTAAGGGAATTTCGAATCTAGCTTAAAAAAAGAACAAACTTGGAGTTGCAAAGGTGAAGGTTCCAATTCAGAGAAACTAAATGAAGAAGTAAGTTTAGTAATGCAGAACCTGATCATGAAAATGCAGTGATAAGTAAATGCAGAAATGGAAATTCGAATGCAGAAATGGCACAGCCAAGTGAAGGAATTCAGATTCAATCCAATGGCAAAAACAAAATAGAAATTTTGAGATGGTGTGCAGAAATTCAGCTGAATAAAACTCAGAAATGAAGCTACAAGTGAAACAACCTAGATCAACCAAGTTAACATACTGAAGGTGAAATAAACTAAAGCATTTGAAAGCTAAATGGAATTTCAGAGAAGAAAACTGATACGCATCATGTTAATCAGAAATTCAGAAATGGAAGTTGGCACGCCACAATTGGATTGCAAAGAACTACAATTAAGTTGCTATGTTAACTAAGCACACTATCTATCTAATGCTAGAGCAGAAATTAACAACTAAAACAACTCAAAAACAATTAAGAAAACAGGCAATCTGAAACAAATTCAGAAACTGAATGACAAATCAGAAAAAACTGGCACGCAACAGGGTAGTTGGCACGCAAGCAATTAACAAAGAAATATACTAAAATTAAAGTAGATTGATCACTAACAAGTTCACCAAACTAATTAACTTGAAGATTCAAAACCTACTTAAGTTAAACAATTCAGAAACCACTCTTAAACAGCTAATACAGAAAATTTGCAGAAAACAGAACAGATTCGGCAGAATATGAAAACTACAGCTAAAACAATGAAACTTAATTATCTAAGCTACTCCTCAACCCTTCTCCAACTCAAGAGCTCCTTGGTCGTCAATCAAGGGAGAACCTCGGACCCGCAAGCTCAACAAATCAGTGGCAGAACTGTCTCTGCTACCTAATCAAATCAGCCCCTGCTCAAGCTGAAATCTGCTTCCAATTTCTTCAAACTCGCTATGGTGGCTTGCGATTGTGATTAGGGAATGATCCGAACCTTCCAAGGAACCCCTCTGGACTGCTCGGATGCAGTGGAGATGGTGCACAGCTGAGCTCGCTGAAATCGGATAACAAAGCTGCTGAAACCTCACGCAGCCTTGCTATTGTGCAAAACCCAATCTAAAAACCTCACTGAGACTCTCTTCACTGACCTAGCTCTTGCTCTAGTGAAGGATTGAGGGATCACGCCTTCGGATGGATGAAGAACATGAAGAACACGATGAACACACGAAGGAAGCTACTGTTGCGGTGAAGACTCGATGAAGAGGAAGCTGCGCAAAAAATTTCCTTAAGTAATTAACATTGGACGGCTTAGATTGAATTGAGGAAATCCAACGGCTGATCTTGCTCTGATTTGAGCCAAACTTTGATGATGATGATCTGGGGTCAGGATCTGCATCGTGGTAGCTTGGATCCACCAGATGTGCAACAGATGGTCCAGATCATCCTAATCTTTGAATGGACGATCTAGAGCCCTCCGAGCTTGATCCAACGGTTGATTGATCTTTGATTGGGATGAAACCTTCAGATCTTGATCAGAATGCTTGATCAACCCTAACCCTAGCTCGGATTGCTTCAGATGGTCTCGGATGACTCAGATCTTGCCGCTTTTGAGTCGGACGGCCCGGATTAAACGTAAGCTTGATAATTCGATCCGGTTCCACTTCCGACTCAAGTTTGACCCAGTATGCCCTAGGTCCATGAACCTTTCATGCCTACAAAAATAGATCCAAAATTTAGTGGCCAATTAATCCAAATATGTGTAAATTTGTAATTAAGTCCAAAATAAAAGTAAGATCTAAAACCTAGGGCAATTTCACAATTAAGCAATAAAAACATAGGTCAAACATGGATTTTAGCAACTCAAATAATCAATAAAATAGTACTTATCACCGGCCCATCTAACCCCAATTGGATCAAATCCCTTAATGAATTAAACTTATTTAATTCACGCATTAAGTCTTTAAAAGACTTAGCCATTCTATGCTTCCGATGCGTCTGAAATAAATTCAGTTTTCACAATTGTTTGGACTTACCAAAAATAGTCTATCTCGATTAGAGAATCCAATTCTCAACTCGTTTTAAATCCTTCAAATTACTCGTTATGCGTGTGACCAACTAGGCTTTCAATTTATGTTGGTTGTCCATAATTAACTAATTAATTATAGAATGATCATGAGTGGCACCTAGTAGTACATCATGATCCCCAATTAATTGAAAGATCAACGGTTGACCTCTGAAATGATTCTGAAACCCTTCAGTAGCTATAATGAATCGTGCCCCATTCCCTTCACCATCTTATACCCACTTGGTTCAGGACATGGTCTATGTGTGTCAGTCCCCACTAGGCTGACTACGTTACACCTAGCCCAAGTAACGTTTCCTCGTCCTATGGATTCTAATTACTCTCATGTATTTAAGAGATTCATACTCTGAACATGTCATGCTCTGGCCAGAGGCTTCGAGTAACAATCCGACGATAGGCCTCGGGTATACATCTTCTCTCAAGGAGTGGTGAATCCTTTGTAGGCTGTTCAAACATCTTCGGGCACTTCGGCTTATACCCAATCATCCTGGGTCCACACCTCCTTGGAGATGCTTGCTTAAGATGTCAAAGTATAAGTCTTCATGACCAAGATGACTTGAACACCGCAAGTCAAAGGAACATCGCACTTAAGCTGCAGTAAGAACTTCACTGACATATCTATATGTAGACTACCATATGAAGTTTTACAGCCAATCACTCCAATGAACTAGTTCCCTTAACTAGCATTCATGTTTATCTCCAGACATCTCCATGTCACTAGCCAGTGAGAATCAGTTGATTAGAGAATAACCCATGCTAGTCTCAACAGAATTGATAGTGTCCGTATTTATCAATTCATCGACTAGGGACAATTTCAATACTTCACAATTACACATGTAGAGATAATCACTAGTTGTGAATTCATCACAAATTCTCTCATGCTGTGAATTGTATTGCGGGCATTCAGTAAATGAGTTTAGGATCTTAATCAAATAATCATGCATACTCAAATAGTGAATATTCATTTATTAAAAATAAATGATTACAATCATAAGGCGATTTCCTTAGAACACTTCTCTCATGTCACTAACACAGTCAGCTTGCCACAATCTCGCTCGGAATCCACTAGCTGATCGGTCACCAGAGTGATCAGGCTGCTCCTAGACCGATCAGGCTCCAGCCTGATCGGTCAGGTTAAGAAACCTCGCGACAGTTGTTCGTTCAGCTTGATCGGTCACAGTTTCTCCCTGATCGGTCACCAGACCGATCAGGAGCCGATCAGTAGGTTTGCCAAAAACCTATTGGATGCTCCTTGATCGGTCACTGGACCGATCAGGAGCAGATTAGCAGGGGAACTCAACCCACTTGTCAGCTCCCTGATCGGTCACCAAACCGATCAGGAGCTGTGTAGTCAGTGAAACGCATACTCCCTGATCGGTCACCAGATCGGTCAGTCATCGCTGGATCAGTCACCAGACCGATCCACGAAGGAGTACCGTGCCAACCTCCCTGATCGATCACCAGATCGATCCAGGGGCTCCAACCTAGCCCTCCAAGCTAGGGTTTCATCCAACCTAGCCCTCCAAGCTAGGACCTGACCCTCCAAGTCAGGATTTTTCACCTAACCCTCCAGTTGGGACTTTTCACCTAACCCTCCAATCTATGACTTTTCACCTAGTCCTCCAAGCTAGGACTTTTCACCCAACCTTCCGAGTTAGGACTTTTCCACACCTAGCCCTCCAAGCTAGGATTTTTCACCTAACCCTCCAAGTTGGGACTTTTCACCTAACCCTCCAAGTTAGGACTTTTCACCTAGCCCTCCAAGCTAGGACTTTTCACCCAACCTTCCGAGTTAGGACTTTTCCACACCTAGCCCTCCAAGCTAGGATTTTCCACACCTAACCCTCCAGGATAGGATTCCTCCACACCTAGCCCTCCAAGCTAGGATTTTATCAAACCTAGTCCCACTAGGCATGCCTAGTCCACGACCAGGACTTAAACCCAATCATAATCATAATCATCAACCTAAACTAAAATCGATGTCAACACCAAAACAACAATCAGGGTCAGACTGTATCAACAATCTCCCCCTTTTTGTTGTTTGACAACCCGATTTTAAGTTTAGGGATTCTCAATCAATTTCTTCAAATTTCAGAATCATAGGAGAATCAGGATTCTCCCCCTACAATTTAATCATCCCAAACTTAACCAACCTCACTCTTCCCCTTTGTCGATCATCGAAAAGGGTCTAGAGGGGCTGTTATGTTTAACCATACTCCCCCTCAACCCTAGGAGTATCCCAAAACAACAAAGGTATGATTTGATTTATGAAAGCATATGAAAACATATGACAAAGATAAGGCATGACAAAACAAGCATATGTATCATATGGACATGGTATTCATAAGCATGATCATGCGTAATAAAGCATACAGAATGATAGCAATATTTTAACCAATCATACAAACCAACAATATCCATGGCAAAGCATCATCATAGCAATCATATAAGGCATGGCAAAGCATAATCATGGCAATCATATAAAACATGGCAAAGCATAATCATAGCAAAATCTAGTCATAAAAGGAAGGCCGAAAACATAGCTTGAAAAGTCAACAAGACCAAATAAACACACGCATATCAATGCATCACAGTCACCATCAAGCCATAACAGGCAAATAGTCAGGACGGACAGATTCGTCAGATGGTCAAATACCACAAAGTACAATCAGAAGAAAATCAATCGTCAGCGGGGGGGGGGGGGGGGGTCAGCGTCCTGCATAGGGTCATCCACATCATCAGGGACAACAGACCCGGTGCAGCACTGGCAGAGGGCGCACCTCCTGGGAATGTGTGCTGGCGCCACTCATCATACCACGTCTGCTGCAGCACATGAACCCCGGAGACATCAGACTCCACCGCGGTCAGTCTGCGGTCGAAAGATCGGAACTCTGATCGGACCTCCTCTCGATAAAGCTCTCGCAGATGAAGATCATACTGGATCGTCTGATCCAGCTCAGAAATCTGCCATCGTAGGTCCGGCTCTGGCTCAAAGTCGTAGTCGGCAGTAGCAGCGGGAGCCTCCTGAGGTGTAGCATCGGCGTGTGCCTGAAAGTGTGGACCTCCCCCTGGTAGATCACCAAGACCCCTCCCATCCTTCCAAACCAGTGCCCGATCGAGATCTCGAATAATGATACCAGACTTGGCGAATACTCTCCGGCCAAGCTGACAATCCTGTCTGACCATGGGCACTGTCCTGCCCTTGGTGACATCAACACCTACTGACATAACCCAGTCGGTGATGACATGACCAAAAGGCATATAGACTGTGCGTCGGCTCGGCTCTCTATAGGATAGAATGGACTGAAAAATACTCTCCATGATGTCAAAGTCCATGCGGCAGTGCATACCATAGAGCATCAGGCAATGATAGGGACGGATCTCGGTCAAGGGCTTTGAAGTGATAGGCAAGATGCAATTTGTGATTATCTTGAAGAGGATGTAGTCAACAGGAGCATGTCGTAGGGCTGCAAAAGTCGAAAAATCAGGACCCAACTCATCAAGCCCGGCTGGGCGGGGATGTCCAAAGAAATGCTGATAAATGGTGTCGGGGGTAACATCGGCAAAAGGAGGCAACAAGGGGTCTGGGAGCTCAAGATAAATAGAATACAGGTTAGGCGATCGTCGACCGCCAAGATACTCCGCTAGAATCTCATAAGAGAAATCGAGATTTCTCTTTGCTACGCGGGTGGTGAATTCAAAGCCTCCTTGAGGCCCTTGTTGAAGGTTGTTGTAAAACTCCGAGACAAGATCATAGTTTATAGTCCGCTCTAAGGAAAGGAGAAAGCCAAGGTTGTAAAAAGTGACTATCTCCATGATGGAGGGTAGTGCTCGGATTGAAATGGAACATCAATCGATCGGCAGGAGAGTAATTTGAAGGTACGGCATTGAAAGGCTTGTTCACAGGCAGCATTGGGAAAACGAGAGCTTAAGGAAGGCTGAGGCCTTCGGGAGGGCGCGGATGATGAAGGGGCTTTTCCCTTCGAGCTGCCCTCTACTGGTTCTTTCCCTTTGGATGACTTTCTAAAGGTTGGAATGAATTGATCATGGCAACAATTGAATCAAATAAAGGGAATCATGACACAAATTAAAGGATCACAATATCAATACGAGAATTGGTCAAGGTATAGAATAATCAAGGGTACATGAAGCATTCATCAAGTGAGATGGGGTTTAATCAGTAAAATTGAAAGGTCATGGCAAGGAAGGGTCACGGCACAATCATGAGGTCATTGCATAATAGTAAAACACCAAAAGAAAGACCATGGTTAGCCCAAATACATAATCTATGAACTCAACTGTAAGAACAACTAACCAAAAATGCTTACTTAGGTGCCATTGATGATTTGTGAAGAAGATCTTGAAGTCTGGAATAAGAGCTCACGCAGGAAAAAGTTCTCAGCGCAAGAAAGGAGCGCAAGAACTTGAGCGAGAGAGAAACTTGCTGAAGACAAGGAAGAGCTCGCAGGACACTCAAGATCGTACGCACACCGAAGCTCACTCGCACGAGGAACTCACGCACAAGGATGAACACTCGCAGGGAGGAGGAAACACACGAAGAAGATCGCGTGGGAAGGTATTTCGGCGCTAGGGCTTGGGGAATAAGGGGTTTTCGCAAAGTTATTAGGTTGGTGGATTGGTCCACCAAACGAAATTTAATGTGATCGAACGGATCACCGTTCGATCTGGTAGCGCCCAGACCGATCAGGCGTCGGCCAGATCGGACTGGCCTAGTCCTGATCGGTCGGGTGACCGATCAGGCAGGCTCCTGATCGATCGGCCTGATTGATCAGGAAGCGAACAGTAGGTTTGAAGGGTATTCTGGAAGCCCCCCTGATCGGTCATTGGACCGATCACCACAGGGTGCCAGATCGGTCCGGGGACCGATCCAGGCTAACACAGAATGTTTGGACACTTTTCCGTGAAGTGTTTTGTAGCCCTTCTGATCGGTCTGTGGACCGATGACCACCGGAGGGAGCCAGATCATTCTGGGGACCGATTATCCCTACTCCTGATCGGTCCAGTGACCGATTAGGGTTCCTGATATTGCCTGATATGATCTGAAACTTTCAGTTTCAGACTTCTCTTCGATTTCTGATAAGATCTGATGAAGATTATCAATCTTGGAAGTGATTCCTTGACTAAAATTGATCCCTAAATAAGGATCAAAGGTCCTTATGGTTTTGCCAAATCACTTTGCTCCACCTAAGTGGAGTCAAACTCAATCAACAATCATCTATGCAAATTTAAACAAGTTTGTATCAAATTCAAGTTTCCAATCAAGTTTCCTTGATTGGAATGTCCAAGTATGATCATGGAGCCAAATACACATGTGTTATGCATTGGTTTTCCCCATACTTGGTCACCGAAGTGATTTTTATCTCGTCAATTTAATTTCTCAAGGGATGCATTGACATTTTGAGAAATTAAGTTGATCCTAACATCTCACCCCATTTCTAGCAAACAAAATCATTTTGTTGAACCTTATAGTTTGTGTGAGATGTCCCCAAAGTTACCCAATTGTATCCCAACAATTAGAACTAATCATGAAGGGTTTTAAATGCATTTTGAAACCTATGAAGCGTGACACATTCCCAACTCCCTTCTTAAGAAGCTAAACTCATTTTTGGGGAGTGGTTTAGTGAAAATGTCCGCTAGATTCGATTTGGACTCTACATATGAGAGTACAACATCTCCTCTTGCAACATGATCCCTAATGAAGTGGTGACGCACTTCAATATGTTTAGTCATAGAGTGATGGACCGGATTCTTCGTTAGGTTAATTGTGCTTATGTTGTTACACAACACTTGCACACCCTTGTAACTTAATCCATAGTCCTCTAAAGTATGAATCATCCACAACAATTGCGATATGCTCTCTCCCATAGCAATATATTCTGCCTCGGTGGTGGAGAGAGCAACACAATGTTGCTTCCGACTTGACCAACTAACTAGAGATGACCCTAAAAATTGGCAACCCCCACTAGTGCTTTTCCAATCCAACTTACATCCAGCGTAGTCGGAATCGGTATAGCCAATCAGATCAAATGATTCGGTACGGGGGTAGCATAGACAAACACTAATTGTGCCCTTAAGATATCTCAAAATTCTCTTGACAGCAATTAACTGAGATTCCTGGGCACAAACTTGATATCTAGCGCACATACCCACAGCGAAAAGTATATCAGGTCGACTGGCTGTGAGGTATAGCAGACTATCTATCATGCTCCGATATTGAGTCAAATCAACAGGTTTACCACTCTCATCACTATCTAATCTTGTGTTTGTAGCCATGGGAGTGGTTACTTCCTTTGAATCACTCATATTGAATTTTCGAAGCATTTCTTGAGTATACCTTGATTGGTGCACATGGATCCCATCTCGGGTTTGTTTGATTTCAAGTCCAAGGAAGAAAGTCAACTCTCCCACTAGACTCATTTCAAATTCGCTCTCCATGTGTCCAATGAACTCATTTAAATAGCCCTTGTTGTTTGAGCCACAAATTATGACATCGACATATACTTGGGCTACAAATATATTGTCACCATCTCTCCGTAGAAATAGTGTAGGGTCTATTTGGCCTCTTACAAAGCCTTTCTCAATTAAAAATGTTGACAACCGCTCATACCAAGCTCGGGGTGCTTGTTTAAGGTCATACAATGCCTTTTTGAGCTTAAATACGTGGTTTGGGAATTCGGTACTCTCAAACCCCGGAGGTAGTTCAACATAGACCTCTTCTCTAATTAAACCATTTAGGAAGGCCGATTTGATGTCCATTTGACATAGCTTAAAACCACGATGCGCTGCAAATGCAAGCATTAATCGGATGGACTCTAATTAATCGTGCCACGGGAGCATAGATCTCATCATAATCAAGGCCTTCAACTTGACTATAGCCCTTGGCTACTAAGCGTGCCTTGTTTCTTATGATTTCTCTCTTATGGTTCAACTTATTTTTGAAGACCCATTTGGTTCCAATAATGATGGTCTTCTTAGGTCTAGAGACTAAGTCCCAAACTTGACTTCTTTCGAATTGACCTAGTTCATCTTGCATAGCAATGATCCAATCGGGATCATTTAATGCTTCATCAATTTTTCTAGGTTCAATTTCGATAATTAGAGCAACTTCATTAGCCTCATTCCGGAAGAATGATCAAGTCCTAACCCCATGATAGATGTCTCCAATAATTTGGTCTTGGGGATGACTAGAGGCTAATCTAGTTGGCCTAGGTGTTGGTGGTGCTTCTTGAATGGTTTCACTAGACACCAGCTAAGCCTCAGGATCCGGCTGATCTATGTGTTGTCTAGGCTCACCGTCATCGAACTCATCACCATCAACAACACTTGGAATTTCATTCAAACTTAGTCTCCTAAGTTCGAGTTGAACTCCTTCTACATTTTCTGATTGGTCATTTGATTTTGGAATTTCTTCAAAAACCACATCAGAAGACTCTTCAACCAATCTAGATTTCTTGTTGTAGACTCGGTAGGCTTTGCTAACGAGGGAGTACCCGACCAGTATCCCTTCATCAGCCTTTGCCATGAACTTTCCAAGGTGGTCCTTGGTGTTTAGGATAAACACCTTACAACCAAACACCATAAGATGTTTAACCGTAAGTGGTTTTCCAAACCAAAGTTCATGGTGAGTCTTTCCTAAGAACCTATGGATGAGGACTCGATTTTGCACGTAGCAAGTTTTATTTACAGCTTCGGCCCATAAGTAAGTCGGTAGTGAGTACTCATTGAACATGCTTCGTGCAACCTCTTGTAGAATACAGATCTTCCTCTCTACAACACCATTTTGTTGTGGTATTCTAGGAGTAGAGAACTCATGTCTATACCCTCTTTCTTGACAAAACTCTAAAAATCGTTGGTTTTGAAATTCACCTCCATGATCACTTCTAATTATCTTAATAGTTGATAATTTTTTATTTTCAATTCTTCTACAAAAAGAAATGAAGACATCTAAGATTTGATCCTTATATTTAAGAAAATAAGTCCATGTATATCTAGTAAAATCATCAATGATAACAAAGCAATATCTACTTCAATTCAAAGATATGATAGTGCTACAATCAAATAGATCCATATGAAGTAAATCTAAAGCGGTAGATGTACTTATAGCGCTTTTACATTTATGTACAGATTTTGTTTGCTTACCCATTTGACATGCATCACAAAGTTTGTCTTTTTCATACTTGATTCTTGGTAAGCCACGAACTAGTCCCTTGTTGGCCAACTTCCGGATATTCTTCATGTTCACATGTGCTAGCCTCCGGTGAAAAAGGGTGGACTCCTCTTCTTTTGACATGAGACACTCAGCAAAATCATTAATAGCACTTTTAAAGGAAACTTGGTAAATGTTATCTACTCTAGTTCCTACTAGTACTGTGTCAACATTGTCATGGTGTCTAACTAGACATTGACTTGATTGAAAATCAATTGTGTAACCCGCATCACACAATTGACTGACACTTAGGAGATTAAATGTCATCCCCTTGACTAGAAGGACATTCTTAATTTTAAGACATTCGGATATTTGAATGTCTCCTATTCCTATGACCTTAAGACTACCATTGTTACCAAATGAAACATTACCTCTACTTTTTCTTTAAAGTGTGGTAAACAATGATCTATCCCCGGTCATGTGTTTGGAGCATCCACTATCAATGAACCAAGTTGATAGATGCTCCCCCTCAATCATAACCTACACAATTCGAAAAATAGAAGTTTTAGGTACCCAAACCTTGGGACCTAAAGCACCTACTAGACAAGACTTAGGCACCCATGCCTTGACAACTTTCTTTTGAACCTTGGGTGTCTTAAGTGGCCTAACACAAGTCCTAGACATTAAGGACACAAATGAAGGTTCTTTGGGTCGGTAACCAATACCGGCCCTATTGTAGACCGCCCTTTGGGCATTCAAGATCATGTCTAGGGTCTTTGAGCTAGTTGAGAACTTCTCAAGAATATTCTTGAGTCTCTCAACTTCACTCTTTAATGATTTATTTTCATCCTCTAACAATTCAACATGCAAATCATCTACATCCTCAACCCTAGAGGATTTCAAATGTTTAATCTCAATTTTCAAGGATTTAATTTCATCCTCTAACATTTCAACATTCAAGTCGTCTATGTTCTCATCCCTAGATGACTTCAATTGTTCAACCTCTAATTGCTATGATTTAACCTTATTTTTTGACTTCTTCAACATATTGGTTAAACATGCAATTGCTCTATAACATTTTTCAAGTTCGGGAGAGGTTACCTCTTCATCATCCGAAGATGATGAAGCCTCGTTTGAGGAGTCAGAGGATTCATCACTGTTTTCTTCTCCAAGAGCCATGAGTGCCACATGCCTTGTGCTCTTCTCCTCCTCTTCATCCGATGAGCTTGAGGAGGACTCATCCCAAGTAGCCTTCAAAGCCTTCTTCTTTTTCTTTGACTTTTCCTCCTTCTTCTTGGTTTTCTCCTCCTTCTTCTTTAGCTTTGGGCATTCACTCTTGAAGTGCCCTTTCCTGCCACACTCATAACAAGAAGCATTAGACTTATCAACTTTAGCATCACTAGGGTTACCTTTACCCTTGAAGCGTCGACCCCTTCTCATCATCCTTCTAACGAAATTGGCCATCTCGGAGGAAGAAGAGCCGCTGCCATCTTCCTCGGTTTCGGACTCGGATTCGAAAGAGGATGAAGATGAAGAGACTTCCTTCTCCTTCTTCTTCTCCTTCTTCTTCTTATTGGATCGTTCCCCTGCAACTAAGGCAATCCCCTTCTCCTTGGGGCCTTTGTTAGCCATTTCATGTAATTCCATTTCACAAAATAGATCATCTAGTTTAACAATTGATAAATCCTTGGAAACTTTGTAGGCATCCACCATGGATGACCACAAAGCATTCCTTAGAAATGCTTTTAACACATACCTCACAAGGTTGCGATTCTCGACCTTTTCATCAATAGAATGAAGCCCGTTGAGGACTTCCTTGAACCGGCTATGTAGCTCACTTACAGTTTCATTCTCCTTCATGGAGAGGTTTTGAAGTTGATTGAGGAATAAGTCCCTCTTGGTGATTCTTGAATCTCGAGTGCCCTCGTGGAGTTCTATAAGCTTGTTCCACAAGTCTTTTGCACTTGAAAATGGACCAACCTTGATGAGTTGGTCTTTCTTCATGCCACATTGTAGGGTCACCACCGCCTTCGCGTCGGCTTCACTCTTCCAGGTTTGTTCAGCCGACCAACGCCATGATTCGAGTTCTTTGCCTTCATCATCCTTTGGAGGGGAAAACCCCTCCTCCACAGCGAACCAAGTGTTGATGTCCATCTTTAGGTAGTACTCCATCTTCGATCTCCAATATCGAAAATCTGCTCCATCGAAAAAGGGTGGACGGGTGGTGGAAAAACCTTCTCTCAAAGCCATTGTTGATAGCTCTCGGTTGTTAATCCGCTAGTACAGAGCCCCAAGCTCTGATATCACTTGTTGGACCTTGGATGGCTAGAGAGGGGGGGTGAATGTAGCCAGACACCGAAACTTTGTGTTTTTGAAATTTCTGCGACTCAAAGATTAGTAGCACAGCGGAAGCTAAAGAAAACAGAGTGTGCAGAAATAAAACCTAGCTAAGCACAAATGCAAAATGCTAACAAGAGGATTTAGAAGTTTCGGGGATAACTTGCCCCTACTCCTTGGCGTGCCCTTAAGGTGGGCGATCCCTTGATTGTCCGCAGATCAAGCCCCGGTGAACACCGGATAAAATGCAACCTCCTTCTCGGTGGAGTAACCTCTCTACAGCATTTCAACAGAGATATAGTCTTAAGCACAATGAAACACAAGAAAGATCTTACTCAACACTTAGAACAGACAAGAACACAAGCAAGCTTCTCCCGAGCTCCACCCAGCGCAGATCTCACGCAAGAACACCCTTCTCCGTGTCTTCTCGCTGATGAACTCAAGCTCCTTGTCCCTTCTTTCAAGTTCCCAAGTAATCGATGGTTGCCTCTAAGATCACAATTGCTTGCTCAAGATGATGGAAGTAATCGCACAAGCAAAGTGTGGAGAAAAACGATCGCACAGCAAGAACTCAACCCAGAAGCCACTTCCTAGAACTCTAGTCTGCTCTTCTCTGCTACGCTCCTTTTGTTTCTCCACTGAACGTCAGGGGACACCATCTCCCTGCAGCCTCCAGCTGCTCACCCGCAACCACCAGCCTGCTGAGCTCTCTTGGACTCCCTGAGCTTCCCTCAGCCTAGCCCCAGTCAACTGCTCCAGCCAGCGCCAGTGCCCGTTGCAACCTGAGATGGCAAATGGACAAACCTGCTCCAAGGAAAAGCCTCCTTTGACTCTCCCTTGAGTGTTTGAATCCATCCCTGTCACCTGCAGCTTAATCAGTACATTAGCACAACATATCAATCAGAAAATCAAGTATCAGATGTTAAGCGCAGAGAATCAGATACGTTCAGACGCGATCAAAGCATCTGACAATGCAATTTGAATTAAAGTGATCGGTCACCGGACCGATCAGAACTATCCCAGACCGATCAGGCTCCAGCCTGATCGGTCCACAGTGAGAAACTTGGAATCACAAGCTTGTATGATCGGTCACCCTGACCGGTCACCAGATCGGTCACCAAACCGATCCTGCAATCAGCTTGCCACAATCCTGCTCGGAATCCACTGGCTGATCGGTCACCAGACCGATCAGGCTGCTCCCAGACCGATCAGGCTCCAGCCTGATCGGACAGGTTGAGAAACATCGTGACAGTTGATCATTCAGCTTGATCGGTCAAAGTTTCTCCCTGATCGGTGACCAGACCGATAAGGAGCCGATCAGTAGGTTTGCGAAAAACCTACTGGATGCTCCCTGATCAGTCACCGGACCGATCAGGAGCAGATCAGCAGGGGAACTCAACCCACTTGTGAGCTCCCTGATCGGTCACCAGACCGATCAGGAGCTGTGCAGTGAGTGAAACGCATACTCCCTGATCGGTCACCAGATTGGTCAGTCATCGCTGGATCGGTCACCAGACCGATCCACGAAGGAGTATCGTGTCAACCTCCCTGATCGATCACCAGACCGATCCAGGGGCTCTAACCTAGCCCTCCAAGCTAGGGTTTCATCCAATCTAGCCCTCCAAGCTAGGACTTGACTCTCCAAGCCAGGATTTTTCACCTAACCCTCCAGTTGGGACTTTTCACCTAACCCTCCAAGTTAGGACTTTTCACCTAGCCCTCCAAGCTAGGACTTTTCACCCAACATTCCGAGTTAGGACTTTTCCACACCTTGCCCTCCAAGCTAGGATTTTTCACCCAACCCTCCAAGTTGGAACTTTTCACCTAACCCTCCAGGTTAGGACTTTTCACCTAGCCCTCCAAGCTAGGACTTTTCACCCAACCTTCCGAGTTAGGACTTTTCCACACCTAACCCTCCAAGCTAGGATTTTCCACACCTAACCCTCCAGGTTAGGATTTCTCCACACCTAGCCCTCCAAGCTAGGATTTTCCACACCTAACCCTCCAGGTTAGGATTTCTCCACACCTAGCCCTCCAAGCTAGGATTTTATCAAACCTAGTCCCACTAGGCATGCCTAGTCCACGACCAGGACTTAAACCCAATCATAATCATAATCATCAACCTAAACTAAAATCGATGTCAACACCAAAACAACAATCAGGGTCAGACTGCATCAACAAAATTGACACAACCCTATATGTTAAATCCTTAGAAAATAATATTTTTATTGCCCAAATCTATATTGATGATATAATTTTTGGCTCAACCAATACAAATTTTTTAAAGGAATTTATAAAAGTAATGGAAAGCGAATTTGAAATGAGCCTCATATGTGAGTTAACATTTTTCTTAGGACTTCAAATTAAACAGACTATAGATGAAAATTATATTCATCAATATAAATATGCAAAAAAATTATTTAAAAAATTCAGAATGGAAAATTCTAAAGACATTAACACCCCTATGGAAACTAATGCTAAAATAGATAGTGACCTAGAAGGAAAACCAGTGGACTTAAAGCACATTAGAAGTGATATAGGTAGCCTACTTTACCTATCTACTAGCAGACCTGATATTTTATTTGTAGTAGGTTTTTGTGCTAGATACCAAACCTATGCTAAGGAATCCCACTTAAGTGCTGTCAAAAGAATCTTTAGGTGCATTAAAGGTACCTTAAATGTATGAATTGTTGAGGCAATCTGTGGTCCGGAGTGACCAAGTGTTTTGATGTTTGGGCAAAGGGTTTAAGTTAGGCTTTCTCTTGTGTACTAATATGTGTATGTGAGTGTGCAGTTTGTACAGGTTTACACATATTGACTTGGCTGGACGGCTTCGGTATGGTGAAGGGTTGCATGCAAACAAGCTGGAGGCTTGTGTGCACCTGAGGGACCTGATATAGCAGGGATGATGAGCCGAGGGGCGCAGACTTCGAGGAGTACGTGAAGGATGACATGGAGACAAGATGGAGGCTTGTGTGCATCCGAGGAACGAGGGCCGAAGATGAAGATGGCACGAAGGCAAGAGTCAAGGCTGCTATTGAAGAGTTAGCTGAGGCAAGGGACAAGAGCCGAGGGAGGAGGACTCCAAGGGCAAGCCGGGAAGTGAACTTCAAAGGGCACACGTGAAGGGTGGCATGGAGGCAAGTCGAGGACTTGCGTGCGCATCCGAGGGACGATAGCCGGTGGAAGAGGACTTCAAGGGGCAAGCCAAAGGAGAGGACCTGAAGTCTCATGTGGAGGAGGGCCGAGAGAGTGAGTATGAGTGTTGTGGTAAGTTGGGTAGTCGGCTGGGGGTTGTCCAGTCGACTGCCAAAACTCACAGAATGGATTTGGCCCTAGACCAGTCGACTGCTCTAGGAGCAGTGGACTGGTGTACAGCTGGATTTGAACGTTGGGGCTGTCAACGGTCGAATTCTGAGTGGGGCAGTCGACTGCCCTGAGAGCAGTCGACTGCCATCAAGGTTTTCAGCCCGAGTTCTATTTAAAGAGAACTCGATTTGGGCTGAGATTCTTGACGAAACAAGCTTGGTTAAGGCTTGTTAGTAATCTCTTGAGTCCAGATCGTGTCAAGGTGCTGTGGCGAGGTTTCTCCACCCACAAGGAGCGATGAGGGCTAGCCGGAGGTTATCCGGGGATTGATCCACTAACGGATTCTTGGATTAGTCACCCGTCCGGGGTAGATACCAAGTAAATCGGTTTGTTAGCAGTGCTTTCTTTATTATTTGTATTTATTATTATTGTTTCCGCTTGCGCATACTAACAACGTAGGAAGAACAAGCCGACGAATCGCTATTCACCCCCTCTAGCGGACATAATCGATCCCACAATTGGTATCAGAGCGAAGGACTGCTCTTGATCGGACTAACTGCCGAGAGAGCACACGCTAGAGGAAGAAAGACATGGAAGATAAGTTGGGGGAAGATATCTACACTCCACCGCCCTACGATCATGAAGATTTCAACTTTTGGAGGGTGAGAATCGAGACTTGGTTCGGGATGGAGTGGGCGTGTCGAATCACGCTTGAAGAGCCATATGAGACTCCAAAGGATAAGCACGGGAAGAGGGTTAGGCCTAGATATTGGAGTCAAGAACAACAAGATCAAGCGAAAGCAAACAAGAAGGTAATTAGCATTTTGGTAAATATTTTGCCTAATAACATTTTGAGCTGTGTAGGTGAATATAGAGATGCACA
This sequence comes from Boesenbergia rotunda, assembly GCA_024364735.1. NCBI lineage: Eukaryota > Viridiplantae > Streptophyta > Magnoliopsida > Zingiberales > Zingiberaceae > Boesenbergia > Boesenbergia rotunda. The sequence goes on from JAGFNQ010003104.1 coordinate 366,740, forward strand.
TGAATTATGGGATAAAGTCAAAGAATATCATGAAAATCCTACACAAATTTAAGAGCCCAAAGAAATCAATTCATTGGTTCAAGAAGTGGAAAAAGAAAGTGAGAGGTCATCCACCTCATCTGGAGAAGAGGAGGAGATCACCACCTCAAGGATTGAGGGGGAGGAGAGACACTCATCTACACAAGAACAAGAGGAAGCATCTTTTTCATCCAAGGTTGAAGAGGAAGTCAACCTAGCCTCTACCTCCACCAAAGCTAAATCGAAAGAGCACATCACATGCTTTGGTTGCAACGAAAAGGGGCACTACAAGGACTAGTGCCCGAAAGGTAAAAATGAGTTACACTCTAAGCCTATTTCAATTAAATTAAATTCTAACATAAAGTGTAGAACTGGAGAAACCCAAGAGAAGAAGAGGAGGATTCAATGCTTCACGTGTGGTGAACTGGGGCACTACCACACCAAGTGTCCAAGGAAGAAAGAGCTCAAGAAAATGGGACACTTGAGGAGATGGGAGAATGAAGAAAGGAGGAAGCAAAGATCACAACAAGGAGGGACTATAAGGGTAAGGGAGGTAATTCCTAACCCTAGGTTAAAAAGTAATTCAATTTTAAGTTCTTCCTTGCATTTTAAAAAAACATGTTAATTATTCATCCATGCATGCTAGGATTATTGAAAATTGTCTACTTGTGCACAACTTTGAATTTAGATATAATGATAAGACTAGGGATAACAAGGTAGATCAAAACCTTAGGAAAAGCATGCATTATGGTAAATATAGGACCTTTGTACCTAAGGATCAAGGCACTAATCCCAAGAAGGGAAGGAATGTGCCTAGAAAGGAGGGTAGGTCTAGGGATGTTCAAAGTGGACCTATGGACTCTAAGGTTAAAGGCCTAGAAAGGAAAAATCAAGCCATGAGGGCAAGGCTTGATAAATTAGAAAAGACCTTAGAAAGATTCAAGGTTGGATCTAAAGGTCTAGATATGGTGTTGGGTGGTTTAAACCGCACCAATGATAGATCGGGGTTAGGACACCGATCTAAGAACTCCCATGCCAATGGAAAGAAATATGCTAGGGTAGCATGTGATCATGGCAAGAAGGGGGAGTCCAAAAATGTCAAGGGGGTGCCATTTAAAGGAAAAAAAATGATTTAACCAAGGACAAGGTGTCTAAGGTTAAGAGGGTTGAGTTTGTAGGCCAAGAGTCACCGGAGGTACACCGGTGTGGCCTAGTTGTGGTTGAGTCACCAAGGGAGGTGGCTAGGGCTAAGAGCTCAAGGGGGAGCTCTAGGAGCCTTTGGGATATATGGTGAATGGACCTTGGGTGGGGGTGCTCCTAGAGGTCTAGATGGACCATGGAGTGTGCCAAAAGAATTGGAGACGGACTTGAGTCTCAATTCTTGGGGTTTGGCACGGTGTTTTGGGTTTCATGCATGGAAATATGACTTTGGGGTTATATAGCATGAAGATTAGTTTTTGATGTATAATTGTCATGTAAATCAATGCTAGGGATGCACTATGGATTGACATGGGCAAAGACATCAAGAGGAAACCAAAACTAGGACATTAGGTCAAGGTTATATTGAACTTTTTAGCTAGTTTTGGGTTTTGTGACAAACTTGGGAATGGTGATAGATACATTTTGGAATGTATTTTTTCCAAGTAGATATGGGTACCACAAACCTCTCCACAAAATTTGGGAATTTTCAAAGATTTATGGAATTTTTGGCGCATTTCTGAATTTTATCAGAAAAGGCTGAAATTCTAAGTTTCAGAGTATCAGTCGACTGCCATTTGGGGCAGTCGACTGGTAAAGGCTGAAATAAGCTTCAATAGCTGAGTATGTGTCCAAATGATGCAAAACAATTTTGTGGGGGGCTAGTACACATTGTTTATGGTCATTAGGGAATAAAAGAACTAATGATTAGGATATTGTTGGGTTCTTTTTGATGTTAGGCAAAGGGGGAGAAATGTTGGGTTTAAGTTGGAAAACCAAACACACCTTTGCTAGAAACCCTAGGTTTAGGGAGAGCTAAGATTAAGGGGGAGCATGGTTGCTCCATTCTTGGCGTAAGGGGAACCTTGGAAAGGTTCATAAAAAGCTTTTGTAAGTCCAATGTAGGGGGAGCTTTTGAAGAGCTTTAAAAAGCCCGTGTTGTAAAAGTCCTAGCTTGGAGGGTTAGGTGTGTAAAATTCCTAACTTGGAGGGTTAGGTGTAGGTTACCTTGGGATAGAATCCATTTTTGCATTGCATATGCATTTGTTTAGTATGGTTTTTGCTATTGACTACTATCTTATTTCCCTAACTTAAACGTATTGCCAAACATCAAAAAGGGGGAAATTGTTGAGGCAATCTGTGGTCCGGAGTGACCAAGTGTTTTGATGTTTGGGCAAAGGGTTTAAGTTAGGCTTTCTCTTGTGTACTAATATGTGTATGTGAGTGTGCAGGTTGTACAGGTTTACACATGTTGACTTGGCTGGACGGCTTCGGTATGGTGAAGGGTTGCATGGAGACAAGCTGGAGGCTTGTGTGCACCCGAGGGACCTGATATAGCAGGGATGATAAGCAGAGGGGCGCAGACTTCGAGGCGTACACGAAGGATGGCATGGAGACAAGCTGGAGGCATGTGTGCATCCGAGGGACGACGACCAAAGATGAAGATGGCGCGAAGGCAATAGTCAAGGCTGCTTGTGAAGAGTCAACTAAGGCAAGGGACAAGAGCCGAGGGAGGAGGACTCCAAGGTCAAGCCGGGAAGTGAACTTCAAAGGGCACACGTGAAGGGTGGCATGGAGGAAAGTCGAGGACTTGCGTGCACATCCGAGGGACGATAGCCGGTGGAAGAGGACTTCAAGGGGCAAGCCAAAGGAGAGGACCTGAAGTCTCACGTGGAGGAGGGCCGAGAGAGTGAGTAGGAGTGCTGTGGTAAGCTGGGCAGTCGACTGGGGGTTTTCCAGTCGACTGCCAAAACTCACAGAATGGATTTGGCCCTGAACCAGTCGACTGCTCTAGGAGCAGTCGACTGGTGTACAGCAGGATTCGAACGTTGGGGCTGCAACGGTCGAATTCTGAGTGGGGCAGTCGACTGCCCTGGGAGCAGTCGACTGCCATCGAGGTTTTCAGCCCGAGTTCTATTTAAAGAGAACTCGGTTTGTGCTGAGATTCTTGACGAAACAAGCTTGGTTAAAGCTTGTTATTAGTCTCTTGAGTCCAGATCGTGTCAAGGTGCTATGGCGAGGATTCTCCACCCACAAGGAGCGACGAGGGCTAGCCGGAGGTTATCCGGGGATTGATCCACTGATGGATTCTTGGATTAGTCACCCATCCGGGGTGGATACCAAGTAAATCAGTTTGTTAGCAGTGCTTTCTTTGTTGTTTGTGTTTATTATTATTGTTTCCGCTTGCGCATACTAACAACGTAGGAAGAACAAGCCGAAGAATCGCTATTCACCCACACTAGCGGACATAATCGATCCCACAGGAATCTAGTATCCTAGGACTTCTAATTTTGACCTACTAGGTTACTTTGACTTAGACTATGCAGGGTGCAAATTAGAAAGAAAAAGCACTAGTGGAAGCTGTCAGATGTTAGGTCACAACTTAGTTAGTTGGTGCAGTAGGAAGCAACACTATATTCCATTATCCGCAACCAAAGCTGAATACATAGCCCTAGGAGAGTGTGTAGCTCAACTACTATGGATGATGCATACCCTTATGGACCTCCAATTGACCTACACTAACATTAAAGTCTACATTGATAATATTAGCTCAATTAATCTTATAAAAAAATCTCATTCACCATTCTAGGACTAAACATATTGAAGTAAAATATCATTTTATTAGGAATCATATAGCCAGGGGTGAAATTGTAATTACGCACATAGAGTCCAAATCTAACTTAGTTGATATTTTTACTAAACTATTATCTGAGTCTGAGTTTAGTTCACTAAGAAGACAGCTAGGAATATGCTCAGTAGAATATGTTTATTTATTCATTTTTTTTGAATCATTTTTCAAAAATTATTTTCATTAGCTATTTTTCAAACACTATTAACTGTTTTTCAAAAATTCATATTTTTAAAATCTTTTCTTTCCAACTTAGTTATTCAAAAACTATTAACTTTTTTTCAAAGATTCATATTTTTCTTTCCAACTTAGTTTTTCAAAAACAAACCCCCTTTAAAACTAGGGATTTTTTTTTATTATAGACTTAGCTTAGGACATAACCCTAGTTTGTATGCTCCTATAGACTTAGAAGCCAGCATCACACAAGCATATTAGGATACTTTAATTTATAACTTAAACTAGGTTGAGATGCTTAGGACTATGCCTTGACTCAAGATGCTTTAAGTCAGTGCATCAAAAGTAGTTGAGGCAATAAATACAGTTGAACATCAATCAAATAAAGTAATCAAGCTTAGAATGTCTAACATTATCAGAATACTTAACTTGACTAACCGAAGTGAAAGCTACTACTTTTTAACAATTAGTAAGTAACAAACTGGGTTAGACAGAGACCCAAGGATTTGTGATTTGGTTGTTTTTTAAATTATTTTTTCAAAATTATTGCATGGTTTACTTATTCATAGACTTTGTCGGATCGTATTGAATCGATAGAGGGGGGCGTGAATATCGATCGTAAACTTTTTTGGAAAGCGAAGAGTAATTGCACAGCGGAAAATGAAAACCAATCGCTAACATGATTTGTTTTTACTTGGTTCGGAGTAGCGGTCGGCTCCTACTCCAAGGCCCACGGTCCTTGACCGTTTATGATGGGCAATTCTATATTTTCGTAAAAGATTACAAGTCAAGAGTACAAATATAGAATTGAAAAGCAATTATAACACATAACAAAATTAGCTTTTACCGACGACCGGAAAGGTTGGAAGTTTCTAGAGCAGCGGATCGTCGTCAGCGCTTGAATCACGAGTACGGAACTTATCAGAGAAGAGCGCTTGAGCATAGGAGTTGAAAACAATTGATGTAGAAGCCTTGGGGGTGAATCCCCTTTTATAGTAGTCAGTGGGGCACCTGCATCGAAGGGGGCACCTGACACGTGGCCTGTCCTGCGAGAACTCCAATCCGCAGATTTGGTCAGCGCCTATCCCCTTCCATTGAGGTGCCTGAGCTGAGTGGGGCGCTTGTGTTAACACAGGCACCTCACTTGACTTGGTCCAGAGGTTGTTAGCTTCGAATGGTTGGATTAGCCTTGCACTGGGGCATCTGTGTCAATACAGGCGCCTAGCCCAGTGAGGCGCCTAGCCCAGTGAGGCACCTCACTCCATTGAGGCGCCTGAATGCAGAAACTTCATCCCTTCGTTCCTGCAACCAGGGTTACTTCCAAAACACATATATTAACCATGATTTACATCCTAAGTTGACTTGGTTTTGACTTTGGGCTTCCCAAATGGAGCCCTAGGTCGAACCGATGCCTAATGTTCCCTCCTACGCGGAACGCATCCTCACCTACTCCTCTCGGGAGAATTTACCTTTTTGCTAACCGTCTCCTCCAATTGACTTTTGCCCAGCTTCACTCACCAGGTCTTCGTGCCCAATCCGCGATCAGGTCTTCTGCCCAGCTTCACTCACCAGGTCTTCGTGCCCAGCTTCACTCACCAAGTCTTCGTGCCCAACCTTACGTCAGGACTTAGTTGCCCAGCCGGTGGCCAGGACTTAGTTGCCCAGCCGGCGGCCAGGACTTAGTGCCCAATTCATATAACCAGGACTTAGTGCCTAGTGTTCCTAGGACTTTTCCTACACACTTGATCAGCATTGTTAGATCACAACAAATCTTAACTTCTGAACCCTTTGGCATTATCAAAACAAAGATTTGACTTTGGTGCTTCCGACACCAACAGACTTAAATCATGCTTGGACTCAAATGGGTATATTAACTTGGTTCAAAATTTTATTATTTATCAATCTCAAAATTGTTACTTAGAACATTTTATGTGCTTTCCTTAAAATAATTTTTGGCATTTTTTTATTTAAAATTTCTCAAAATTTATTTATGTTTTCAAAATTCACAGGCACTGATACTTAATTTCTTTTAAGCTTTTCTTCATTTTCATTCTCCTTAATCATTTTTTTTTCAAAAGGGGGAGAACAGAGAAATTTTTTTTTTTTCAAAGATTATCTCTTGCAAATATTTGTTTTGATATATGGCAATAGGGGGAGAGTAGAAAAGTGATGTTATAAAAAGAAAAGTGAAGTTATAATGAAATTTTTTTTAAGTGTTTCTTTTTTTCAAAACTTTATTCTTCAAGGTTTCAAAAGAATATGTTTTTAAGAAAACAATATTTTTCAAAGATAAAATGTTATCACTTTAACTTAGAATATTTTTCAAAGTATTGGAATATTTTCAAAATGAACTTTTCTAAAGTAATACTTTAAAAAGAAGTTAGAAAATCTTTCAAATTGAAATTTTCATATTTTACAAAAGCTTTAGCGGGAGAATTTCAAATCAAGGGGGTGCTTTATACACTATTTCAATTTTACAAGATTTTTTTTTTCAAAATTACAAATGTTGTAAAATCAAGGAGATTACTTATCAAGTGGGAGAGCTAAAAGTTTTTTTCCCAACCTTGAAAAAAATGCTTTAATAATGAAACTATTGTTTAACTCTGTTTCATTTCTTGCTTATATGTATTTTTAACATAACTTTTGAACTGGGTTGCCATAAATCAAAAATGGGGAGATTGTTGATGCCAGAAGTACCAGATCGATCTTGGTTTTGATAATGACAAAGGGTTCAAAGTTAAGTTTGTGGTGTGATCTAATATATTTGCTAAGTGTGTAGGAAAGTCCTAGTTTGACTAGGCACGAAGTTTTGAACTGCAGGGTTGAGCATGAAGTCCTGGTCGAGGACTGGGAACGAAGTCCAAGATGAGGGCAGGGCACCGAAGACCTGACCGAGGGTTGGGCATGAAGACCTGGTCGAGGATTGGGCACCGAAGGCCTACTCCGGAAGATCGGGCAGAAGACTTAGCCAAGCGAGGACTACGAACAGAAGTAGGGATGGGTCAAGGTATGGACATCTTGAGATCCGGGAGCATTGAAGGCCGAGAAAATGTCCAATCGGAGGTATCGATAGGCAAAAGGTAACTTCTCTAAAATGGAGTAGGTGAGGACGCGTTCCTTGGAACAGGGAACAATAGGTGTCAGTCCGACCTAGGTTTTCATTTGGAATCTAAAGTCAGGACCAGACAGCTCTTGCTATCAAATATTCATCCATTCTATATATGTTATTGTTTTCCTGGACTAACCTTGATTGCAGGCTAAGAAGATCAATTGACGACATTGGGGGCGCCTGAAAGGACTCAGGCGCCCGAGAAGCCAAGTGCCCAAGAGGTCTTGGGTGCCCCAATTCGGTTTGCTCAGTGTTGCCAAAGCTGAGTTGGCGGCTGCTGGTTGTACGTGCCACATCAGGACTCAGGCACCCGAGTGCTCTCAGGCGCCTGAGAGTGGATAGGTTTTGGCCAAGTCAGAGAATAACTACGTGGCTGAATCGCTGATATGGAGGGTGGCCCCATTAGCACTCGGGCATCCAAGAGCCTATATATAAGGGGTATCACACCTTGGTTCCAGATATCAATTCATGTACTCATAATCACTGCGATCTAGTTTCCATGCTCATGTTCTCCGCACCATGAAGTCCATGATCGATGGCACGCCGCTTCTACGATGAATGATTTCTTGTTCTTTTTGCAAGTGTTGTTAGTATAAAATTTCAATCTTAATTTTTGTACTTCATCTTCATATTTGTAACTCATTTTTGTCAATTATAGAACTGCCAACCGAAAATGGTCAAGGACTATGGGCCTTGGAGTAGGAGCCGTCACAAACTCTGAACCAAGTACAACAAAGCATATTAACATTGTTTTAATTTGCTACTTTCTTATTTTCCGCTGTGTATTCTCTCGATTTATATCTAATAAATTTATAATCGATATTCACCACCCCTCTATTGATCACATCGATCCCAGAGGTGGGACAGTATGGGCCATTGTATAAATGTTTCTGATTGTCCACCGTATAGGGGTGATGTTATCCGTTTTCCATCGGACATGCGGGTCCCTCAGGGGCGTGACAATTTAGTTAGTATCAGAGTCAAGTTTGCGAGGTACCATAGGTATTGGTGAAATTTTACAAAGTTGTTTTCTCAGCGTGGTTATTATTGGGACTTGGCAGCGATCGGACTTTTCCAAGCGATAACTAAGAATGGTTAATAGGTTTATGTAGTAGATTTATACCTTTAGTGATATTGGATAAATATATGAGCAGGTATGACTCGTACTACTTCATCCCTCACACCGAGATGTGGTCTAGGTGGCCACTTAAGAGGACTGTTGAGTCAATGAGAGTCGAGGGTGCCAGCCAGGAGGCGGACTCTCCTGCGAAGCAGGTAGAGGTTGAGCCACCGACCCATCAGGAGGTTCGGGTGGTTAGGGTACCCTGCCAAAGAGGGTCCCTCCACCTTTCCCATTAGTGGTTCTAGCCATACCATTTATGGTACCTACAACCCCTACGAGATGGATCTTGGAGAGAGTGCAGATCCCGATGCTAGTAGAGTCCCTAAAGGGATGCTTCATGCTCTTCCACGGAGGAGTTGATCCCTGCGTTGCCCACTCTTGGATAGTGAGTCTAGAGGGTACTTTTCGATATTTGTCTTGCATGGAGGTGAAGAAGGCAGAGCTAGCTACCTATCATCTGCAAAACTAGGCCATCACCTAGTGGAACATGCAAAGCACGGTGATCAGGGAGCATCACATTATTTGGGCTGCATTCAGAGAGCCTTTCGAGAGAAAGTACTTCCCAGCAGCATTCCGGATGGCACAACGTTAGGAGTTCTTGAGTCTCCAGCAGGGAGACCGCACAGTCAATGAGTACCATGCAGAATTCAACTATTTGATTGAGTTCTACCCATAGTTGATTGCAGATGACAGTGAGTGTATGCTTTAGTTCACCCAGTGCACGACTGACTATATCTGGATCCATTTGTAGGGTCTCACATTGATGTCTTATTAGGAGGCATTCGACTAAGCCCTTCTTATCTAGATGACCAAGCAGAGGGTTTATGGAGATAAGAAGAAGGGTAAGTAGATAGTTTAGGATAGTGCACCAACTCTGCAGTTATAGACCACCGAACAGAAGCGTGCAGTCAGAATCAGAGGGTACAGGGTACTTCAGAGGCATCTGGCAGGTCTTAGAAATATGAGCGTTCATCGACGTGACCCTTCCAGTCTTCTCAACAGAACCGGAAGAAGGATACTAGAGATTCCCATTGTCCTTAGTGTAGGCCCAGGGAGCATGTGAATTCAGACTATCCCCTAGGGCATTCTGTTTGCCATTACTGCAAGCATCCAGGTCATATGAGTCGAGACTGTGCGCTGAAGGCACAGAATGAGTCTACCAGAGCTACTGATAGGGAGGGCACACTGGTCACTCATGATCTCAGAGAGGAGGGTGGAGGACTCAGACTTCCTTCCGTCATCCATAGATTGCCCCTCCTCCAGTACATGTTTATTGCATGTATGGACACGAGCACACCTCCACTCCAGCGGTTCCTCAATTTTCTACCCTGTGATGTCAGCATCAGACATGTTCATCCTATTAGCATCTGCAGCCACCAACATACTCATCCAACTTCTGCATATTCCGGCGGTGCCACCACCTGTTCAGCGGGTCGAGGGATCGGTCTTCCGCGGTATGGTTTTCATTTACGCATTTTCTATTGAGTTATTAGTAGATACTGGTAGTTCACATTCCTTTATATCAGATTGTTCATAAGGAAGATTAGTAGGATACCTACTTCTAAATCACAACATTTGTCTGTGTCATTACCGTCCAGAGAGGTACTTGATATCACTCAGGTGGTCAGGAGATGTTCACTGGTTTTTAGTGAGGTTGCCCTCACTATAGACTTATCCGTTCTGGAGATGATAGAGTTTGATATAATCCTGGGTATGGACTGGTTGGCTGCCTATTACACCACAGTCAATTGCTAAGCGGGATTGGTCATGTTTCAGTCCCCTAACCAACCCTTGTGGGATTTCATTGGCACCAGGGATGATGGAATTTTTATTATATTTGTGCTCTAGGTTCAGAGACTTCTGTCACCTAGATCCTAGGGGGTTTTTGTCTCTGATCAATACAAACAGGCAGTTAGAGCACACCATTCAAACTTTAGAGGATTTGTTGAGATCTTGTGTTATGAACTTCGGAGGCAACTGGGAGAACCACTTACATTTAGTAAAGTTTTTCTACAATAACAGCTATCATTCGTTCATCCAGATGGCACTGTTTGAGACGTTGTATGATAGAGCATGCAGTGTTGATGCAGTCTAGCCCTGATTGTTGTTTTGGTGTTGACAACGATTTCAGTTTAGGAGGATGATTATGATGATTATGATTAAGTCCTGATCGAGGATTAGGCTTGATATGGAAAGTCCTAACCTGGGAGGTTAGGTGTGATGATTGTGATGATTATGATTAAGTCCTAATCGAGGATTAGGCATGATGTTGGAAAATCCTAACCTGGGAGGTTAGGTGTGGAAAATCCTAGCTTGGAAGGCTAGGTGTTGAAAATCCTAACCTGGGAGGTTAGGTGTTGGAAAAGTCCTAATTTGGAAGGGTTGGGTGAAAAGTCCTAGCTTGGAGGGCTAGGTGAAAAGTCCTAACTTGGAGGGTTAGGTGCAAATTCCCATCCTGGAGAATTAGGTGAAAAAGTCCTGGCTTGGAGGGTCAGGTGCCTAGCTTGGAGGGCTAGGTTGGATGAGGTTCTAACTCGGAAGAGTTGGGTGAAAAGTCCTAGCTTGGAGGGCTAGGTGAAAAGTCCTAGCTTGGAGGGCTAGGTGAAAAGTCCTAACTTGGAGGGTTAGGTGCAAATTCCCAACTTGGAGAGTTAGATGGAAAAATCCTTGGCTTGGAGGGATAAGGTGGATGAATTCCTAGCTTGGAGGGCTAGGGTTGAGTCACTGGATCGGTCTGGTGACCGATCAGGGACATTGGCACGCTGCTCCTTAGTGGATCGGTCTGGTGTCCGATCCAGCTATGTCTGATCGGACTGGTGACCGATCAGGGAGCGCACAGTGAGATTGGGAATCTACTGTGTGGCTCCTGATCGGACCGGTGACCGATCAGGGAGCAGGCTGCTTCCTTGCTGTCTTGCTCCTGATCGGTCTGGTGACCGATCAGGGAGCAAACAGTGAGTGAGTTCCCTTGCTGATCAGAGCCTCGGATCGGTCCGATGACCGATCAGGAACATTGGGTTTGATTAAAAAGTAACTGTTCATCTGCTTTGATCGGTCTGAGTGACCGATCAGGATCCAATCTGATCGGTCTGGTGACCGATCAGGATTCACCTTGATCGGTCTGGTGACCGATCAGGCGTGAATAGCTGCGAGAGCTGGGAATCCCAGCAAAGCAGTGGATCGGTCTGGTGATCGATCCACACACCCTGGATCAGTCTAGTGACCGATCACTTTAATTCAAATTTCTCTGTCAGACGTCGTCAGAGCGTCTGATCGTATCCGATTTGCTGATGTATGTGATATGCTTTGTGATCTTCTGCTCTAATGCTCTGATTGAGTTTCAGGTGACAGGGGAGGATTCAAACACTCAAGGAGAAGTCAAAGAGTGCTTTCCTTGGAGCAGGTTTGTCCCTTTTCCCATCTCAGGTTGCAACGGCGAGCTGCGAACTGGAGCTAAGACTGGAGCTCGACTAAGGAGCTCAGTGAGTCCAGAGATAGCTCAGTAGAGGCTGGCGTTGGCAGAGGAGTAGCTAGGAGCTACAGAGATGGTGTCACCTGTCGCTTGGCGGAGAAACAAAAAGGAACGCGAGAGTTGAGTTCAGTATCAGATTCAGTTTTGAAAACCTGTGTGTTCTTGCGTTCTGCTGATAGAAGCTTGCTGTTCTTGAGTTCTTCATCCATTCTAAGCAAGCTATTGAGAAGCATTCATCATACTTGAGCGCTTGAAGGAGAAAACAAGAAGCTGGGAGTCTGACAGTGGGAAGACACGAAGCAGACAGGGGTCTGCGTGAGATCGCCACTGGGTGGAGCTCGGGAAGCTTGCTGTGTTTAATCCTTGCTAAGTGTTTGAGTAAGATCTTTCTTGTTGTTGTTTCATTGTGCTCATTATATATCATTGTTTGAAACACACTGTGGAGAGGTTTCTCCACCGAGAAGGAGGTTGCTTCATATCCGGTGTTAACCGGGGCTTGATCTACCGATGATCAAGGGATCGCCCACATCAAGGGCACGCCAAGGAGTAGGGGCAAGTTATCCCCGAACCTTGTAAACCCTCCTTGTTAGCGATCTTGCTAGTTGTGTGTGCTTTGCTCTCGTTTGTTTTTCTGCATACTCTGTTTTCCATTCTTTCCGCTGTGCTACTGATATTTGAGTTGCAGAAATCGTGATAAGTTTTCAAGGGGCAAGCGATTGTCTATATTCACCCCCCCTCTATAGCCATCTCGTTCCCAACATGCAGGACACCCACCCCTCTGGGAGGAGATTGGTGAACCTCAGCTGTTAAGACCTTAGGGTTCATAGCAGAAAGAAGAGTTAGTTTGTATCATCAAACGGAGAATGTCTAAGGCACAGAATCGTCAGAAGTGTTATGCAGATTAGAGACAGAGACCCCAAGAGTTCTCCATGAGTGACCATGTCTTTCTGAGAGTTTCACCCACGAAAATAGATTAAGAGGTTCGGTCTAAGAGGTAAGCTGGTTCCACGATGCATGACCCTTTCTAGATTTTGGAGAAGATTGGAGTTGTAGCTTACCCGCTGTCATTGCCACCATCACTCACTAGTATGCACGATGTATTCCATGTTTCCATGCTAAGAAAATATGTGTTGGACCCCACACATGTTCTATTGGAGGTATCAGTTCCACTTCATCCTAATGCGACATACGAGGATGTATCTATGAGGATTCTGGCCATAGAGAGCATTAGTTGTGGAATAAGATAATCCGGCATGTGAGAGTTGGATAGCAACACCATTGTGATGAGGAGACGACTTAGGAGCTTGAGGACATGATCAGAGTTCGCTACCCTCATCTTTTTGCTTGAGGTTGTGAATGGTTATGTTCATTCAGTATTAATACTACATGATTAGTTGATCATACTTACCCTATGTAAATTATGAAATTTAGGGATAAAATTTTTGTTAGTGGGGGAGAATGTTAAATACGGTAAGCTTAAATCTCGACTTAGGAAAGTTCGAAGGCTTTTAGGGTTGATTCCGAACCTTGGGATTAGGTTGGGGGTAGAATGGTCACAACCCTACATTAGAGGATGTTAGTTGGCTTAAAATCCAAATATTGGGGTTAAAGTATTAAAATCCCAAAATTTCTAATGGAGTTGTAATAATGTAAATTATGAGGGCTAAATTGCCTAATTGCCATCACATAAAGACATCTCCTTCTCCGCTCGATCACACTCGACTTCTTCCTCACTTCTCCCCGTTTCTCATCTTCGAATCGCCACTGAAAACCAACGATTTTGGTTAGCGTCACCGATCCCTTCTTCAGATTTGAGTTCCTTCCCTATTCCAAGCGAGATCAGCAGATTAGAGGTCGTTAGAATTTTCGATTTTCTAAGCCAAACTATCGTCGATCCCTTCCTCTCACCTCCGGGGGTGGTGCACAACGATCGTTGTGGTGGCATCCTGATCTATTGTGATCTCCTCATGGCTGCACGAATCATTGGTAGGTGATAATTTACCTCTTGCTCCTCTCGTCGATTACTTGAATTCACCCCTATCTTATAGTAACCCCTTCTTTTATGGCCAATCTATAGGTGTGCCTAGTCTTTGTATTGATCTGGGATTGGGAAGGTTACTAGAGAGGAACCATCTTGGCTGGAATCGTGGTGCTACCGGATTCAACAGAGATGAGCAGAGGGATCGTTGCTCACTGTCGATTCTCAAGTAAGATCGTAGATATGTTCAATGTTTGTTGAGAATGAATCGATGATGTATTTGTGTAGATCAATGAGGATGAGATTGTTGTTTTGTTGTATTGAAGTGTTGGAATTGAATTTCGTTGCGTACGTTGAGTTTTGTATTTAATCGGTGAGCTTGATTTGGTTGTTGAGAGCCTTTGAGGTGATCTTGGTTTAGGTCTATGTTGTGGTGGTCTGATCATGGAATTTTAGTGTTAGTGTTTTGATATCAATGTTGTGTCATGGATTGATTGGTTGTGGATGTCTCTGTTGGAAGGCTACTCTACTTCAAATTTTGATTTGGAGTGTTCAATGTTTGGAAATCTTGGTGTTGGGTTATGGTTTGTGTCTTGGAACTATGTTTTGAAGTTGTGATGCTATGAAACAGGTCAGAGCTATGTTGGGATATCAACTTCATTTCTTTACTACTTGTATAGCCTTTATATAGCCATGCATATCTTATCTCTATATCCTCAGTGTTTAGTGGGACTCACCTCCGTTTATTTTATTTTATATTTCTAGGCTGATGCTTGGTGTTGCAAGAGAGGCCTGGAAGTTAGTCCCTTCAGTCGTGTCGATTTAGATTTTGTTTGGCATTTTGTTGCAGCTATATGTGTGTTTCTTCATTTTCGTTAAGTGAACATGTATACTGTTGATGATTTGTACTGGTGGATTGTGACGTTGTTTTGCCCCGGAGGGCACTTGGTGTTTTGTTTGTCATTGTCGCGACGGTACATGACCTTGTTGTTTGTGATGCATTTTATTTTCTTTTGTATATGCTATATGTGTGGGATCATTGTAATTGATAGGAGGGTGAATAGCGATTACGTAAAATTTTTGGAATAATCAGAAACACAGTGGAAGAATAAAATCACAATGCTATTGTAACACCCCACTAAAATTCCCTTCAATATTATCCCTAATATTGAGTAGGATTTAATGAATAATAGTCATATTGAGTATGATTCATGAATGATAGTTAGAGTTGTGGGAATTTTAGTGTAAGTGTAATAGGCCTTATATGAGCTCTAAATGGTGGAAATTCCTAATGGGTCATAAATAGCACTTCATTAGTTATCCTAATGGGCCTCATGAGGATAAAAGAAATAACACATCATGTAATGGGCCTTACTTTATATGGGCTTGCAAAAGAATAAAAAAAAATGAAATGATGTAGATGCCAAGGATTGAACCTTGGACCTTAGAGATGTTGTAAGCCTTAAGAATGCATGTGTAACCAATTCACCTAGCAAGGGAGTGCTATTAGGAGGATAAAGGGAATTGTAGATAGGTGTAAGGATAAGCGAAGTGAAGAGTCACCATGAGAGGAGGCACCATGCCCTTTCACTTACCCCTTCACTTAGTATAAAGAGGTGGGATGAGAAGTGAAGACACTTAAGTTACTTTTCTCTTCTTCTCTTCCACCAAGGCCCTTCCTCTCCCCTCTCTTCTTCCTTCTTGGCTGAAATCCCAAAGGGGTTTTCCTCTTGGAAAACTTCACAAGAGGTCTCCCTCTTGAAGATCCAAGTTCTTCTACAAGGCTACAAGGGCAAGGAGTACTCTAAAGTCAAGAAGGTTTCCTTTTGTTTCTCTATTTGAGGATTATAACTGAGACAACAAGGGTAAGACTCCCCTCACCGGCAACATAATAGTTATATATATTTTTGATTCATGTTCTTGTATATTTTTGGCGATGTGTTGGAAAAAATCGTGAAGGTTTCCCTATAGGCAAGTTTCGGCCAACATGAGATTTAGGGCTTAGTTTGTGTTTGATGCTATCTAATGACTCCAATGTTTTCTTGATGTTAAGTTATGAGTTATGATAAAAAAAAAAGATGAAGCAAAAGAGCCTTAAAGGTTTAGGCCAAGGCTCTCATGAAGCCATAGACTTTTTGGCCACAAGAAGATGTTTGGGTTCTTTTGACTAGCTAATGTTTTAATTCCTTGTTAATGTTTATTTGAGGGTTTTATATATATTTTAGGTCATATTTTCCCTCTGAACATGTTGGGTTAATACCCTAAATAAGGGCAAAAAGAAAGAGAAAGAAGAGTTAAAGATCCATGTTACTTGCTAATGCTTCCTAGTGTTAGAGTATGTATTATATGCATGTTGTATGAATCAATTGATTTTGTTTTTGTCATTTTCACGTTGATATGATCCTTAGAAGTTTCTGATCAATTTCTTAAATTAGGTTTTAGGATGGGTTAAGGTCACTACTTCACTTGATAAGGTCTCTTGGTAATAGGGTACTCAATGTTTAGCGTGTTGTATGAGTTGTTAAGATGTTGTGTTGTGTTTTTATGCCATGATAACCCTATCTAAATGTTTTGATCAGTAGAGTATATGATGAATTATGGTTGAATTAAAGGTATTCATGTTTCATTATGCCATGATAGATGAAAAGAAATAAAAGAGTTAAAGATGCCATGTTACTTGCTAATAATACCTAGTGTTAGAATATATAACATATGCATGTTGTATGAATCAATTATTTTTGTTTCTTGGTCATTTTCATGTTGATATGAACCTTAGAATTTTATGATCAGTACCTTAAATTGGGTTTTAGGATGGGTTAAGGTCACTATCTCACTTGATGATGTCTCTTGGTAATAGGATATTCAATGTATGCATGTTGTATGAGTTGTGAGATGTTGTGTTGTGTTTTCATGCCATGATAACCCTATCTAAATGTTTTAACCAGTGGAATATATGTTGAATTCTGGTTAAATTAAAGGTATCTATGTTTCATTAGGCCATGATAGATGAAAAATTGGAACAAGTTCCCTAGGTGTATCATCCTTAGTTTTAAACTGAACATTATATGTTTTATGAATCATGAATGATAAGTTGGCATGTTATGAACTTTCTTACCATGAAATTATGTTTTCTCCATGCCATGCTTATGCTTGAAAGTTATGATGACATTTATGCTTTGAATGTATGCCCATGACATGTATGACATTATGAATAAAAGAATGTCTAAAGAGCAATTTCTAAGAAAAGAGAAGAAATGACGAACGCTATGCTAAAGAGAAATTACTATAGAAAGAAAAAGAATCATGTATGCTATTTTACTTTATGAATGGGCTTGTACCGGACCCTAAAAAGGTCCAAGGGATGGGCACCTTAAGAACACCTCGGTTCTGGACTACCGTAGTTGTCCACGGTTCTGGGACTATCGCAGCTGTCCAACAAGGATGGGCTCCTTATGTTAGCCTCGGTTCTGGACTACCGTAGCTGTCCACGGTTCTGGACTACCGTAGCTGTCCACGGTTATGAGACTACCGTAGCTGTCCTTATGTGGTACAAGCCAGGGCCCCCATGATGTTATAATTATGTTTAAGTATTTATAATTATGATTTTCAAATAAGCATCCTTATGTTATGTGCATTTAACTCATGCATTCACTCATATTATGCATCCATGTCATATTAAGTATTTCATATGCTTATGTTTATGATTAAGAACCATGCCATGTTAAGTATTCCATATGTTTATGTTTATATCAAGAACCATGCCATGTTAAGTATGTCATATGCTATGTTTAATGTTTATGCACATGTTTATGTTTAATGATATTGCATATGCTATGTCTAATGTTATGCACATGATTATGTTTTAAAGATTATGTGAATGTTAAGTGTTTATGCTTATGAGCTTTAGTTGCTTTAAGTATTTATTCATGTTATATGTTTATGTCAAATGATGTAGATTTCTACTTATATGTGATGTACGGATTTTGTGAGTAAGCAAGGATCTTACAAAGCATTTTATGCTTATAGTTTACCTTCTTATGTTGTAGATCAAACTAAAGGGGAAGCAACAGGAGGGCCTGTGTGTGTGTGGCAGTGACTTGGCAGAACGATCCTACTATTGTCTTTACTCTTACTTATGGACTTATTTCTCATGGACTTAATGTTGCTACTTATAAATGCATGTGTTAGTTTTTATGTTACGCTTACTACTTGTTGGAGTTGAAGTTCTTTATGATATGCATGCTTAAATTAGAACTATATACTCTCTTGATAGATATGCTATGCTATGATTCACATGCTTAAAGTAGTTTTGTTCGAAAGAAATTTATCTAATCGCATATGTTCATGATTTAGTATTATTTCCGCTGCTATATTTACGCTCCATATGCAATAATGTATGAAAGAAAGAAAAAAAAAGTAACGCGTCGCTCACGTAAGGGGTGGGCGTTACAGCTATCGCACTTTTTTTTTACTTAGTTCGGAGTCTTTAATGACTCGTACTCTAAGGCCCACGGTCCTTGACCATTTTTGTTGGGCAATTCTATAAGTCTAGTAAATATTACAAATATGTAAGTTGAGTACAGAATTTAAGCAACGACTGTAAAGTATATCGATGACAAAATAATGTTACGGAGTGTCTTGGGCGGCGTGTCGTTGATCTTGATCATTTGCGGCACGGAAGAACTCGAGCACAGAAGAAGTCTTAAGAGCGTTGGAGTGCTTGAGTTGCAAGAAAGCCTTTTTGCGTTGATTGGAAATGATGTTGGAAAGTAAAGAGGTGAACCCCCTTATATATGCAGTACTCTCGGGCGCCTAAGGCTTATGGGGCGCCTGCCACATGAGCAAATTTGGCATGTTCTTATCCGCAGACTCTGCCAAAGACCTTGTTAGGATGTATACTAAAACCTAGCTTTTGTATAAACATCTACATTTTGGAATGAGAATCACATGATCATTGTTTGCATTTTATATTTATTATATGTGTGCATATTGTCTGATACTTTGCATTGTAGATAACATGGTGTGAGGTGCCACACACAATATCATGTTATCAGTCCCTTGTAGAGTATAAGTAGATGCTCACAACCGAGATGGTTTTGGACAAGCCATTGGGATGGTTGTAGTGTAATTTGGTATTGGTCTATCTTGACCATAGAATTACACTAGTACACATTATGTGTATTGAGCAGGACCGATATAGAGGTGATTCAATTTATACTGACTATATAATTAAATCAGACCTCAGATATTATGGTGTACATGCTCTTAATTCCGATATAATAACGGGCACATGTACTTAATATCTATTTCTTTGATTTACCTATGTGCGAGATTTATTTGTTAAATCGATAGGCCTGGTAAATTAGGAAATAATATTATTTACATGGTATGCCGTTAATTATAGAAGGAAACCGTGTCCTAATGCGTTAGGATGATGATGTCAGTAATACTCATGGAGTTAGATATAAATTAATTAAATTGTTAGTAATTAAATTAATTAATGGACATTCGAGATCTTAAACACGGGGAGAATTTGTACGCATAATATGGTGGAGCCCATATTTAATTATGGGGATTGGTGAGGTAGTTCAATGATAATCTTTTAGTGGATTGGATTATCATTAATGGATCGGGCTTTGGATCCATTGGGAGACCAAGACCCAACTCCTCCTCATGGTCGCTATTGTAGCCTACATATACCTCATGAGTCATGAGACCAAGATATACCATCCAATACAACTGTAAGTCTCTCTCTTTTATCTCCCACTAATATTCTCTCTCCTAGGGTGTGGCCGGCAACAATAGAGAAGAAATAAAAGGAGGTGGCGCAAGGGAAGGGAAGAGCTCTTTTCTTCTTCCTCATCCCTTCATCTTCCTCTTCTCTTTTGCCCTAGAGCGTGCGACAGCAAGGAGGAGAAGGCGGCGCTGCAACCAAACTCTCGGAGTTGGCCGGCGGCGAGCAAGGAGGAGAGGGAAGGTGGTCGGGCGGCTAGGGCTTGGGAGGAGAGAATTCTTTCTCTATTCCTCTTCTTCTTCATCCTGTTGGATTGAGAGAACCGATAGAGGGGGGGTGAATATCAGAAATCGTTCGGATTTAACAGATAGAGAAATTATGCACCGGTAATTAAGACACACAACGCAAACACGGTAATTTTTTACTTGGTTCGGAGCCTAGGTCGACTCCTACTCGAAGGCCCACGATCGTTGATCGTTTACTTTGGGCAATTCTATATGAGGCGCAAAAACAGTTTACAGTTTTGAGTTACAAATATAGCATAGTAAACTTAACAAATAAAAAGAAAAACTCTTCTTTTATCGACATCCGATGTAGGTTGTCTTTTTCCGAGCAGCGGGACGTCGTCGGCTTGAGTTGGGAGGTTTCCGGAGCGAGGCGCGAGAGCAGAAGAGCGTGGAAGCGTTGAATCGAAGTTGTTGCTGAAAGCCTGGGCGTTGGGTGCTATTTATAGCACCTCGGGGTGCCCTGGACGTCGGGGGCGCCCCCCCCCCCCACGTGTCACGTGATCCGAGCTTCGCTCGGTCAACCTCTATCCCACTCGAATAGGGATGAGGTTTGACACTGGGGGCGCCCTACTTGACTCCTTCAGTGCGGGCTTCTCGGCTAGATAAGGGTAGTCGGCTTCGCTGCAGTAGGCGCGGGGCGCCCTGGGCACTGAGGGCGCCCTAGGCGTTCGGGGTGCCCTGGCTGCTGGGGGCGCCCCAGCCAGTGGTTAGCCGAAGCCTTTGTTGCTTCGCTTGTTTTGTGTTGCCCCTGGGGGCGCCCGAGACACTGAGGGCGCCCTGCTCAGCTACTTGTCTCTCTCCTTTGGGCATTCTGAGCTGCAGACACACGTTCCTTCGGTCCTGCATCCAGGGTTAGTCCAAAACAATATAAAGCATTAGAGTATTATGTTTATACAGCCTTAGCTGTCTTGGTTCTGACTTTGGGCCTCCAAAATGGAGCCCTAGGTCGAACCGACGCCTACTGTTCCCTCGACGGGGAACGCGTCCTCACCTACTCCTCTCGGGAGAATGTACCTGATGCCAACCGCTCCTTTGGTTGGACTTTTACCTGGCGGTCCTTTGCCAGGTCTTGGATACCGAGCTGTCCTTCGCCCGGTGCCTAGCATTCCATCGCTAGGGCTTTAGTCCCTGGCATTCCTTCGCCAGTGCCTAGCAGTCCTTCGCTAGGGCTTTTACCCTGGCATTCCTTCGTCAGTGCCTAGTATTCCTTCACTAGGGCTTTTTGCTCTGGCATTCCTTCGCCAGTGCTTAGCAGTCCTTCGCTAGGACTTTTTGCTCTGGCATTCCTTCGCCAGTGCTTAGCAGTCCTTCGCTAGGACTTTTTAGCCTGCACACTAGAGTAACTTGTTAGACAACAAGTAAGACTTAACTTTTGAACCCTGTTGCCATTATCAAAACACAGGTTTGACTTGGGTGCTTTCTGCACCAACACATCCTTCCTTCTATCCTTAGCCGGTGCAACATCTTGTGGTGGCCGGCGGCGCAAGGAGATTTGGTGGCCGGTGCAACCAAAGAGGAAGAAGGGAACTTCCTTTCTTCTTAGGGTTTCGGCGCAAGCTTGGTTGGAGAAGAAGTGGCTTTGGTGACTCCGTTTCTTGGAAGATCGTCGCCCACATGACGCCCAAGAAGTGGATAGAACATACAATAGAAGATCGCGAGGTAAACAAGAGGTATAAATCTTGTTTTGGTTCCTTCTTGCTTCTTGTATTATTGCATGTTGTTAATTAACATGGACCCCGAAGATAAACACAAAAATTGGCGAATTATTCATCGTCTATTCCGCGGCTAATCGACTAGATGTGTTAGATTTCTTGAACAATAAGTTTGTTCAAGCGATCGCTCAAGTTTATTAGTACGATGATGAAATGGTTCCATCCGGATTTGTTTTAATTAATAAAATTTTAATTCGGGGACATGGAGAGGATTCTCATGCATAACTGAAACCAACACACCTATCCTCTAGTCTTGGGCGCCTGGGATACTTGAGGCGCCTGATGGCTCACGGGCGCCTGAGATGCTGACGTGGCAACCCTGCCAGCTCAGCCTCTCCTCTTGTTGAGAAAACCCATCTGGGGCGCCTGATACCTATCAGGCGCCTCACTTCTCGGGCACCTGGGATGCAGAATCTTACTTCCATTCAATCCTGCAACTAGGGTTAGTCCAAGAACAGTATAGTATAAATATTAAGTGAATAAGTCACAATCGAAGCTGTCTAGGTTCTGACTTTGGAATGCAAAATGAAACCGTAGGTCGAACCGACGCCTACAGTTCCTTCTTCCAGGAAACGCATCCTCACCTACTCCTCTCAGGAGAAGTTACCTTCTTCCAACCAGCTCCTCCGATTGGACTTTTGCTCGGCCTCCGAGACTACCGGATCTTGAGACGTCTGTACCTCGAGCTGCCTCTACATCTGTCCGCAATCCTCGCTCAGCTAAGACTCCTACCCAATCTTCCGGATCAGGACTTTGTTGCCCAGTCCACGACCAGGGCTTCTTGCCCAACCTTCGTCCAAGTCTTCTTGCCAAGTCCTTGACCAGGACTTCTTGCTCAACCCTGCAGGTCAGGACTTCGTGCCTTGGTGAACTAGGACTTTCCTGCACATTTGGTAAATCCATTATATAAAAATGCAAACTTAACTTTGAACCCTTTGTCATTATCAAAATCAGGTTCCATTTGGTACTTCCGGCACCAACAATCTCCCCCTTTTTGATTTATGGCAAAACCGTTCAAAAGTTAACTTAAAAAAATAGAAAACATATTCATGATAATTATGTACTAGAAAGAAAGGACAAATAGATTTTCACCTTTCCCCCTTAATCAATTTCTCCACTTAGAAATAATTTTCAAAAAACATAGCAAAACTTCGAAACATTGTATAATGCTTCTTTTAATTTGAAAATCTCCCACTGAAGTTTTTGAAAATATGCAATTTTTCTATTTTGAAAGTTTTTCCAAAAAGATTTTGAAAACTTTTGAGTAAAGGAAATTTTTGAGAAATTTTTTTTTGAAAAGTTTCTAACTTTAAGTTTTTCTCCAACAGAATTTTCTGAATCGAGTAGCATTTTCCAAAAAAAAACTTTTCAGGAAATAAAATTATCTTTTTTGAAGAAAAATTTGAGTAACAAACTGGAAAGATTATTTTGTGAGAAAAAATAATTTTAACCTACTTTTTCGAAACTTGATTTTTTTTCAAACAAAAATTTTGAGAATAAAATAATTTTGAAACTTGACTTTTTCGAAAACAAAGATTTTGACTTGGGAAAAATTATTTTAGCTTGACTTGGGAAAAAATTATTTTAACTTGACATGGGAAAAATTATTTTAACTTGACTTGGGAGAAAATTATTTTAACTTAACTTTTTCTTCTCTCCCCCTTTGCCATATATCAAAAATGGTAAGAAAACATGATTGGCATGAAAAAAATAGTTATGTATCAGAACCTACTTGCTTTGTAACAATAATGAGGAAACTGACTGACCCAAGTAATAAATTTTGAACCCAGTTAACATACTAGTGAGTCCAAGCATGAAAAAAAGCTTTTTTAAAAAAATTGATCAAATTAACTTCTTTCGGTCCCTGTCTAACCCAGTTAGCTACTTACTAGCTAACATAGGTTAGTCAAGATAAATAGCCTGATCAAGTTAGACTTTCTAAGCTTGAATACTTAACTTGATTACTGTTCAAATGTATTTATCGCCCCAATTGCTCCTGATGCACTGACTTAAAGCATCTTGAGTCAAGGCATAGACCTAAGCATCCCAACCCAATCTAGGTTATCAATCAAAGTACCCTAATGTGCTTGTGAGATGCTAGCTTTTAGATCTATAGGAGCATGCAATTCTAGGGTTATGCCCAAAGCTAAGTCCATTGCGTAGAAAAATCCTAGTTTTGAAGGGGTAAATTTTTGAAAAAACTAAGTCAAAAAAACATGTTAAAATTCAAAACATAGTTGGAGAAATATGATTTCTCAAAAAAAAAAAACAATATGATTTTTTAATAAAATAGGGTAAAAAGCAGTCCTATTCTACTAAGTACATTCCCAGAGATAATCAACTTAGAGTACATAAATCTAAAGTAGATGATCAAGTCAATTTTTACAAACACGGAGAGTCAGAAAATAAATCCCTAGTACAATAGCTAGGAAGACGAGCCCGGATGCCAAGAAGGACCAGGATACCATGACCGAAACATCGACATCATCTCCTCATGTCAGGCCTGGTCTACTGCGAGCCTCTCATCATGTCGGGCCTGAAGGGAATCCATCTGCTCGACATGATGTGTCTCCATCTCCTCTCAAAGACTATGAACCTCCATCTCTATCCGTATGAGGCCCTAGTCCGTAGTCATTGAAGGGGGTGGTGGTGGAGACTCTCTCAGTTGCTCCTCGATCTCGGTGGCCAGATCTGCTACATCCATGTCCACCTCATCGTCCGAGTCAACCTAGGGTGGAGCACCTCGTCGTCTCCATGATATGACTCTGGTGGTCGAGATATCTACAGCGGCTAGCGAAAAGTTCCTAATTCCTATTTCGCCAAACTCGGTCATCGTGATGATCTCTCCGACAGAAACATCATAACCGTAATGATGAAAAAGTGCGGTCAAGATGTGACAGTAGGGGGTCCACACTCTAGAGTGAGTGGAGATTCTAGAGGCATAGATGATCGTCTGGAACATATGTAGACCGATGTCTATGTCCAGATGATGGATTATCGCTTAAAGTAAGAATGAGTGAAAGGGACGCATAATCGCTACATCCCGTGAAGTCAGGGGAAGAATGCAGTGAACCAGGACACGATAGAGGGCGCAGTCCTGGATGTGTAGATCGACGTATCGAATATTCAAAACCATCGGATCTCTCTCACATGTGAAAAAAATAAGAGTATAGGAGGTTGAGGGTAATGTGGGAGTAAGGGGCGGGAAAGGGAAGATCCTTAGGAGGATAACAAAAGAAGGAGAGTTGAGAGGCTCGTAGTCCAAGAAATCTAGTAAATAGGGAAGGTTGGTAAGTGGAGGGGTTTGAGCTTGAGTGGTGTAGCAGAAGTCATCAACATTGACCAAGTTGTTATAAAACTCGGCACACAAAGTCGCGTTAATAGAATGATTACAGTATACTAGTCGTTCTAGTTGATAGTAGGTAATGACATCAATAACTATAGGACAGGACTGGGTAAAGGATACCCTATTCAAATAGCTGGTCTTAATGAGTTTGTATGTAGTGATAGCAAATTTATTAAAAAGGGCTAATGTATGAAACCTAAGGTCAGGGCTAGGTTCGGTACCGGGGTCAGTCTCAATAGGATGACATTTGCTAATAATAATCAACAATTGAAATAATTAATAATAATAAGTTGAAAAAGAAGAATAAACTTTGAAAAACATACCGACGAGGCATTGTAGGAGAGGAAGAAGAGAGGAAGACTTGGGATGCTTGAAAAGACTCCTAGAAGTGAGGAAGTGGTGTGAGTTTGGTGTGGAAAGGGTGCCATGGGCGAGGGCTTATATAGCCCTTCCTGGGTTCCCGTGAGGGCCAAGAGGCGTCCTTGGCAGAGGTTAGGCACTCGAGATCTTACTCGGGCGCCTGAGTTCAGTTAAGACTCAGGTGTGGTAGCCTTTGACTGCCTTGGGAGGGGATAAAGTATCGGGTGCCCATTAGGTCTCGGGCACCTGGTTGACTTCTTTTGACTGGGTCAAACAAGGCCTAAGTTGAGTTTTGTGTAACTTTTAAAAGGGTGGTTGAGTTAAGAACTTAGTTTTATTTGAAAATTTAAACATTAAGTTAAATCTTTGAAAACATTAATTTTGAAAAATATTAAGTTAAATTTTTGAAAACATTAATTTTGAAAAACATTAAGTTAAATTTTTGAAAACATTAATTTTGAAAACATTAAGTTAAATTTTTTAAAAAGTGTTAAATTTAATTTTTAAAAATATTAAGTTGAATTTTTTGAAAAATATTAAATTGAATTTTTAAAAATTTTAAATTAAATTTTAAAAATGTTAAATTGAATTTTAAAAATATTAAATTGAATTTTATTAAATGTATATAAAGGGAAAAATTAATTGAGTTGGTTGGGTTGGACTACATTATTAGGTCCTACACATCTCACCCATTTCTAAGTGACAAAACAGGTATCCTTATCTGTTTTATGAGATACATTAATTTTATTATGGTTTTATGTTAACACTATGATTTAATTGAAACTTGTGTTAGATTTAGGTTTAACAATTAATAAGTTAAAAATAAATTTCGATAATCGGCTTCCAGGTCTTGGCGAGGTACAGAGATCTTCTTTGGCCGTAGCCTTATTGGATCATCAACCCTTTCCTAGACAAGGCCTTTTAAAAAAAATTTATTTCAAATTACTTATTGAGAAACCCTAGTCTAACTAGTTGAGGATTTGGCGAGGTAGCTTCGGTTAGTTCCACCTGACTAATAGGACCAAATAGGATACGTCGTACCCTACTTGACTTTTTAGACAAGTTTCCCTAACGTACTATCATCTCGCCCCACCCTAATACTAGGTTGTGCAAGTTTCAATTAATCAGATCCTTAGCTAACCGTTCCTATGTGCATTATATTTTGTAGAAAATAAAATAAACATCAAATAGAAAACAACAAAAAATTTATCTAACCATAAAAAAGTTTTTTATATTGGCTCCCCCAGGACTAAAGCCTTGGAATAGGTTAGGCAAGATGTGAATGTTGTCCTTGGGGATCCAATATTGGTTTGGTCCGGCTTGATTTTTCAAGCATAATTCCGGGACCCATCCTTGGACTCGGGTTCTACTTGGGTTCAACATAGAGTAGTACGATCTGTATCGTGAGTTGGTTCAATAACCAAGATCGAATCGGTTCAGAACTGATTTTTGTTTTCCAAGAATCATGTCAAGACTTTTGGAACCCAAGGAAAATCGTACCAATGCAACTCTTAGTTCCTTCACCTGAGTTTTCAAGGAGGAATTCTCCTCCTCAAGTTTTTGGGCTTGAGTGGAGATTCCTTCCTGAACTGGTACAGTTAAGGAGCTAGAGTTGACTCCCTCTTTCAGAATTTTGACTTCCTGTCGAGGGACTCGACCCTAACATTGGCTTTGGCCATCTTACGAGACAAATAAGATATTAAATCGTAAAGTTGAGATTCAGGGTAACCTCTTACCGTGATATGCCCATCTTTCGAAATTGAAAGTCATCCGGTTCTGACATTCACTTCCGACTCTGATTCTGATTCGGTGTCGAGATTCACCGAAGCAGTCAGCGCGAGGAGGTTGGCATGTGGTACTTCTTCTTCTTCTTCTGGAGATTATTCATTCCACGTAGCTTTGAGCGCCTTCTTCCTCCGGTTCTTCTTGTTTTCCTTCAAATTAGGACACTCCGAATTGTAGTGTCCCTTCTTGTTGCACCCATAACAGGTTACTTCACTTTTGGCTTTCTGGCTGGTAGAAGATTCGGTTGGATCATCCTTTTGCTGGTTCACCTTGTTCATCTTTCTTTAGCCCTAGATCAACTTGTAGTGGCTTTAGGCCATCAGGACCAGCTATGGATAGTAGATTCTGTCGTCGTCAGATTCTGAGTCGGAATCTGACTCGGGTATCGGTTGCACCTTTTTCTTCTTTTGCTTAGCAGGTACTTTTCTTGCAAAAAGAGCTAACCCCTTCTCGACCTATAAAGCGTTAGTCTATTCGTGGAGTTCTAATTCAGAAAATAGTTCATCTAACTTAATATCTGAAAGGTTCCTAGAAACTTTGTAAGCATCTACCATTGATGCCCACAATGAATTCCTTGGGAATGAGTTTAGGCTATACCTGATTAGATCAGGGTTTTCTACCTTGTGACCTATTGTGTGCAAACCGTTCATTAGTTCTTAGATCCTCTCATGTAGTTGTGTAGCTATTTCACCGTCTTGCATTTTGATCATGTACGGCTTGTTAAGAAGGAGATCCTGCTTACTGATTCTTGTGTCCGACGTCCCCTCGTGTAGCTTGATCAATTTACTCCATAATTCCTTAGCGCTACTGAACGGGTCGACGCGGTTGAGTTCTTCCTTTGTCAGCCCACACTGGAGGGACGTTTGAGTGGCTTTTGCGCGTATGCTTCTATCTTTTTCTTGAGTGCAGCATCCCACTCAGAGTATCTTTAAACTTCTCCTTGAGAGTTCTTCGGGATCTCCAGTCTAGACTGGATGATGATCCATATTTCCACCTGAGTTTTCAGGTGATCCTCCATTATGCTCTTCTAGTAGGAGAAGCCCTCACCGGAGAACAGAGGAGGGTGAGCAGTGCTGTAACCTTCTTGCATGGCCATTTTATATTCCTGGAAAATAAAGAAAACAAAGAACTCGCTCCAAGACTTTGTCTTAGATTAGTAGTGCGGTATAAAAAAGAATAAACTAAAAAATTAATTCGAGTAGTGTTGCACCAACCTTGGAAAACTAGAAAAAAATTTTAAAAAAAAATAAAAGAAAAACAATTCCGAAAAACTGCTCAGTTGGCGATTTCACCAAGGTTGAGCAACCCGCTCTGATACCACTTGTGGGATCGTTGTAATTGATAGAGGGAGTGAATAGCGATTACGTAAAATTTTTGGAATAATCAGAAACACAGCTGAAAAATAAAATCGCATTGCTATCGCACTTTCTTTTTACTTGGTTCAGAGTCTTTAACGACTCCTACTCTAAGGCCCACGGTCCTTGACCGTTTTCGTTGGGCAATTCTATAAGTCAAGTAAATATTACAAATATATAAGTCGAGTATAGAATTTAAGCAACGAGTGTAAAGTATCCCGATGACACAATAATGGTTGCGGAGTGTCTTGGCCTGCGTGTTGTCGATCTTAATCATTTACGGCAGGAAGAACTCGAGCACGAAAGAAGTCTAAAGAGCGTTGGAGTGCATGAGTTGCAAGAAAGCCTCTTTGCGTTGAATGGAAATGATGTTGGAATGTAATGTGGTGAACCCCATTATATATGTAGTTCTCGGGTGCCTGAGGCTTATGCGAGTCATGCCACGTGAGCGAATTTGGCGCGTGCTTATCCGTAGCCTCAGCCAAACATCTATCCTCTAGTCTTGGGCGCCTGGGATACATGAGGGACCTAATGGTTCATGGGTGCCTGAGATGCTGACGTGGCAACCCTGCCAGCTCAACCTCTCCTCTTGCTGAGAAAACCAATCTGGGGCACCTGATACCTATCAGGCGCCTAGCTTCTCGGCGCCTGAGTCCTCTTAGGCGCCTGGGATGCAGAATCTTACTTCCATTCAATCTTGCAACTAGGGTTAGTCCAAGAACAGTATAGTATAAATATTAAGTGAATAAGTCACAGCCGAAGCTGTCTTAGTTCTGACTTTGGATTTCAAAATAAAACCGTAGGTCGAACCGATGCATATTGCTCCCTCTTCCGGGGAACGCGTCCTCACCTACTCCTCTCAGGAGAAGTTACCTTTTACCAACCAACTCCTCCGATTGCACTTTTGCTCGCCCTCTGAGACTACCGGATCTCGAGATGTCCGTACCTCGACCTGCCTCTACTTCTGTCCGCAATCCTCGCTCAGCTAAGAATCCTGCCCAATCTTCCGGATTAGGACTTCGTTTCCCTATCTACGATCAGGACTTCTTGCCCAACCTTTGGCCAGGTCTTCTTGCCCAGTTGATGTGTGCAACTCATGTATAGTTTCGAGCATAAAACATATATGCATTTCATCTCGCTTTATCTTATTAGAGGCATATTTGATAGTTTTTACTTGGTTTTACATATTTGGGCGAGGATACTGCTTTGTGTTGGATTTTGATGACAGGATGCACAAAACCAGCCGAACCACCCAGCGTATCGGAACAACACGCCCGTGCCATAGTTACCACGGCCGTGGCGTTTCCTGAAGACTTCGTGCAGAATCCAGAGACCAACACGCTCTGGGCGTGTTCGTTAAGCATGGATGTGGCGCGTGAAGACACGCCCGTGCCAGTTAAGGGCACGGGCGTGGCGATGCTATTGAAGAACAACACCAGGAAGCAGAGGAAAACACGTTCGGGCCGTGTCGATCAACACGGCTGTGGCGCTGATTTGGAAAGCTTCGTGATAAAAGATTGCTATTGACGCGGCGATGATTTTAAAAGATGGAAAGGGTAAATCCAGGGGAGACCGAGTATCACGGCGAGGAGGCTCTATAAAAGGGTAGAAGACCTAAAAAAAGAGGAGGAGAAAATCAAGCTTGGACGGCGGCAGCAATCAAGACTTGGAGACGAAGACACCATCAAGGAGGATTAGTAATGTCTATTTCTTATCTTATTGTGGAATTCTCTGGTGTTATGGAGTAGTCGTATAAATCTTAGGATGAGGGAGTAGCCCCTAACTATGTTCACGATTTGTTATTAACTCTGGTTTTTCGATTATACATATTCTAGTTGGTTGTTTCAATTGTTGAATGATGCTTTGATTGGTTTCTCCGAAAATGGTAATTGTCTAAGATAGGCTTTGCAGGATTCATGTGACAGGATTCAATGCAGGTAAGAGTCATCTACGTACGTATGCCATAAGACTAGAGATCGATTAAAGTAGATACATCGGCGTGATCTTCAAAAGAGGCTGTCAATAAATTAGGAATCAACTTACGAATCTGGTAGACGTTTAGATAGGTTTGCGGGAATCTAGTGACAGGACTTCAAAGCATGTAAAGATCATCTAATTCGGAAACCTTGATAGAGAAAGTTGCATTCAAATAAAAGAAGCCAACCTGGGTATAAGTAGTCGTCAACGGAGAACCGTCGTGATAATAGTTAGAGTGGTGAAACCGTAATCCTAGGATTGTTTTTATCTCTCAATACTTTCGCTGATTTTCGATCGCTTGAATAGTTTGATTTAGAGTAAATTTCTCATTAGATCATTCATCTGGACAATTAAAACTCGTAAATTTCTAGTACTCGTCCCAGTCCCTGTGGGATCGATATTTTATTACTTGACGATAGACCGTGCACTTGCGGAAATAAGCAATCAAGTTTTTGGCGCCGTTGCCGGGGACTGCGTCGATATTGGAATATTGCAGTTTGATTAATCCAGATTTCTACGTAATTTTCCTTATTCGTTTTTTTTCTTTCCTTTTTAGCATTTTCCATTATTGTGCTTTCCAATTTTGCAATTCGATCATTCTATCTCTATTTTTGGAAGTATTCCTTTCTCGTTGGATGCTCAGGTCAGATCGAGAGGGAGTCCTTCTTGAAGCTGATCCTGAAATAGAACGAACCCTTCACACTCTGAGACGACTTCAAAAACAACGAAAAATGGCCAATCAAGAAGAGAACAAGCCGTTGAGAGACTATGCTGCGCCAAGTGCTAGAGGCCTAAGATCTAGTATTAGAAGGCCTACAATTGAAGCAAATAACTTTGAACTGAAGCCTGCTTCACTGTCTATGATCCAACAACATCAGTTCGGAGGAGCGCCAACGGAGGATCCAAATCTTCATCTGGAAGTGTTTCTGGAATTCTGTGAAACTCTCAAATTTAATAGAGCCTTTGCAGATGTGATCAGATTGCTACTCTTTCCTTTTTCTTTAAGGGACAAAGCACGAGCTTGGTTACATTCGCTTCCATCGGACTGTATCACAACATGGGAGCAACTCGAGCTGAGATTTTTAGACAAGTACTTTCCACCAAGCAAGACCGCTTCACTCTGTCACCAAATCACAAATTTTGCGCAAAAATATGGAGAATCTCTTTTTGAAGCTTGGGACCGATTTAAAGAACTACTGCAGCAATGCCCACATCACGGACTGGAGAAATGGCTCGTAATCCATACCTTTTATAACGGAATTTCCTACTCTACTAAAGTTTCTTTAGACTCTGCTGCAGGTGGTGCGCTCATGAACAAAACTTTAGAGGAGGCGTTCGATATTATCGAAAGCGTGGCATTGAACCATCACCAATGGGCGATAGAGAGAGGGAATCCCGTTCGATCTGCAGGTAAGAATGAGGTGAACGCTTTAGACAGTCTCGCGGCAAAGGTCGATGCATTAACCTATAAATTTGAAAATTTTAATGTTAATGCTATTTCTAATATCATCTGTGAGATTTGTGGAGTGACAGGACATTCGGCCATGAATTGCCAAATAGGGGTCACGCAACCTACTGGAGCGCAGGTGGAACAAGTTGACGCGATAAATAATTTTGCTCAAAGGCCAAACAACAATCCGTATTCAAATACCTACAATCCAGGATGGAGGAATCACCCAAGTTTTTCTTACAGAAATAATCAAAATCAATCCGGGCAGAATAATTATGGAGCATCTGGAGGATTTCAGCAAGAGAA
Source organism: Boesenbergia rotunda (assembly GCA_024364735.1). Lineage (NCBI taxonomy): Eukaryota > Viridiplantae > Streptophyta > Magnoliopsida > Zingiberales > Zingiberaceae > Boesenbergia > Boesenbergia rotunda. Next base: position 398,752 of record JAGFNQ010003104.1, read on the forward strand.
GAAGTCTAACTTGGAAATTATGATGGAAAACTTCATTGCCAGCCAAACGAAGCAAAATGATGAATTTCGACAACACATGGTGGAATCGAATTGGAAACATTTAGAGACAGCCGAAGCAATCTCCCAAATATCAGGTAAGATAGATAATTTGGCGAATCATACTAAAATGTTGGAAAATAAACTTGCGCAGGTCGCCGGTTCGTCTTCAAGAATACCAGGGAGATTTTCGGGGAGACCAGAAACAAATCCTGCGGAGCATTGTAACGCGATTACGTTGAGAAGTGGAAAGAGAGTGAATGAGCATAAGGAGAACCCAAAACTATTTCCGGACAGAGAAGAACACGCCCAAGGCGTGCTGAATGACACGCCCGTGTCATCCTCTGCTACTGAAGGGAAAAAGATGCTTGAAAGCCAAAGAATCCATGCGCACGTGGAAAAGTATGAACCACCGATTCCATTCCCTCAGAGGATAATTAAGGTCAAACTTGATGAACAATTTGGTAAGTTTCTTGATGTCCTAAGGAAGTTGTACATTAACATTCCATTCACCGAAGCCATGCAGCAAATGTCCACATACTCAAAATTTCTGAAAGACATATTGACAAACAAAAGGAAAATTAAGGAGTGTGTAATGGTAGCACTGACGGAGGAATGTAGTGCTCTGATTCAAAACAGGTTACCTCCTAAACTCAAAGATCCAGGTAGTTTTTCAGTCCCATGCATGATTAGGAATCATAACTTTGATAAAGCTTTTTGTGATCTAGGAGCTAGTGTAAATCTTATTCCATTTTCACTATGTAAGAAATTAAACTTGGGTGAATTGAAAATTACAACACTAGCTTTGCAACTTGCTGATCGCTCTATGAGATATCCTTGAGGTGTATTGGAAAATGTACCTGTCACGGTTGGGAAATTTGTTGTTCCTGCAGATTTTGTTGTTTTAGAAATGGATGAAGATCCATACATTCCTATTATACTGGGAAGACCTTTCTTGGCCACTGCAGGAGCAGTAATTGATGTTAAAAATCATAAGCTGTCGTTAGCCGTGGGTAGCGAAAAAATTGAGTTTGATTTGTCTAAAGCTATTAAACAACCCTTCTTGCAGAATGTGTGTTGCAGGATTGATGATGTGCAAATGGTTGAGGAAGAAGAAGAACCGTTTCTCGGATTCAGTGATACACTGGATACATACTCGGATGAAGAAAACGTTGCAAAGAGCAGGGAAGATGCGGGACACATAAACCTTGTACGACATATGACTGAAGAAGCGAGGTTAGAACAAAAATCACTGGAAATTGAAAACCATGAATCACCGCAGGTAGAACTTAAACCCCTTCCATCAACCCTCAGGTATGAATTTCTTGGTGATAATTCTACATTCCCTGTGATAGTAAATGCAAGTCTAAATGAAGTGGATACTGAGAAGCTGCTCCGTGTGCTTAAAATGCATATTAAAACCATAGGGTATACCATTGAAGACATCAAAGGGATTAGCCCCTCATTGTGCATGCATAGAATTTTACTCGAGAAAGATTTTAAACCTTCAGTTGAGAGACAAAGGAGGCTTAATCCTAACATGAAGGAGGTGGTCAAAAAGGAGGTTTTGAAATTACTTGATGCAGGAATAATTTATCCGATTTCTGATAGTGGATGGGTAAGTCCGGTTCATGTTGTGCCAAAGAAAGGTGGGATGACTGTAGTTAGAAATTCAAATAATGAGTTGATTCCCACTAGGACGGTTACTGGGTGGAGAATGTGTATTGACTACAGGAAATTGAACAAAGAAACTAGGAATGATCACTTCCCACTCCCATTCATTGATCAGATGTTAGAAAGGTTGGCAAAACACTCCTATTTTTGTTATCTAGATGGGTATTCTGGTTTTTATCAAATCCCCATACATCCAAATGACCAGGAAAAAACCACGTTTACATGTCCTTATGGTACTTTTGCCTATAGGAGAATGCCTTTTGGTCTTTGCAATGCACCAGCTACTTTTCAACGTTGTATGATGGCTATTTTTTTTGATATGATTGAGAACATTATGGAAGTTTTTATGGATGATTTTTCAGTTTATGGTACTAACTTTGATACTTGCTTGTCCAACTTGGTTAATGTTTTGCAGAGATGCGAAGAGACAAATTTGGTTTTAAACTGGGAAAAATGCCATTTTATGATAAGAGAAGGCATTGTGTTAGGACATTTGGTTTCAGAGCGAGGAATTGAAGTAGACACGGCAAAGGTGGAAGTGATTGAAAATCTACCTCCACCGACAAACGTTAAGGAAGTGCGAAGTTTTTTAGGACATGCAGGATTCTACCGGCGTTTTATCAAAGATTTTTCAAAGATCTATAAACCTTTGACAAATTTGTTAGTTAAGGATGTTGAATTTGTTTTTGATGAAAATTGTTTGGATGCTTTTTCCAGGTTGAAGGAAGCTTTGATCTCAGCTCCGATAATGCAAGTCCCCGATTGGACCTTACCCTTTGAAATTATGTGTGATGCAAGTGACTATGCAGTACGAGCAGTTTTGGGAGAAAGGAGGGACCGGAAGGTGCATGCCATCTATTATGCAAGCCGAACTTTGGATGATGCTCAGATGAACTACACAACTACGGAGAAGGAACTCTTGGCAATTGTATTTGCCTTGGATAAATTCAGATCATACCTCGTTGGCTCTAAGGTTATTGTTTACACAGATCATGCGGCCATAAGGTATTTATTGAGCAAAAAGGATGCTAAGCCAAGGCTCATCAGATGGGTTATTCTTTTACAAGAATTTGATTTAGAAATAAAGGATAAGCAGGGGACTGAGAATGTGGTAGCGGATCGCTTATCAAGATTATGTCAGGGACAGAATGGGACCAAGAAGGAAGACCTTCCAATTGATGACTATTTTATTGATGAACATCTCCTTGCTATAAAAAGGATTGCCCCTCCATGGTATGCAGACTACGCAAATTTTCTTGCTTGTGGAATTTTACCTCATCAGATGAGTTATCAACAGAGAAAGAAGTTTTTTGACGATATCAAGAGCTATGTATGGGATGATCCACTGCTTTTCAAGAAGTGTGCGGATACTATTTACAGGAGATGTGTACCAGAGGATGAAATAAAAGATATACTCTATCATTGTCATGCTTCATCATATGGCGGTCATGGTAGTACTTCAAAGACAGCTGCTAAAGTCTTACTTGCAGGATTTTATTGGCCACATATTTTCAGAGATGCTCGTGATTATGTATTGACTTGTGATAGATGCCAAAGGACGGGGAACATCTCCAAGAGACATGAGATGCCACTGAATTCAATTCTAGAAGTTGAACTTTTCGATGTTTGGGGGATTGATTACATGAGATCGTTTCCCCCGTCTCATAACAATATCTACATTCTAGTGGCAGTAGACTACGTATCTAAGTGGGTTGAAGCTATACCATCTCTAACAAATGACGCGAAGACTGTGATAAAACTTTTTAAGAAAATCATATTTCCTAGATTTGGAGTTCCTCGAGCGGTGATTAGCGATGGAGGGTCACACTTTATTGAAAGACAATTCGAAAATCTTCTCAAAAAGTATGGAGTAACTCATAAGATTGCCTCTCCGTATCACCCTCAAACCAGTGGACAAGTGGAAGTATCGAATAGAGAAATCAAAAGCATTTTAGAGAAAACTGTGACGCATTCACGAAAGGATTGGTCAGCAAAATTGGATGACGCTCTGTGGGCATATCGGACAGCTTACAAGACTCCTATTGGTATGACGCCGTTTCGCTTGGTGTATGGGAAATCCTGTCATCTTCCTGTAGAGTTGGAACACAAGGCTTTCTGGGCAATCCAATTATTGAATTTCGATCTAAAGAATGCTGGAGAGAAAAGAAAGCTTCAACTTGATGAACTAGAAGAACTCTGACTTGACGCTTATGAGCATGCAAAATCCTATAAAGAAAGGACTAAGCGTTGGCATGATCAACACATTATGCGTAGGGAATTCCAAGAGGGTGATCTTGTATTATTGTTCAATTCTCGATTGAAACTTTTCCCAGGAAAGCTTAAATCCAGATGGACGGGTCCTTTTGAAGTGAAGAAAGTTTATCCTTATGGAGCTGTAGATATATCGAATGAAACCTCCGGAGTTTTCAAAGTGAATGGGCAAAGGCTAAAAAAATATCTGAGCGAACCAATTCCTAAGGGAGGAGAGCAGAACCTCCTCGAGTCAACTTGATTAACATTATTTTGGTCAAGCTAATGACCATAAACAAGCGCTATTTGGGAGGCAACCCAAATTCTTTACCTTTTACTTTATTTTTCATTAAATTTTTTTCTTCTTCCTTTTGCAGAACAGCCGTCTAGGAAACAAGGGAGACCACGGCCGTGTCGATCTCAAACACGCCCGTATCGGTTTCAGCCGATTTTTCTAGAAGAGAACACGCCCAGGGCGTGTTGAGAGACACGGGCGTGACGCAAGGTTTTAAAACAGGCGAGACGGGTTTTAGGTCAGAACACGCCCGTGACTCTTCGAAGTCCAGAGCTGCTTCCGATCGTCTCCGTTCTTCCCATTCATCTCCAAAACGTGCTCCGGTGAAGATCTTCCTCCGACAAAGATGAGCAAGCATGTGAAAACGAGGAAAGCACCTTCTTCTTCTTCAAAAGACAAAGGAAAACGAAAAGCGCAAGACCAAGGTGATCGGTTTGATAACCCTTTTGGTTTGATCTTTCGCGATGATATTCATAAATCTCGTTTTGACAAGCTAGAAAAATGGAAAATAGTTTCCACTAGATATATGGATTCTTATACATTGGCTGCGTTAGGTATTAAGGAAGATATATATTGGATGGCTGATAGGATAGGATGGGGACAATTTTTGACTAGCCATTACCCTACCTACCCTAGTATAACTTTAGAATTCCTTAGTTCCTTGTCGGCCGAAATGATCAAGGAAGAAATTATGAGGAAGGATTGATTAAATTTCGGTTGAAGAATATTGATTATAGGATGAATTTGAAGGAGTTTAATGAAATTTTTGATTTTCCTATTGGAGGGGAGAGGCAAATACATCGAAATTTTTGTGAGAATACATTTTGGAAAGAAATTGCCTTAGACCCCATGCCCTATGATGCCTCTAGATCCAAGTCATCTAATATCCCTAATCCAATTTTTCGCTATCTTCATAGATTCATGGCGAATACTATTTTTGGAAGATGGGATAGTGTTGGGGTAGCTAGGCTAAGTGAATTGCAGTTTTTATGGGCCATGATTAATGATGTTAAAATTGATTCTGGAGCTCACCTAGTTAGACATCTTGTGAAAATTGGGAATAGCTCGACTGGAGTAATTGTTATTGGAGGACTTCTGACTAAGATTGCATTAGCTTTAGGGTGTGAGTTGGATGAATTGGAGATTTGTCCGGCTAGTCCGCGGTTGGATTTGGATGCATGTTTAAATATGAAGATGATTGGGAGATTAGAGGGGGGATATTGTTTGGTGTTACAAAAAGATATTAAAGTCTCTCTTCCAAACAATAATCTTACAACCATTTGCAATAAACGTAATTAGCTTTTTAGGGATGTTAGGACACAAGATCTACCCACAGTAGGAGAACCATCTATTCCACCCCATGTAACGGAACCCCAGGCTTCTTTCTACGTACCGGAGTCCCCTAGGACTGTTACTGATGATGTTTCTGCAGGGCCTTCTGTTTTTGATTTTTCATGATTCCGTACATCGTTCGAGGACATCAGAAAGGAGCATACTGCGGATAGGAATATGTGGGAGCAGTTCGCTCATACTTCAGAGGAGCATTATCAGCGAGTTGACGGGTATATGGAAGGGGCTAACCATTTTTTTTTCTAATGCTGAGGAGTATTTTGTAGTTGAGGCCGCTAGAAGAGAGCGTGAGGAAAAATTTTGGCAAGAAGAAAGGGAGTTTCGTGCAGAGCAAAGGAGAAGATGGCAAGAGGAAGATGATCGCATATCTTAGACCTTACCCTGGCATAACTATTAGGTGACCTTTCTTCTAGTTATTTTTCTTTATCTTTGGTTGTTTTAGCATTCCTGTTTTAGATTTGGTTTTAGTTTTAATTTTCTGGGTTATAATTTGTGGCATGTAGGATAGTTTTATGCATGACACTTTGATGATTGCATATCTCTTGCTTTGATTGAAATAGACACTATGTGTTCAAGAGTCTTTGATACTTTGTTGCTTTCTCATCTCTTGTAGTATAACTTGACTCTTAATTGGATCTATGAAATTCTTTTTGGCTTATTCATTAAGAACCCTGTTTCACTTTTCACACAACCCTTAAGGTGTAGGCATCTGAAAAGGATTTAAATTTCTTTACCGGATTAGTACTCAATTTTCTATGGTGACCTTCATGAGCATTTTGGTTACTGGATAAACACTTATCCTAGGAGTTTTCGAAAAAAAAAATTGAGAGACTTATACAAAAAAAAAAGGGGGGGGATGGAATTTCTTTTGGCGCACCCCTTTGAGACTAGGTAGCTACTAGGGAAACACCTAAAGAAGGTGCCCTTTTGAGGTCAACTAGTTACTGGGGAAATGACCACCGTTAATTCCTTCTTTCTTTTCTTCTCGGAAAGTGGTCCTTTGAGACCTTGTGTGATATTGAGGGGACGAACCAAGTGTTAGGGCAGGTAAGTGCCTCTACACTAGAAAAGAGAGGAACGCGGTAATAGGGATGATGAATCTAGATTGGTATCCAAAACCTTGGGGGTTGATTTTTCACATGCACTACACAGGGATCTTTTGAGCTAAGCTACAGGGAATGACTTGAGAAAATTACGACCAACTTTATACCTTGGGATGAATTGCTAATAACTGTTTTCATGACTTCCACACATAGATTGTCTTTATTTTTCTTTGCTCGAGGACAAGCAAAAGTTCAAGTGTAGGGATTTTGATGTGTGCAACTCATGTATAGTTTCGAGCATAAAACATATATGCATTTCATCTCGCTTTATCTTATTAGAGGCATATTTGATAGTTTTTACTTGGTTTTACATATTTGGGCGAGGATACTGCTTTGTGATGGATTTTGATGACAGGATGCACAAAACCAGCCGAACCACCCAGCGTATCGGAACAACACGCCCGTGCCATAGTTACCACGGTCGTGGCGTTTCCTGAAGACTTCGTGCAGAATCCAGAGACCAACACGCTCTGGGCGTGTTCGTTAAGCATGGACGTGGCGCGTGAAGACACGCCCGTGCCAGTTAAGGGCACGGGCGTGGCGATGCTATTGAAGAACGACACCAGGAAGCAGAGGAAAACACGTTCGGGCCGTGTCGATCAACACGGCTGTGGCGCTGATTTGGAAAGCTTCGTGATAAAAGATTGCTATTGACGCGGCGATGATTTTAAAAGATGGAAAGGGTAAATCCAGGGGAGACCGAGTATCACGGCGAGGAGGCTCTATAAAAGGGTAGAAGACCTAAAAAAAAAGAGGAGGAGAAAATCAAGCTTGGACGGCGGCAACAATCAAGACTTGGAGACGAAGACACCATCAAGGAGGATTAGTAATGTCTATTTCTTATCTTATTGTGGAATTCTCTGGTGTTATGGAGTAGTCGTATAAATCTTAGGATGAGGGAGTAGCCCCTAACTATGTTCACGATTTGTTATTAACTCTGGTTTTTCGATTATACATATTCTAGTTGGTTGTTTCAATTGTTGAATGATGCTTTGATTGGTTTCTCTGAAAATGGTAATTGTCTAAGATAGGCTTTGCAGGATTCATGTGACAGGATTCAATGCAGGTAAGAGTCATCTACGTACGTATGCCATAAGACTAGAGATCGATTAAAGTAGATACATCGGCGTAATCTTCAAAAGAGGCTGTCAATAAATTATGAATCAACTTACGAATCTGGTAGACGTTTAGATAGGTTTGCGGGAATCTAGTGACAAGACTTCAAAGCATGTAAAGATCATCTAATTCGGAAACCTTGATAGAGAAAGTTGCATTCAAATAAAAGAAGCCAACCTGGGTATAAGTAGTCGTCAACGGAGAACCGTCGTGATAATAGTTAGAGTGGTGAAACCGTAATCCTAGGATTGTTTTTATCTCTCAATACTTTCGCTGATTTTCGATCGCTTGAATAGTTTGATTTAGAGTAAATTTCTCATTAGATCATTCATCTGGACAATTAAAACTCGTAAATTTCTAGTACTCGTCCCAGTCCCTATGGGATCGATATTTTATTACTTGACGATAGACCGTGCACTTGCGGAAATAAGCAATCACCAGTCCTCGACCAGGACTTCTTGCTCAACCCTACATGTCAAGACTTCGTGCCTAGGTGAACTAGGACTTTCCTACACACTTGGTAAATCTATTATATAAAAATACAAACTTAACTATGAACCCTTTGCCATTATCAAAACCGGGTTTGATCTGGTGCTTCCGGCACCACAATATGATCCGGTCGTATTGGCCGAGGTATGTGGGGCCTTGTGAGACACTGTATAAATGTTTCAAATTGTCCGGCGTACAGGAGAGATGATGTCTGTTTGCCATCAGACATGTGGGTCCCTTGGGGGCATGACAATAACAATAAGAAAATAAAAGGCATAGCAAACGTGGGGGAGTCAGAGCGGACTCTGTGGGTATAGAAATAAGATATGTATGACATCAAAAATCTATACAAGCAATATAAAAACAATCTAGATACAGTCTCAAGAGTATTAGAAATGCATAACTAAAATACTAAATGTAAAAACATACCAGTTAGTTAATTCTGCAGGGTGATAAGATCATAATCACCAGAACCAAAACCCTCTACGGGAAAGCTCGTGCACACGAGCAATGGAAGGTTACCCAACCATATACATAATACCTCATGTAAGTGTAAGTCAACCATATGCAACAACCATAGCTCAAACAAGTGCAATAAGCACAGCCAAATGCAAGGATGTATCATATGCACATGATGTAATATCATGTATCACCCTAATGCCAGTCAAGTCATTGTGACATCTTATCAGTGAAGCTGAGCAGGAAGGATTGTGACAATTGTACGTACTCTACTACCACTGCTCCGGAATGACTGAGTGGACATAATAATGGCAGAGTACACACTCCTACCCTAAGTGATAGCTATTCATAAGTGCATAAAAATTTCGTCAACTAAAAAAATATCAATTCATAGTGATTGTTAATTAAGCACTAGCAGATTAGGCAATGCAAGCTATCTAGACTTCGCTGGTTGGTTATGATAGAGAATAGCTCGGTAGAGAGAGAGAAAGAGTGGAGAAGTAGAGATGAAGAGAAGAGAATAGAGAGAGAAGATCTTTGGGAGAATAATTGGATGGGTGGAATCTATGATTTCAGTCTCGCTATAATGCTAGTTAATGTCCTACGTGTTATTCTTATCTTAATCTCCATATCTATGTCTTTGTAGAGATCCTAACTATGTATCGGTGTTTGTCTTACAGAAGCACACCGGAGTGCTTCCAACTTTTGCCATCAAGTGTCATTAGATAGACAAGGTAACTTAGGATGTCTGGTTTAGTATGACATACCTGTGTCACTCAGGCTATCCCAGTCATACGATCCTAAATTACATAAGTCATCTCCTAACACGAGATAGGGAGAAACCCATCAAGTCGTGTTAGCTAACCTCTTGTAAGGGATTGACCTCCATTTCGAGGCAATGTACGAGACGTCTTGTTAGAACAATATACCTATGTCACTCAAGCTACTCTGATTATACTTGGGCACTCCCTTTACGTGGCAACCACACCCTCACAACTACATATATTCACCATTCACACATTTACAGAAATACAGAGTAGGCATAATACATATAAAACAATATATGGATATTTCATTAAATAAGAAAATACAGCAATACATAGTTTATACAATATCAACACATTGTAGCTACCTCCTACATCCTAGAATTGGAAAACTACTCAATTGCAAAGGAGATATAACAATAAAACGATAAAGAATAGCCCCTACAATTCAAAACCTAGGGAGAAAAGGGAGGATGATGCTTATCATGGTGTCGTCGATCTTCTTGAAGTGTCTCCTTACTCCGGAGGAGGATGGGTCAACGAGGATGAAGCATCTAGAGTCTCCCCTAGTGGGGAATAACCTTCTCCAAGCTAAGGGGTGGAGCCCCAAAGCCAATGATATGAGAAAAGAGGGGAAACCCCCTTTTTATAGCTCATTCCATAGGGGTGCAACATGGGTCATGTGGGGAGGCACGCCCCGCCCCCCCCCCCCCCCCCCCCAATGGGCCTTGCAACCATGGTGTGTTGCCCCTAGTTCAGGCTATGTGGCTTGGCATAGCCATGTCATACCAATTTTAGCCAAAATTGCATGGGTCGTGTGACTTAATACAGCCTAGTAAAGGGGAAAGGGGGGTAGAACAAGATTGCTTGGGGGTAGCACGGTCATGCCATGCCTCTGACTGCAAAAGCAACCCCTACACAGTCATACCTAGAATTTAAGCCTAGGCTATATTTGTTGACACAGCCATGTGACTGTAAGATGTATACACTGAAAGACATGAATTTATTTATATGCACATCATTATTATGAAAAGAGAATCACAACTACACTAGGTGCTTGTTTACATTAGTACATGCACGAAGTCCAATTACTTTGCGTTGTAGATAACATGGTGTGTGGTGTCACACGGAAGATCATGTTATCAGTTCCATGCTTAGTATAAAATAGTGGCCCACAACCGAGATGGAATTGGACAACCCATCGGGATGGTTATAGTGTAATTAGGTGTGGTTGGTCTTGACCATAGAATTACACTAGTGTGCTTTGAGTACATTGGGTGAGACCAAAACCCGAGATTATCCGATTTGTACTGACTCGATAATTAGATAGGACCTTAAGATATTAGTATGGAGTACGATCCCTTAATCCCGAAATAATATCGGACATATATTATTAATTATTATTTCTTTAATTTACCAATGGGCGAGATCTATTCTGTTAGATAGATAGACCCGATAAGATGGGAGATAATATTAATAATATGATGTGCCGATGATTATTGATGGAATCTATGTCCTGGTGAGTCAGGATGATGATGCCCCCTTGATGAGCTCAAAAGGTTCATTGTGCTAAACCCTGCAGGTGGATTTGATCCGGCACGTTGATAAGGTTGAGTGGTACTAGTCGAGGACTCAGAAGTTAATAAACTTAAATTGTTAGTAATATAATTAATTAACGGGCATGAGAGATCTTAAACACGGGGGGATGGACGACTCGTAATAAGTGGTGCCCATATGTAAATATGGGGGTTGGTGAGGTAATTCAATGGGGATCCTTTAGTGGAATGGATCCTTATTAATAGACCGGGTTTGGATCCATTAGCAGGTGAAGATCCAACTCCTCCTCATGGACCCTATCGTAGCTTTATAAATACCCCTTGGTGGCATAGAACCAGGTTGATGGTTGATTCTGATAGATCACAAAACCCTAGCCGCTTTCCTCTCCTCCCCTCCTCCTCCTCTTTCTCCCTCCCTCGGGAGGTGCTGCCGTGAGGCAGCGCCCAGGGAGGCGCTGCCGTGAGGCAGCGTCCCGAGCCTCCTAGGCAGCGCCTCGGGAGCGTTGTTGTGACGTAGCGCCCCAAGCCTCCCGGGAGGCGCTGCAGTGAAGCAACCTCCATGGAGGCGCTCCCGTGGAGGCGCTGCCGTGAGGCAGCCCTCCGGAGGAGCGAACACGAGTTGGAGTTATGGAGTTGCTCAAAATACAAGTTGCTTGTGTGACTTGGAGTTGCTCAGATCACAAAAACTCCAACATACTTGTTGTTCAGGTGCTAGCAGTGGAGGAAAGAATTAATTGGGTTTGTATTTGGAATATCTCCTCGGAGTGGCCGACGACATCCCTTTTGTAGCGACCCGCCTTCTCCTGCCTTAGACGGATCGTTACTTTTGTCTACTTCTCGACTCTAATGCACGACTAATAGAAATGCGGAAATCTTTTTTTTTTCTTTTAAATTCATCTAAGAATGATATTCTAACTTAAGTAGTCATGCATGATACCATGTCACACTTTCTTTCTCAAAAACTCGTAAAATGATACTTATTGAAACCTGCCTCACCCAACTCAACTTTCGGGTATCAGTCGACTGATACTGTATCAGTCGACTGATAAGCCTGGAAACAGAATTTTCAGGTTTCGGCACTTGCTTCAAAACTCCACCAAACCTATACTTTCGAGCCATATAGAATCATGACACCATTTCTATACTCTATGTCAACTTCCTAAACAATTTAGCCAACCAAAACGAATCCATAAACTTAAAATTAGGACTTTTGCGGAAAGAAATAAGATATTCAAGTTATATGAACTTTAACAATAAAATTTGTACCAATCTTGACTCCTATGCATTCATAACACCAAATACATGTTCTATAACCTTGCTAAAACATTATGAAACATGAATGCAACTTTTCTAAACATATTTAAGCAATAGAACTTGATTCAAAGAGAAATTAGTATTATCTTGGCACAAACATCTATTTCTCCAACAAAGTATCAATATTTCTATCTACTCACACTTTTACTCATCCAACGCAATCATAAGGACATGTATGCTAAATGAAATGACATGAAATCTTTACTCTAAGAAATTGAGCATGTAAAACTATCCAAAGCTTAAATGTTCGCTAAAATCCATAAAGCAAGAACTTGAAATTGAATAAACTAAAACATTGTAATTCAAATAACTAAATTGTCTCGTCTCAAGATCTCTCCAAAATCAGCCACCACACACACTTTACTCAGCACCGCCTCGTCGCCTTCCTTCAGAATTGCTTGCCTTTACCTTTATCTGCAGTAAGAGGAAATGCAACTAATAAGCAAAAAGCTTAGTAAGTACTATCTAGCTCACAAAATCTCGAAATGTGCAAACATGCTTCTAGAACAATATGAAATCATATGAGATACTAATATGCTTGAAAGAAAACTAAGAACATGTATAACTCAAAACATGCATACTCAAGCACTAATAAATCTCAATTTACTTTTCTTGGCTCAACTTGAAACTTTAGCTATTCTTTAACTTTTTGAAAACTCTTTAAACTTTAGAAACTTTGCTAAAGCATATACTTGAAAATAATAATCACTTGGATCCACTGAAGACGTAAGTACCATCTCATGCGCGTTCCCTAAAAGGTTGGGGTAGCGAGCCACCAATCCTAATAGAGCAGACCTTGGTCTACCAGGGCCAAGACCTTGGAATTGGACACCTGGATTTCTTTAACGACGCCCTTGGACGCCGGGTACTGGCCTTAGAAAATAAAATAGCTTTTCTTTCTTTTCTTTCTTATCTGTAAATGCCTTGGCATTTTCTCGAGCACCTTGCGTGCTAAAATCCCTAAGTCTTGACTTTTGGGGATTTCTTAAGGCCTTGGCCTTTTCTTTTCTTATCTGTAAATGCCTTGGCATTTTCTCGAGCACCTTGCGTGCTAAAATCCCTAAGTCTTGACTTTTGGGGATTTCTTAAGGCCTTGGCCTTTTCTTTTCTTATCTTTATCTTCTCTTTTCTTTTCTCATAGCTTCTCTTGGACCCTAACCTCATATAGGGCACTCAATAAAATATATAAGTATATAATGAACTAAGATCACATGTAAAAATCTTAACAAGAAATAAATATCTCTTTTAAAAACTTTTAAAGGAAATTCTTGCGGAAAAACCGCCTCTTACTGCAGGTGAGCAGTACTTACATTGATATCTTGGACTTACAACCAAGATTGACGTCTAGGGCTCGGGAGAAACTTGAGATCTCGGAGAATTCTTCGCGCCTACGCATTCCTCTCGTCGCGGGGATCCCGAATATAGGAATATCTCTTGGAGGAGAACCTTGGCCGGCCCCCTTGGCCTTGGTGTTGGTTGGCGTCGCCCAAGAGAGGAGAGGGAGAGAAGTCGGCGCAAGGTGCTGGGCGAGGGAGAGAAAGGGTTTAGGTTGAGAGAAAATAAAATTTCTCTCTTTAATTATCTATTTATACTTATGGGGCGAATTTACCTAATTATACCTTATCTATTGTTTCGCCCAGCTTATTTCAACAAAACCAACCAGCCTAGCTGGTCGCGCGCGTGCTTGTTCTTCCGGTGGTCGCGGGTTCGAACCCCCTGCTTGCTCTTTAACGTTTTTTTTTTAAATATACTAAACGGACTCGGAAAATTCCATAAAAATATTCTAAAAATCCCTAAAAATATCTAGAATATTTCTAAACCATTTTTAAATAATTCTAAGGACTTTAAGAACTAAAAATGGGAATTTTGGGGCGTTACACCTTTAGTTAGGGGTTGGTTGGTGCAAGGAGAAGGGATCAACTTGGTGGCCCACGAGTCTTGGTAGATTGTCGCCCACACAACATCCAAGAGGGGAGAGTCATACGGTAGAAGATCGTAAGGTAATGGAATGTATAATTCTTCCTTGGCTCCTTATGCTATTTTTGTACCTTGTTCATATACCTCGTCATTTCATATGTTATTAATTAATTATTTTGATATTGTATCATGATGAAACATTTATTAACTGGACCCCGACCATAAACACAAAAGTCGGCGATCAACTCGTCGCCTTTTCCGCCGTTGAACGGTTGAGGAAATTACAAGGCCGATTTTGGTAATTGGCAAAGTTGTAATTTGGATCGTTCGATACGGCACGAGACGGTTGATGGGAGATGGGTCTCCACTCGGATTAATTTTTAATCCGTAGACATGGAGAGGTCTTTCAAATCGACCAGGTATTCGCTTAGGAAACCCGCCAACCCATACCTAACAATTGGTATCAGAGCCGAGGTTTCCGACTGTGTGTTTAGGATTGGTTAATTTTGCAATTTTCATACATTTTATTTTGATGATGCGTGGATGTGCGTAGGCTAACTTTGTGTTGCGGGCACGAGATTCCAACTTCATGGACAAAATATGTGTTGTGTGATTGTGTTGCAATTTATGTAATTAATTAATCCTCGGGTTGACGAGGCTAGGTATTTAATTTTTGTAATTAAATACGATACATGTTTAGCCAAGTTTTTTTATTTACAGTTGATCTAGATTTCATGTACACTCCTTCGTGGAGTATATGATCAATGATGTAAATAATTAGCTTTTCATTTCGACTCGGAGATCCCTCAAGATAGCATGAGCAGAAGGAAGGGAGGAGCTGACGAAGTGATGACACGACTGAGGCACATTAGAGACCAAGGGGCCATGAAAGTTGGAAAATCTAGGATTTTTCATTATTTTATTTTCATGTTATTGGTTGTGTGCTTGGTTGTGTGATAGTGCTAGAAAATTCCTCGAGATAAATTACTATGTGGGAGAGGGACCCGAAGGGTCCCACGGCTTCCATTACAATTTGATAAGTGATGCGAACAAGTCTGCGTGTCGGCTCTGAGTGCCTTCGTCCCCATCGGATGGACTTGTTCTGCAGATCACTAGGTCGAAAAAGACTATAGGAAATTATTGAAGAGCGTGTGTACATCCCCATCGGAAGGCACATAATCAGAAATAATTTTTTTAGTGTCGTGTAATGGTGCACACTTAGATGCGAATAATAGTATCCTCCCCATCGGAGTCACTGCTATTATTTTGTAGAGCCGAAGGAAACCAACTGTTGATCTTACTTGTCAAAAAGTTAGGTTGACAAGATAGTAAGATCGATGGGTAAAACCTCCTCTTACGAATATAAGGATTCGTATACGTCCACACCATCGTGGCATGCGAATTTCTCGATGTATAGGGGTGTTGGTTGATTTCGAAAATTAATTGTTTTGAGGAATCAATTTATTTTCGATTTCTAAAGTAGTGTATGTTGTGATTCTTAGGATTTTCAAAATAATCATTAATCCCACTAGCAATCACACTTAAGGAAACCAGACTTACTACATAGACTAGAAAAAAAGCCTAGACATTGTCCATTCCGCTGAGGAATAAAAATAGGTACTCTTCGAGGAACGTCCTGAAGATAATGACCCACCTCAATGAGGTTGACGTTCTTGGAGGACAAATCGACGGGGAAACCCAGGTCGATATAATACTCCAATCTCTACCTAAGAGTTTTGAGTAGTTCCGTCTCAACTATAACATGAATAAGCATGAGTATACATTGAGGAAACTCCTGGGAGAACTCCAGGGGGCAGAGGGGCTCTTTCATAAAGGTTCGCAGGCCTTGGATACTCATAAGGTTTCTACTTTTGTGTCGAAAGGCAGGAAGAAGAAGAAACAAGATGAGTCCAAGAAGGCAGCATAATCGCAGGGACCTCAGGCTGGTGTGAAGATACCAAGTGCTTCACGAGCCAGCAGACTGGACATTGAAAGGTGAACTGTCCTCATTGTCAAGAGAAAAGTATATCTTTTTCTTTTGTCATTATAACATGTTTAGCGGTGCTATCTACCGGTACCTGGTGGGTAGATACAGATGCCACTAAACATGTCTGCAATTCTTTGCAAGAGTTTCAGGAAACCCAATGACAAGCTAAGGAAAAGATTACTGTCTACAAGGGGTATGCTACGGAGGTGGCTACTATTGCAGTGGGAGTTATTTATTTGTCTTTAGAATATGAAGGTTTTGGTTTTAAGAAGATTGCCTTTATGTATCTAATTTTTTAGAAAGAACTCTGGTTCAGTTTCTGAAATAAAATATATTCTATTGCTTTTTATGAAAAGTGAAATAGAAAGATTATCTATTCAGGTACATTGATAGGCAATTGGTTCACATTAGAACCAAACTCTTCCATGATGCAAATAGTAACTAATAGCTCATCATCTAACCAAAGTAGGAGAAAGGTTCCTTCCGAGATGAACCAAACATACCTTTGGCGTCTAAGGCTTGGTCTTATTAACCTTAGTAGGATTCAAAGGTTGATAGCCAATGGGCTCTCAGGTTCATTGGTGGTGGGAGACTTCCCTAACTTTGAATCTTACTTGAAAGGTAAGATGACCAAGAGACCTTTCAAGGTCGAGGGGTATAAAGCCAAAGATATGTTAGATTCGGTTCATTATGATTTGTGTGGTCCTATGTCTATCTAGGATAGAGGTAGCTATGAATACTTCATGAGACGAATATTCAAAGTTAAGGATATATTTACATGATGGCCGCAAGTCGGAATCTTTGATTAGTTCAAAGAATTCAAGACGATTGTGGAGAAACATCAAGGTAAAGATATCAAGACACTACGATCAGATCGTGGTGGTGGGGGGTACCTCTAGGGAAAGTTTAGGGCTTACTTATTAGAGGCTGGGATTCAATCCCAAATGACTGCACCCGGTACACCCCAACAGAACGGTGTAGCAGAGCGAAGGAAAAGAGCTCTTATAGAGATGGTTAGGATAATGATAAGCTGCTCCGAGTTGCCGGATTCGTTCTGGGGATATGCTCCGGAAACGGCAGCATACATACTTGATACCATCTAGGTCAGTGCCTCCTGCTCCCATAGAAGTGTGGACTGGGCGAAAGCCAAGTCTAAGACATCTTCGGACATGGGATAGCTCAGCATATGTGGTGAGAGGGGATACTGATAAGATTGGAATCTCGTGCGCTAGTTCATAGGCTATCCTAGAGAAACAAAAGGTGGTTCTATAGTTCTAAGGATCAGAGGGTAATCATTGGGACGAATACCAGATTCTTAGAAGATGACTATGTCATCAACCATAAGCCCATGAGTAGACTAGTTATTGAAAAATTAAGAGGGGATGTTCTAACCTTAGTACCAACTGTACAAGAACAAATACCACAAGTCACTGCACCGTGTGTTATAGAAGATACACAGGTGGTGCCTCGTCGTAGTGGGAGGGTTGTTGGTCAACCAGAAGGATTCATGTTCTTGGGAGAGTATTCAGACTTGGACCCTGGCGACCATGAATCAAGATCCCTGGGCCTATGACGAGGAACATCCGCTTTGAAGAGATAATCTGGTCATATTGATTTGTTCAAAGGACGGATAAGATTTGTGTATGTAAGAAGTGTGGCGGAAACATAGTAGTATTCTTGTACTATACGTAGATAATATTTTGTTAGTTGGCAACAATGATAAAATATTATCAGACGTAAGGGTATGGTTGTCCAAACAGTCGATATGAAGGACTTGGGATAAGCAGGACACATCCTTAGCGATCAAAGTTCTAAGGGATCTCCAGAGAAGGATGTTGTGCTTATCCCAAGCTTCATACAGAGACAGTGTCTTAACTCTTTTTAGCATGGAAACCTCCAAGAAAAGTTTTGAACTTTTCAGTTGTGGAGCCACTCTATCTAAAGGAGATATGTTTAGATTATCAAAGGAGATAGAGCAAGTAATGGCAATTCCTTTAACATCGGCTATAGGAAGCCTCATGTATGCTAAAAACGAGATCGGATATCTGCTTTGCCGTGGGCATGGTTAGCAGATATTAGAGTAACCCAGGTCAAGGAAATTGGATTGCGGTAAAAGCTTATATTAGTGCCTGAAAAGGACAAAGGATTATAAGTTGGTTTACAGGGCAGACCAATTCCCTATGGGTTATACAGATACAGACTTCCAGTCGGATAGGGGCAAATGTAAGTATTCCTCGGGGTATTGTGTTTACTTTAGGAGGTAGAACCATAGTTTGGAGGAGTGTCGTGCAGCGGCTGCGTGATGAACTTCACATGAAAGCTGAGTAAAGTGGCAGCCTCTGAGGCAGTCAAAGGAAGCTACATGGTTCAGGAACCTCAAGATGGACTTCGATGTGATTCCTAGTTTGCTCAGAGCTATCACATTTTGTTGTGATAAAGAAATGGTGCAGTTGCAAACTCGAAGGAATCACGAGCCCATAAGGCAAGTAAACATATAGAGCGCAAGTACCACATAGGAGAGGAAAAGCTGTTGTTGCCTAGATTACATCAGGGGAAAACGTGGGAGATCTTTTCACTGAGGCCTTGATAACGAGAGCTTTAGGTATGTGGAGGATCAGGGAGTCAGATGTATGGCATTAGAGAACAACAATGTCTTCAAGTATAAGTGGGAGATTGTAAGATGTGTATACTGAAAGATATGAATTTCTTTATATGAACATCTTTATTATGAAAAGAGAATCACAACTACACTAGGTGCTTGTTTACATTAGTACATGCACGAAGTCCAATTACTTTGCGTTGTAGATAACATGGTGTGTGGTGTCACACGGAAGATCATGTTATCAGTTCTTTGCTTAGTATAAAATAGAGGCCCACAACCGACATGGAATTGGACAACCCATCGGGATGGTTGTAGTGTAATTAGGTGTGGTTGGTCTTGACCATAGAATTACACTAGTGTGCTTTGAGTACATTGGGTAAGACCAAAACCCGAGGTTATCCGATTTGTACTGACTCGATAATTGGATAGGACCTCATGATATTATTATAGAGTACGATCCCTTAATCCCGAAATAATATCGGGCATATATTATTAATTATTATTTCTTTAATTTATCAATTGGTGAGATCTATTCTGTTAGATCGATAGTACCGGTAAGTTGGAAGATAATATTAATAATATGATGTGCCGATGATTACTGATGGAATTCGTGTCCTGGTGAGTCTGGATGATGATGCCCCCCTGATGAGCTCAAAAGGTTCATCGTGCTAAACCCTGCAGGTGGATTTGATCCGGCACGTTGATAAGGTTGAGTGGTACTAGTCAAGGACTCAGAAGTTAATAAATTTCAATTGTCAGTAATATAATTAATTAACGGGCATGCGAGATCTTAAACACGGGGGATGGACGTCTCGTAATAAGTGGAGTGTAACACCCCAAAATTTTCCCATATGAAATATTATGAATTCATGAAACATTATTATTAGGAAATGTTATGATGGGCTTGGTTTAATGGGCTTCGATATGGATTAGTGCAAAATGTAATAAAAAGAAGATGTAGAAAGGAGGAAGCAAGGATTGAACCTTGAACCTCCTAGTTGCACTAGTCATGTCATAACCAATGAACCAAGCCATGTTTCATGTTGAGAGAATAAGAAACATGCTTGTTAAAGCTAGGGAAGTGAAGAGACATGTCTCTTCATGAGAAAAGAATAAATAAGAGATGAAGAGGTTGGAATAACTTCCTCTCTTCTTCTTCCTCACTCTCCCCACTCCAAAACCGAAACCTAAGCCTCCCTACTCCCCTTTTCAAGTTTCGAAATTTCACCCTAGGGTTCTAACCCTAGGGAATTTAGAAGGAAGAAGATCCCATCCAAGGATCTTGCCCTCTACAAGGGCCAAAGGTTCTAGTGAAGTGCTAGTAAGGAAACTCTCACTCTAACTTCAACCAAGGGTATCCTAAGGGAAATTCAAGCGAAAGGATGTAAGTATCCCCTCGCCTGCAGTGTAATGGTTATTGTATGAGTTCTTCTCCTTGTAGTTTTCGAAAAATGGGGATTGTTTCCCTTTAGTGAGTTTCGGCCACCCCCTTAGAGGAGGCCTTGGTTACTTCTTGTTACATGAGTAAACCCTTGGAACTTAGGGTATATATATATGTTGTTTCCTTCATGATGTTATGAACAAAATTTTAGGGTTTTGCCTTGTATAGGTTTCGGCCAACCTCAAAGAGGAGGCCTTGGTTACTCCTTGTTGCATAGGAAGACCCCTTGGAAATTAGGGTATACTTATATGTTGTTTTCCCTACATGTTGTGATGACAAGAATTAGGGTTGAACCCCCTATAAAGTTTCGGTCAAATCATGAAGCAAAAAGGGTTTAGGGTTGTATGATTTCCTATGATGTATCCATGTTTAGTAGTGTAGACAAAGTGTTTGTGTAAATGTTTGTGTAAAACCTAAGTTCAAGAACCCTAGTTCCCCTACCCTTGACTTTCGGCCAACCCTAGAAAATTAGGGTTTAGGGTACATGATTATCCTAGGATGTATTCTAGGCTTAATATGTTGCATGATATGTATGTGAAGGTTAAATTACCCTACGAGACATGATTATGTTTAGCAAGATGATAAGTATATGCATGTGATGTTTAAATGGAATGCTTGATTGGAAATCTTAATGTCCCTAGCATGTGATATTCGGCCAAGGCATGAGCATTAGGGTTGTGAAGGTTGATTACTCCATGATGTATGCTATGCTTAGTATGATACATGATGTATATATATGTGATGCTTGTATGGGATATTTGATGTCAAAAATCTAAGCTACCCTACCTTTGATTTTCGGCCAAACCCTAGGTTTAGGGTTAGGAAGGGTTAAATTAAACCATGAAGCATGTTAAGATATGAATATGATTGATGTGACCAATTTTGTTATATATAAGTATGTTTAAGTGGTTGAAATATGATGTATGTATGAGCATGCTTTATAGCCCATGGGGCACCCTTTATGAATTGCATGTGATATGTATAATAAAATGCTTGAAAGGATACTCCACTAAGTTTGGGATCAAGAGCACCCTTATTGTAACGCCCGCCCTTGTATCTACTCTCGGGGCGGGGTTACGTACTACTCATTCATATAATTTTAATCATAAAAGAAACATAAGTGCTAAGCCTATTAGTCAGTGCATGCCAGTCAGATATCATGCTTTAATGTTTAGAACATTTTATTTCTTTGGAGCATAGTCCTAGGTTTCTATGCATCTTAAGTTCACAAGTAATTCAACTCAAACATATAAGAGTGATCACTAATATTCAAAAGTACCAACCCTAATCACTAGCATTTATTATTAAAGGAAACATAGGCGTAGTAATGTAGATATGGGAATCTTTCTTTCCCGAGCCACCAACCCACACATCTTCAGCCCACCTGTCTCTTCCTCTAGTTCAAGGGTCCATTACCTTTATCTGCAGCATAAGACAACATATAAACTAGTAAGCACAAATACTTAGTAAGGATCCTGTCCTACTCGCAAAATCCATACGAAAGCATACAACATGTACACATAATAAATCATAAGCATAAGTTCATCATAGCATACTAAACATCACAGTTTCTAAGCAAGCCGTATAAAGTATGGAATGCATATACATAAGGATGCTTAACTTTTAAAATCATACTTTTAAATACTTAAATATCATCGTATCATCATTGGGGGTCCCCGGCTTGTACCACATACATACATCATGAGCGCGCATCCCTAAGTTGATACGAGGTAGCGAGCCCCGACCTACTAGGGTAAGGACAGCATAGTCGGTAGTCCCAGAACCGGGGCGTTCTTAAGGTGCCCATCCCTGTTGCACAGCTACGGTAGTGCCAGAACCGTGGACAGCATAGTCGGTAGTCCAGAACCGGGGCGTTCTTAAGGTGCCTATCCCTTGGACCCATACTTTGGTCCGGTACAAGCCCATTCATAAAGTAAAATACTTTACATGCTTTTACATATATGCTAATGAATACTCCAAATCCACTCTTATGGGACACACCACTCTTCAAGGGTGCTCATGATCCCGTAGGGACACACCACACAACATAAGGGGTGCTCTTGATCCCATACTTAGTGGAGTATCCTTTCAAGCATTTTATCATACACATCACATGCAATTCATAAAGGGTGCCACGTGGGCTATATAAACATACTCATACATATGTCATATTTCAACCACTTACACAAACTTATATATGACAAGGTTGGTCACATAAATCATATTCCTGTCATAGAAAGTGGTAGCATACTTCATGAGTTAATCGAGTTCTTCTTAACCCTAAACCTAAGGTCCTGGCCGAATGTCAAAGTAGAGATAGCTTAGGTTTTTGACATCAAACATCACATACAAGTATCATATCTATATCCATCATATATCATTCCAAGCATAGCATACATCATGGGGTAATCAAGCTTCACAAACCTAATGTTCTAGGCTTGGCCGAATATCACATGCTAGGGGAAAGGTTAAGTTTTCCTATCAAACATTCCCTTAAACATCACATGCATATACATATCATTATTCCCAAACATAAGCATGTCTCCTAGGGTAGTTTAACCTTCACAAACCCTAACCTTAGGGAGTTGGCCGAATGGTGTAGGGTAGGGGAAATTAGGATTTTTGAATCAACATTCATACAAGCATTTACACAAACATCTCACATACCTATCATGCCACTTATTAAACATAGATTCCATCATAAGATAATTATGCAACCCTAATCTCTAATCCCTCTAGGGTTGGCCGAACTCAAGGGTAAGGGAAACTAGGTTTCTTGAAATCAAATCTTCACACCAACATTTATACAAGCATTTTGTCTACACTACTAAGCATGGATATATCATAGGAATGATACAACCTTAAAACCCTCTTTGCTTCATGCTTTGGCCGAAAGTCACATAAGGGTAGAACCCTAGTTTTTGTTCACAACATCATAAAGAAAATCAACATACCTATATACCCTAAGTCTCAAGGGATCTTCTCATGTATTAAAGTAACCAAAGCCTCTCCTAATGGAGGTGGCCGAAACTTACAAAGGGAAAACCCTAATTCTTTTGTACAAGAAAACAACAAGAATCATGCATAACAATTACACTGCAGGCGAGGGGATACTTACATCCTTTCGCTTGAATTTCACCCTCCCTAAATCTTTAGGGTACCCTTGGTTGAAGTGAGAGTGAGAGTTTCCTTTACCAAAGTTTCTCTAGAACCCTTGGCCCTAGTAGAGGCAAGATCCTTGAATAGTTCTCCTTCCTCATAATTCCCTAGGGTTAGAACCCTAGGGTTGTGTTTTTCGAAAATGAAAAGGGAGAAGGAGTAGATGAATTTCGGTGGGGAGAGTGAGGAAGAAGAAGAGAGGAAGTTATTCCAACTTCTCCTTCTCTTATTTATACTTTTCCCATGAACAGACATGTCTCTTCACTTCTCTAGCTTTAACAAGCATGTTCCTTATTCCCTCTACATGAAATATGGCTTGGTTCATTGGTTATGACATGGTTAGTGCAACTAGGAGGTTCAAGGTTCAATCCTTGCTTCCTCCTTTCTATATTTCCTTTTTGCACTATTCCACATCCAAACCCATTAAGCCAAGCCCATCATGAAATTTCATAGTAATAATTATGTTTTATGAATTCATAATATTTCATAATATTTCATAATAATATTTCATGAATTTCATAATATTTCATATTCATGAATTCATAATATTTCATAATATTTCATAATAATATTTCATGAATTTCATAATATTTCATATTCATGAATTCATAATATTTCATGATATTTCATAATAATATTTCATGAATTTCATAATATTTCATATTCATGAATTCAAAATATCTCATAATATTTCATAATAATATTTCATGAATTTCATAATATTTTCTATTCATGAATTCATAATATTTCATGATATTTCTTAATAATATTTCATGAATTTCATAATATTTCATATGGAAAAATTTTGGGGCGTTACACTTATGTTGTGTGGTGTGTCCCTACGGGATCATGAGCACCCTTGAAGAGTGGTGCGTCCCTTAAGAGTGGATTTGGAGTACTCCTTAGCATATATGTAAAAGCATGATAAGTATTTTACTTTGGAAGTTGTGTACCCGACTCGGAAGGGGGTCGTTAAACAAATCCGGGGTGCATGTTAACGTAAGGTCATGGCTCCGGTAGGACGGAAGGGTCCTGCTCTAATGGGTTGGTGGCTCGCTACCCCAATTTATTAGGGAACGCGCAATAGGTAATGTGGGATATGTGGTACACAACCGGGCCCAATATGATATGGATGTATTTTTAAGTAATACCTTTATGGAATTGTTTTGAAAACATTCATTGAAAACATTTATTATATGTGAAGGGTATACTTAAGGTACTTTATACTGCATGCTTAGAAACTTGGATGTTTAGTATGCTTTGATGAACTCATGCTTATGATTTATTATGTGTACATGTTGTATGCTTGCGTATGGATTTTGCGAGTAGAACAGGATCCTTACTAAGCATTTGTGCTTACTAGTTTATGTGTGGTCTTATGCTGCAGATAAGGGTAAGGAACACTTAAACTAAAGGAAGAGGCAGGAGGCTGAAGATGTGTGGAGTGGTGGCTCGGGAAAGAAAGATCTTTATATCTACATTACTATGTTTATGATGATGTTTTCTTCAACAATGAATGCTAGTGATTAGGTTTGATATTGCATGATAATGATTACACTTAGAATTCTCTTATACTTGATTTTGGTTGGTTATGTTGTGAGCTTGAAATAATATGTGAACCTATCATGTTATAGAATAACTATTGATTAAAATATTTCCAATGATGTTCTAATGATTCAAGCATGATATTGGATTGACATGCACTGACTAGCATGCTTAGCACTTAGTCCTTGCATTATTATTTGTTTTAATTTTATGCTTGAAGAAAAGAAAATAATTATATGAATGAATGATTGTACGTAACCCCGCCCCGAGAGTAGATATAAGGGCGGGCGTTACAGGTTGGTATCAGAGCCATGTTTCCCCTCCACCACACACACATCAAGCTTCATCCTGCCGCTTCCAAGTAAGAGATTCTAACCTCGCTTTATTTTATTTCATGTACAGTAATGATTAGATAAAGATGATTTATGCTTGCATAACAAGTGAAAGTAGTGTTAATTCTTATCACCTATATGACAGATAATGACAAGTACTTGTAAAAAAATGTGACTACGAATGATATAACACTGCAAGATTTAGACTGCAAATTTCTGACAACACTGCCCTCGGGTGAGGTGATGCCCTCTACCCAAATGCTACGTGCCGCACTGATCAGAATCGCAGATAGGGAACTCTACTGCGACCTGATAGCGCTTGATATGCCAGATTATGATGTGATATTGGGCATGTATTTCTTGAACAAATACGGCGCCTCTATCGAGTGTCGTAAACGAAGGGTTATCTTCCGACCTGAGGCGGAAATTCTATTCGAATTTATCGGAGAGCCGAAGAAGAGGATAAGCAAATTCTTGTCGGCTCTGAAAGCAAGGAAGATGTTAGAAAAGGGGTGCTCTGGATTTCTAGCTCATGTGGTTGATACCAGTCCTATGGAGGGCCCGAAGCTAGAAGACGTCAAAGTCGTACGCAATTACCCAGAGGTATTTCCTGATGACTTACCAGGGTTAGCACCTGAAAGAGATATAGAATTTGCAATTGAGTTGGTTCCTGGTACAAATCGCATTTCTAAAGCATCATACCGTATGGCGCCGATGGAATTAAAAGAATTACAAGGACAGTTATAGGAGTTGCTTGACAAGGGACTCATCCGCCCTAGTCATTCTCCCTGGGGAGCTCCCGTACTGTTCGTGAAAAAGAAGGATGGGTTGATGCGAATGTGTATCGACTATCGGGCATTGAACAACGTAACTGTCAAGAACAGGTACCCTCTACCCAGGATAGATGACCTGTTCGATCAACTGAAGGGAGCCACGATTTTCTCTAAAATTGACCTGAGATCTGGTTATCACCAAGTCAGGGTGAAAAAGGAGGATATACCGAAGACAGCTTTCCGAACCAGATACGGACATTATGAGTTCGTAGTTATGCCATTTGGAGTTACCAATGCGCCAGCTATGTTTATGGACTTAATGAACCGGGTATTCTCGGCATTCCTCGACAGATTTGTGATCGTCTTTATCAACGATATCCTTATATTATCGAGAACTCCCGAAGAACATGCTGAGCACCTGAGTATAGTACTACAGATTCTTCGAAAGGAACAACTGTATGCTAAATTTTCCAAATGCGAGTTCTGGCTCGATCAAGTATCATTCTTGGGACATGTTATCTCCAAGGAAGGAGTAATGGTGGACCCAATTAAAATTGAAGATGTGAGTAACTGGACCAGACCCAAGAATGCCAGTGAAATCAGAAGTTTCCTCGGGCTAGCAGGCTATTACAGAAAATTCGTAGAGAACTTCTCTCGGATTGCAGCCCCTATGACAGCTCTTACAAAGAAAGACAAGAAATATGTGTGGACCGAGGAATGTGAGAAGAGCTTTACTGAACTGAAAAGGAGGATGACTAGCGCTCCAATATTGACTCTTCCAGAGAGTGATATGGGTTTCGATATGTACAGCGACGCATCCAAACTTGGACTCGGAGCTGTGCTTATGCAAAATGGGAAGGTAATTGCCTATGCCTCTAGGCAACTGAAGGAACATGAAAGAAATTACCCTACCCATGAGGCACTATCTATATGGAACCCAGTGTAAAGTTTATACAGATCACCAGAGTCTGCGATATTTCTTCACCCAGAAAGATCTGAATATGAGACAGCGCAGACGGCTTGAATTGGTCAAGGATTATGACGGTGAGATCCTGTACCATCCGGGAAAAGCCAACAAGGTAGCCGATGCCCTCAGTAGAAAATCATGTGCTACTTTGATGTCTTTAGCAACTCTGTCACAACCCTTAGGGGAAGAAATTATGAATTACGGAATTGAAATCATATCAGGACAGTTATCCACCCTGATGATTGCGCTGACATTATTCGACGATATTCTGGAAAAGCAGAATCAAGATCCGAGTCTTCAGAGAATCAAGCAAGAGGTTCTCGAAGGCAAGGACGTTGGATTTAGAATTTCGGACAGTGGAGTTTTATATCTTCGGGACCGATTATGTGTTCCCGACGACTCCGACTTACGGACAAGAATCCTTGAGGAAGCTCACGGAACACCTTATGCGATGAATCCTGGGTCTACCAAGATGTATCATGATCTGAAGAGCAAGTTTTGGTGGTCCGGTATGAAGCGAGATGTAGCCCACTATATTAGTATGTGTTTGACCTGCCAGAGGGTCAAAGCAGAACACCAGAGGCCTGGAGGAGTTCTGTAACCTCTGTCGATTCCCGAGTGGAAATGGGAAGACATCTCTATGGATTTCATCTCTGGGCTGCCTAGAATGACGAATGGGTATGATGGTATATGGGTTATTGTGGATAGACTCACCAAGTCTGCCCATTTTCTGGCTATTAGGATGACCTACTCAGTGGAGCAGTTGGCTCAACTGTACGTCAAGGAAATTATCCGACTGCACGGGGTTCCCAAGACCATCATCTCGGATCGAGATGGTCGATTTACTTCAGATTTTTGGGGACACGTGCAGAAGGCTCTTGGCACGAAGTTGAAATTTAGTACGGCCTTTCACCCCCAGACTGACGGGCAGACTGAAAGAGTGAATCAGATACTAGAGGACATGTTGCGAACTTGTGCCTTGGATTTCAAGGGAAGCTGGTGTCGATACCTGAGCCTGGCAGAGTTTGCTTATAACAACAGTTACCAGGCTACTATTGGGATGGCACCGTACGAAGCACTATACGGAAGGAAATGCAGATCTCCTATATGCTGGCTTGAGAGTGGTGAAAAGAAGGAGATGGGACTTCGGACTGATATTATAGATGAAACCACTCAGGCTATAA
Source organism: Boesenbergia rotunda (assembly GCA_024364735.1). Classification (NCBI taxonomy): domain Eukaryota; kingdom Viridiplantae; phylum Streptophyta; class Magnoliopsida; order Zingiberales; family Zingiberaceae; genus Boesenbergia; species Boesenbergia rotunda. The sequence goes on from JAGFNQ010003104.1 coordinate 427,065, forward strand.
AGAATATCCGCCAGAGGATAGAGACTGCTCAGAGCCGGCAGAAAAGCTACGCTGACAAGCGACGCAGACCACTAGAGTTTGAGGTTGGGGATTCAGTATTCCTGAAAGTGGCCCCTATGAAAGGGGTGATGAGATTCGGGAAGAAAGGGAAGCTGAGTCCGAGATATGTGGGACCGTATCAAATTTTGAGACAGGTAGGCAAAGTGGCCTACGAACTGGAGTTACCGCCAGAAATGTCGGCTATCCACAATGTCTTCCATGTATCAATGCTCAGGAAATGTATCTCTGATGTGAATCAGGTGATAGAGTCCCAACCAGTACAAGACCAAGAGAACCTAAGTTCCGAACGCCGACCTATTCAGATCTTAGACCGGGAAGTCAAAAAGCTAAGGAATAAGGAAGTACCCTTAGTAAAGGTTCTGCGGCGGAACGAACAATTCGAAGAAGCCACGTGGGAACGAGAGGAGGCAATACGATTAAAGTATCCGGAATTATTTTAAAGTTCGGGACGAACTTTTTATAAGGTATGGAGGATTGTAACACCCCAAAATTTTCCCATATGAAATATTATGATTCATGAAACATTATTATTAGGAAATGTTATGATGGGCTTGGTTTAATGGGCTTCGATATGGATTAGTGCAAAATGTAATAAAAAGAAGATGTAGAAAGGAGGAAGCAAGGATTGTACCTTGAACCTCCTAGTTGCACTAGTCATGTCGTAACCAATGAACCAAGCCATGTTTCATGTTGAGAGAATAAGAAACATGCTTGTTAAAGCTAGGGAAGTGAAGAGACATGTCTCTTCATGAGAAAGTATAAATAAGAGATGATGAGGTTGGAATAACTTCCTCTCTTCTTCTTCCTCACTCTCCCCACTCCAAAACCGAAACCTAAGCCTCCCTTCTCCCCTTTTCAAGTTTCAAAATTTCACCCTAGGGTTGTAACCCTAGGGAATTTAGAAGGAAGAAGATCCCATCCAAGGATCTTGCCCTCTACAAGGGCCAAAGGTTCTAGTGAAGTGCTAGTAAGGAAACTCTCACTCTAACATCAACCAAGGGTACCCGAAGGGAAATTCAAGCGAAAGGATGTAAGTATCCCCTCGCCTGCAGTGTAATGGTTATTGTATGAGTTCTTCTCCTTGTAGTTTTCGAAAAATGGGGATTGTTTCCCTTTAGTGAGTTTCGGCCACCCCCTTAGAGGAGGCCTTGGTTACTTCTTGTTACATGAGTAGACCCTTGGAACTTAGGGTATATGTATATGTTGTTTCCTTCATGATGTTATGAACAAAATTTTAGGGTTTTGCCTTGTATAGGTTTCGGCCAACCTCAAAGAGGAGGCCTTGGTTACTCCTTGTTGCATAGGAAGACCCCTTGGAATTTAGGGTATATTTATATGTTGTTTTCCCTACATGTTGTGATGACAAGAATTAGGGTTGAACCCCCTATAAAGTTTCGGCCAAATCATGAAGCAAAAAGGGTTTAGGGTTGTATGATTTCCTATGATGTATCCATGTTTAGTAGTGTAGACAAAGTGTTTGTGTAAATGTTTGTGTGAAACCTAAGTTCAAGAACCCTAGTTCCCCTACCCTTGACTTTCGGCCAACCCTAGAAAATTAGGGTTTAGGGTACATGATTATCCTAGGATGTATTCTAGGCTTAATATGTTGCATGATATGTATGTGAAGGTTAAATTACCCTACGAGACATGATTATGTTTAGCAAGATGATAAGTATATGCATGTGATGTTTATATGGAATGCTTGATCGGAAATCTTAATATCCCTAGCATGTGATATTCGGCCAAGGCATGAGCATTAGGGTTGTGAAGGTTGATTACTCCATGATGTATGCTATGCTTAGTATGATACATGATGTATATATATGTGATGCTTGTATGGGATGTTTGATGTCAAAAATCTAAGCTACCCTACCTTTGATTTTCGGCCAAACCCTAGGTTTAGGGTTAGGAAGGGTTAAATTAAACCATGAAGCATGTTAAGATATGAATATGATTGATGTGACCAATTTTGTCATATATAAGTATGTTTAAGTGGTTGAAATATGATGTATGTATGAGCATGCTTTATAGCCCATGGGGCACCCTTTATGAATTGCATGTGATATGTATAATAAAATGCTTGAAAGGATACTCCACTAAGTTTGGGATCAAGAGCACCCTTATGTTGTGTGGTGTGTCCCTACGAGATCATGAGCACCCTTGAAGAGTGGTGCGTCCCTTAAAAGTGGATTTGGAGTACTCCTTAGCATATATGTAAAAACATGATAAGTATTTTACTTTGGAAGTTGTGTACCCGACTCGAAAGGGGGTCGTTAAACAAATCCGGGGTGCATGTTAACGTAAGGTCATGGCTCCGGTAGGACGGAAGGGTCCTGCTCTAATGGGTTGGTGGCTCGCTACCCCAATTCATTAGGGAACGCGCAATAGGTAACGCGCGATATGTGATACACAGCCGGGCCCAATATGATATGGATGTATTTTTAAGTAATACCTTTATGGAATTGTTTTGAAAACATTCATTGAAAACATTTATTATATGTGAAGGGTATGCTTAAGGTACTTTATACTGCATGCTTAGAAACTTGGATGTTTAGTATGCTTTGATGAACTCATGCTTATGATTTATTATGTGTACATGTTGTATGCTTGCGTATGGATTTTGCGAGTAGGACAGGATCCTTACTAAGCATTTGTGCTTACTAGTTTATGTGTTGTCTTATGCTGCAGATAAGGGTAAGGAACACTTAAACTAAAGGAAGAGGCAGGAGGCTGAAGATGTGTGGGGTGGTGGCTCGGGAAAGAAAGATCTTTATATCTACATTACTATGTTTATGATGATGTTTTCTTCAACAATGAATGCTAGTGATTAGGTTTGATATTGCATGATAATGATTACACTTAGAATTCTCTTATACTTGATTTTGGTTGGTTATGTTGTGAGCTTGAAACAATATGTGAACCTATCATGTTATAGAATAACTATTGATTAAAATATTTCCAATGATGTTCTAATGATTCAAGCATGATATTGGATTGACATGCACTGACTAGCATGCTTAGTACTTAGTCCTTGCATTGTTGTTTGTTTTAATTTTATGCTAGAAGAAAAGAAAATAATTATATGAATGAATGATTGTACGTAACCCCGCCCCGAGAGTAGATATAAGGGCGGGCGTTACATGGAGCCCATATGTAAATATGGGGTTGGTGAGGTAATTCAATGGGGAACCTTTAGTGGAATGGATCCTCATTATTGGACCGGGTTTGGATCCATTAGCAGGCCAAGATCCAACACCTCTTCATGGTCCCTATCGTAGCCCTATAAATACCCCTTGGTGGCATAGAACCAGGTTGATGGTTGATTATGATAGATCACAAAACCCTAGCCGCTTTCCTCTCCTCCCCTCCTCCTCCTCTTTCTCCCTCCCTCAGGAGGCGCTGCCGTGAGGCAGCGCCCCGAGCCTCCCGGGAGGCGCTCCCGTGGAGGCACTGCCGTGAGGCAGGGCCTCGGGAGGCGGTCCCATGGAGGCGCTGTCGTGAGGCAGCCCTCCGGAGGAGCGAACACGAGTTGGAGTTGTGGAGTTGCTCAGAATACAAGTTGCTTGTGTAACTTGGAGTTGCTCAGATCACAAGAAATCCAAGATACGTGTTGTTCAGGCGCTAGCAGTGGAGAAAAGAATTGATTGGGTTTGTGTTTGGAATATGTTCTAGGAGTGGCCGACGGCATCCCTTTGGTTAGGGGTTGGTTGGTGCAAGGAGAAGGGATCGACTTGGTGGCCCACGGGTCTTGGTAGAACGTCGCCCACACGATGTCCAAGAGTGGAGGGTCATACGGTAGAAGATCGTACGATAATGGAAGGTATAATTCTTCCTTGGCTCCTTATGCTATTTTTGTGCCTTGCTCATAAAGGTCTTTCATTTCATTTGTTGTTAATTTATTATTTTGATATTGTGTCATGATGAATAATTTATTAACTGGACCCCGACCATAAACACAAAAGCCGACGATCCCAGTACGGCACGAGACGGTCGATGGGAGACGAGTCTCCACTCAGATTAATTTTTAATCCATAGACGTGGAGTGGTCTTTCAGATCGACCAGGTATTCACTTAGGAAACCCGCCAACCCATACCTAACAGTGACAGGTCATGTTTGCTCACACTGCCATAAGGCACAGCCATGCCTATGAGAGGCACAGCTGTGTGACACAATTATACACCTCAAGATATCATTTTCCAAATTAGTGTCTTCTATAAAGTTGTATATCTTGAAGTTTTCTTCAAATCTAATGTAGAGATTATCCCGAGATTCAAAATGTATAAGAAGTTATGACTATTTTACTCTCAGTATGTAATCTGGCCAGAAACACGGTCGTCTCACTGACCATGGCCACTTGCACGGCCCTGTGCCTCCCCAAGACTTGATTTTCAGGTGCTAATGTCTTTATACGAGTTATATATCTTCAAGTCATCTTCAGTTTAGTATAAAGCATAGATGAAAACTCCAACTGAACATGAAGTTATGACCGTTTCGAAATCAGTCTACGGTGCAGTCTGGGTGTGCCACTTCACACGGTCGTGCCCAGGAGAGGCACGGTCGTGTGCTCCTTTTGGCATGACTAGATATCATTTTTTGGTTCTAAGGTCTGAATCAAATTGTAGATGTTGAGGTCCTTTTTGATTTGAAATAAAGATTAACCCAACACTCTAACTGAGCAAGACGTTATGACCATTTAAATATCAGTCCGTAGTGCAGTCCTCTTCATGAGTGTGACTCCTTGGCATGCAACCATGTCTTGCTAATAGTTCATCCAAACATGCTCTATTTTGCTCCCAAAAGTCATCCTATCAATGAAACCCAACAAAGAGCAGTTCTTCAAACCAAAATAGTAAAAGTAGCAAGAATAATAGAAAATAGGATGCAACAATATAGAATAGAGCTATGGAAAGTAAGTGAATGAGGGTTAATAGTAGTATGAAAATGTGATTATTCTATGCTCATCACACCTCCAGACTTAAATTTTTACTTGTCCTTAAGCAAAAACCCACAATCTAATCTCATGTATTAATATAGTGCATCATCATTCTCAATGAATAAATCTAACTTTATCAACTAGTTTCATTGGTACGTATGATATCAAAATAATATGAGTGTGGTCTAAGTATTAGTTCTGCATGCTCAATATGATCAATGCCAATAGTCTTTCAAGTTTTAATCTCTATGCCTAGTCAAGTCATCATCCAACCATGCTCCTTATATTTCCGACATTAGGCATTTACTTGGCTTATGCTCGGTTCATCCCTCTTAGTCTACTAAGGTCTCTAAGGCAAGGCTCAGAATCAAGAGAAACTTAGTATTTATTCTCCCAGTAACCTAACTCTGTCTCAAAGGGGTAAGCTACTAGTTTTCACTCATGATACTATTTTTTTATATTCCTTATTCATATGATTTTTTTCTTTTATTTATTTTTTTGGTGCTTTAAGAGTGTAGCACTAACACATGTAAATATTTAAAAATGCAAATGCGGGGATATCAAGATTTTTCCAAACAAGCTTTAATCACTTGAGCCTCATCCAGTAAGAAAGATGAAGTCTAAGAGATCACCAAAGAAATAATAGTACTAACAAGTTCTATGAATCATGACTATTTATGGAGTTATCTACTATTCAAACTAGGCAAAGTGAATGGAGATCCTAAAACTAAGCCAACACTCAAACATTTCAATAAGACTATGCTTACTTCATGCTACTAGAGATAAAGGAAAACCATCCACCAAACATACTAGCACTAAATCAAATAACATGAATCAAGCATCAACGTGTTAGCATTTTCACTTAAGAATAAGCAAACAAAATATAATGATAATGCAACTATGAATATTTTATTATGAAAGGAAAACACAACAAAAACTAAACTAGCCTATAACCCAATGCATACATGAATCCCTTTAGACATAAATATTTCATTGTCCCAATGAAAACATAATATAAAATATAGAGGAGGTTTAAAAGTTAAGGATGCTACCAAGTGGAATTTCAAAAGTATCTCAGACCTGTAGAAACAAAGAAAAACAAACATCAAACACTATGAAAAAGAACAACATGATAAATAAATGGCATGCATGAAAAGAAAGAAATATTTAGAAACATGGGTTGCCTCCCAAGAAGCGCTTGTTTTAGATCATTAGCTCAACCACCTTGGCAAAGTGATTGAAATCTTGAACCGGCTGGAGTAAAATACTTTTGGCCACTTTTTCCAACAACCCAAGGTTTGGAGAGTGCTTTCAGCAGAGGATGCACTAAAGCTTGTTTCTTTATTCTAGAGGTCAGAGGTAGTTCAGATGAAGGATCCAATTGTCAGCCTTGTAGAAATCTACATGCCCAAAAGAATAGCCTATCTCCCAAGCACTCGTGTTAAGTATCGAATCACAGCCAAGAAAATCAACTGAAGGTACTTCAATGAGATTTACTGAAAGATCAATGGGAATACTAACCTTGCTTTGCTGGAAGTTAACTGAAATCTTTAAGCACTCGGATGTGATTTCATTAAGTTTCTATAGTGTCTCTAGATCGGGGTTTAGTGTGGGGCTTCTAAAGGAGGTGATCCTTGGTACTTTGCTTCCATTGCAAAAGTTCCTACACATAATTCCTCAACCATGTATGCTCTCAATATTTCTTTAGGATAAGTGTATAAGGGTGGTGAATCTCGGGATGGGTCTTCTACTACATGTGTCCCTACTCAAATATTTACCATATCAACTTCATCCTCAACTGTGAAGAGCTCACTAACACCGAGATTATCAACAGCTTCATCAGAAGTTTTAGTTGACTGTCCTAATCAGATAATTATTTCTTGTGAAGTGCCCCAACAAAATTACAAGTGGCTATTTCTTCATCATCAAAAAACTCATCATCTTGAATCGTATTAACAAATCAGATTTGATTACTATAAAAAATTGGCTAAATTCTTCATCACTCATGAATATCCTTGGATATGGTGAAGAAGGTGTTAGTGGTACAAGAGGTTCACTATTCTTTTCTATCTTAGACTCCTCCAACCAGTAAGGAAATGACTTAGGTGACCCACTGATCTTCACTGGAGGGATATGAGTTAGATTTTCAGATGGTATGTACTCTTCTCGCTCTAGATGTGCTTGGGAACTCAGACCACCCCTTGGCTTGAAGGCATCACACTGCTCACTAGGTCTTGGTTGGGTAAGAGGGAGGCATTGCATGTCCAATTTAGCCTTAAACTATATGAGCCTCTCATTCTGTGGCTTGATGATGGTCTCATTCACACTTGCAATTACGATATGTTCTTCTTGGATTATAGGGGAAGACATTTCCTCATTAACAGTCAACCATTCTTGGAGGTTCGATATGACTATCTCAATTATTGCCAACCCTTCATCCAAGCTTTAGTCCATCAGAGAACCTCCTGCAGCCAGATCCAAAAGTGACTTACTTACCAAAGTGATTCCACCGTAGAAGATGGGAACTACCATTCTGTTGGTGCAAGTTGCATCATGATGTCCTCCTCTAAATGTTTCAATGTTTGACAATATACTTAAGTCAGTGATACATTGAACAAGGGAAGGGTTAGTCAAGAAAGGTGTAACAAAGTGAAGAAAAGTCCTAGTTAACCTAGGCACTAAGTCCTGGTTTTACGAATTGGGCACTAAGACCTGGTGAGTGAAGCTGGGCACTAAGACCTGGTGAGTGAAGCTGGGCACTATGACCTGGTGAGTGAAGCTGGGCACTAAGTCCTGGTTCGTGGAATTGGGCACTAAGTCCTGGCCGAGGGTTGGGCACCGAAGACTTGGTTCAAGGAATTGGGCACGAAGTCCTGGCCGAGGGTTGGGCACCTATGTCCTGGACCTAGGGTTTGGGCACGAAGTCTTGGTCCGAGGGATTGAGCAACTTAGTTGAGCGATGACTAAGGACATAAGTAGAGACGGGTCGAGGTTTGGACGTCTCGAGATCCGAGAGTATCGAAGGCTAAGTAAAAGTCCACCCGAATGGACTGGGTGGCAACCGTCTCTTGAGAGGAGTAGGTTGAAGGCGTGTTCCCAGGGGTGGGAACTTGCGTCGGTTCGACCTAGGGTTTCGCGGAAACCCGAAGTCAGAACCATCTCGTTAAGGCTAAGATTGTGTGTGTATTTGCTTTGTATTTGTGTATCATGTAGGTACCTAGAATGGAAGACAAACCAGGCAAACAACACACAACGCGGCTGGAAGGCTGGCTGCTAAGCACCCTCATTGAAGGAGGCGCCCTAATGGAGCTAGGCGCCCCCTATATCACAGGCGCCCTGGTTGAATGCTGGATCTGCTGCTGTGAGTTTGAAGTAGAGATAAGCTTTGACCAAGCTCAATGAGGCGCCTAGGAGGTCTAGGGCGCCTTGGTCAAGAGCCTTATCGGCTGCAATGAGTTTGGCGCGGAGATAAGCTTTGACCAAGCCCTTTGAGGCGCCCTAGTCATCATAGGCACCCTAATGAAGACTATAAAAGGGGCTTCGACCCCTCAACTCACAAAACAACTTTCGAGATCAATCTGAGTCTTCTAACTAACGACAAAGTGCTAACGATGAAGCTCTGCCACCAAGGAAGCTCCGGGAGGAAGTGCGCGACACTTCGGAGTTCCAGATTAGCCGAGTCTTCGACTCATTCTGTTTGGTTTGATTTACATTCAGTTCTTAATTTCATTAACTCTTTTTGATTGTAAATCTTGCACTGTAAGACGGGATTCTCCGCCTCCGGAAAGTCCGGAAAGGAGACCATTAGTGGACGGGTGTTCCCGTGCTTAGGCCTTGGATGTATTGACCCTGGGGGGTTGGGAACCAAGTAAAATCTCATGTGCAATTTGTGTCATTCTTTATTTTTCTGCTTTATTTTCCGCTATGCTGCTAATGCTCTGTTTAGAACGAATCTCAAAGTGTCGAACCGAAAAGTTTACGAAGTTTCCGGAATGATTTTTTACGGTTCATATTCAACCCCCCCTCTATCGATGGCAACGGTCCTACAATTGGTATCAGAGCCAGATCGCTCTTCACCGGACTAACCGCCGACGCAGCAAAGGCGCCAAGAGTTGAGGGGGAGGCCAGGGGTGAAACAGGTATATTTTATTTTAAATGTCAATTTTTAAATTCCACATAATATGTTTCAAGCGCAGGGAGAGAGGGCACTATAAAAATCAGTGCCCTACTCGTAAGACTCATTCTTCACCAGAAGCAAAGGAGGCACCAGCGCTAGGAGTCCAGAGGAACAAGGATCACATCAAATGCTTCAAATGCGAAAAGTACGAACATTACAAAAATAAGTGTCTGGCAAAGGTACGCTAAATTTATGTTTCGAAAACTTTTCGAATTCCTGCACTGTCAGATGATAAATTAGGTAATTTTTCTGATAAATTAGAATTATTACACAGTCAAGTAAATATCTTGCATGACCAGTTAGAAAATGTAAGTAATGCTAAAATATCATAAATTAATTGTTTAATCCTGAATGTCAATTCAGTAATTTCTAAAATAATTTATGATAATTTTAATTCTGAAAATTTTCATAATTCTGAAAGTTTTGATAATTCTGAAATAAATCCATAAATTAATTTTGATAATCTTAAGGATAATCTAGAAATTAATTTTGATAATCTTAAGGACAATCTAGAAATTAATTTTGATAATCTTAAGGATAATCCCGAAATTAATTTTGATAATCTTAAGGATAATCCCGAAATTAATTTTGAAATTCTTGAGATTAATCCTAAAAATATTGATGATATTTCTGAGGATATTCTTGAGACCATTAAAGATAATGCTAAGGATAACCTCGAGGATATTGAAAATGAAATTCTTTTAGATGATAATTTAATTATCAGATTTTTAGATAATATTGAAGATTATTACAAACCATTAACTAGTGGCCCAAATTACTCTATCTACTTTGAGGATATTGAAGGATGTGATTTTAATGATAAGGATGAGGAGAAGATGGAATTATCTGAGATCAAGGCTATAGTTAATAAAGTTCACAAAGATTCAAATAAATCAGAATTATTAGAAAAACTTGAAAAGATAAATAAAGAAGAAATAGTAAAGGAGTCAGATATTTTCGAAATATTGAAAATAATGAAATTAAATCCACAACTTTTACCAACCCAGATATTTTGAAATTTAAATCAAATTAACTATTAATTCAACTTTTAATAATTCTTAATTAATTCAACTTTAGATAATTCTTAATTAATTCAATTTTAAATAATTATTAATAAATTCAATTTTAAATAATTCTTAATCAACTCAACTTTAGATAATTCTTAATTAATTCAATTTTAAATAATTCTTAATTAATTCAACTTTAGATAATTCTTAATTAATTCAATTTTAAATAATTCTTAATTAATTCATTTTAAAATAATTCTTAATTAATTAAACTTTAAATAATTCTAAATTAATTCAACTTTAAATAATTCTTAATTATTTTAATTTTAAATAATTCTTAATTAATTCAACTTTAAATAATTCTTGATTAATTCAACTTTAGATAATTCTTAATTAATTAAACTTTAGATAATTCTTAATTAATTCAGTTTTAAATAATTCTTAATTAATTCGACTTTAAATAATTCTTACTTAATAATTCGTAATTAATTCAACTTTAATTAATTCGTTCTTAATTTAACATCAAATTTATTTCAATTAACCTAACTCTAACTCTTAAATAACTTAAACTCAAATTAAATAAAATCTTACCCAACCCGCAACAATTAAATTAAAAATATTAAATATGTTAAAGTGGGTTGACATATTCGCGGGTTCACACGACATGTATCAAATCGGGAATTTGATACATCATTGAAACTTAATTAAATGTCTTGACCTGTTTGAATCATGCATTAATGTCATGTACATGCATCTGCTATGTTTCTGAATATATGTCATGTCATTCATATTTAAATTTACGCATGACTTAGAACGGTTATAGGAAAAAGAATAGTTGAAACTTGAACAACCTAATATTAGGTAGAGGTGAGATAATAGTACGTTAGGGAAGCCCTTCTAATAAGATCAAGTATATTCTACTTGGTCTGTTTAGTCTGGTAGAACTAGCCGAAGCTACCAATCCAAGACCTAAACTAGTTAGACCAAAATTTTTCAAGAAGTAACTTGAAAATGAATTTTCGGTAAAAGGCATTATCAAGGAATCGGTAGTTGCTCCAATAAGGCTACGGCCAAAGAAGGCCTCTGTGCCTCGCCAAGACCTGGAAGCTGATTACCGAAAATCAAATTCACTTTACTATTTGAAAATTTTGAATCTAACACAAGTTTCAATTAAATCTTAGATTTAATAATAAATTAAGAAAAATGATTCTAGCATCTCACAACATACCCATAATGCAACCATGCTTGATTATACTGAGACATCTAAAATGGGTGAGATGTTAAGGACTAATAAATTGAAAAATATTTTTCAAAATTGTTTTCCAAAATTCTTAGAATATTTTTCTAAAAATATATTTTCAAAATAGTGCCTTAACATAATAATGTTGTTATGGATTTCATGCTTACCTGAGTGCTTATATATTGTACACTTTCAAAATTATATCTTTTTGAAAATTATTTGACCTACACAATTAGACACAAGCCTCTTAGGTCAACACTAAAGTCCCTTAAGACACTTAGATAGAGTCAAACAATGTTGGTTTCAGGGGGAGTTTTGTTTAATGTTTTTTTTAAAATTATACTTTAAAAACATCATTATCATTTCAAACTGCTTTTCAAAAACCGTGCCTTAATTTTTATCTCTTATGTTTTCAAAAAAGCTTATGCTTTAAGAATTATCTTGTTGAAAGTTACCATACTCAAAATGTCAGTCAAAACTATTCTTTTGATTTTGATAAACCCTAAAGACACAGAGGAAAGCTTCTTCATGATCTACAAGGACTCCTAGGATGTGTCAAATTTAGGAGGAATCTAAAGAAAACATTCTGACAAGTATTTTTCTAAAAAAAATTTTTGGCTATTATTTTGGAAATTATTAAATAATTCCTTTGATTTGAACCAAACCCTAAAGACTCAGAGGAAGAGTACTTGTGGTCAACAAACCTCCTAGGACTGGGTCAAGTTTAGGGGGAGGTTAATTAAAAGAATTATTGAATATTTTTAAATATATTTTTTTTGCACTATATTTCCAAAATCTTTTTGAACAGTTAAGTAATTGTTTCTTTCAAAATACTATCGTTTTAAGCATTGTGTTTATATACAGCATCACTTTCAGAAATTGGTTTTAACTTATCAATTTTTGGGGAAATGGTACTAACTTGAATTTGGAAGAATTTCCAGGACACTTAGGAAAATGACCTTGCTGTTAACAAGGATTCTTAGGATTGTGTCAGACTGGAAAAGAAACCAAGTCAAGTAAAGTATTATGTTTTCAAAATAATATTTTCAAAAAAAATGCATAATATCTTTTGAAAATACTTGCATTGTTGTCAAAAACTCAATTTTTTCAAAAAGTACTTATATTTTTCAAAGAAAAATAATATTTTCAAAATGTACTTATACTTTTCAAAAATCCTAATATTTTTTCAAAAAGTACTTATATTTTTCAAAAATGCTAATATTTTTCAAAAATGTACTTATACTTTTCAAAAATGCTGATCTTTCTCAAAATGTACATGCGTTTTTCAAAGTTCAATATATTTCTCAAAAGTACATGCATTTTTCAAAGTTCAATATATTTCTCAAAAGTACTTGCATGCTTCAAAGAACAATATTTTTTAATCTCTTTCAAAGTGAAAATGTGTTAAGTGTAAAATATCTTTCAAGTTTTTTTCAGTATTCTTCGAAATGCAATCTTTTGCAAAATCTTTTCTAAATGAAAGTTTTTTAAGTGCAAGAATTCTCAAAGTTCAAAATACTTTCCTACAAATATACAATATTTTTCAAAAAGTACTTAGTTTTATGCTATTTATACTAAGTATTTTCAAGAAGAACCAAATGTTTTCATTGTTGGTGCAAATATTTTTGTGATTTTTGATGTATGACAAAGGGGGAGAGGTACGCTTATGTTAGAAATTTTTTGTTGTCTTCTAGAAGGATCAAAAAGGAAAATCAAAATGTTTTCCAAAAAGGGGGAAAGTAAGCTTAAGTTAGAACTTTTTTTCTTTTTCTCCCAAAAGATCAAAACTTATTTTTAAAACTTAGATCAGTTTTTCAAGGAGTATAATTTAGTCCCTTCAGCCAATCCTACTTAAGATCTTGTCAAACATCAAAAAGGGGGAGATTGTTGGTGCAAGTTGCATCAGTGATGTCCTCCTCTAATTGTTTCAATGTTTGACAATATACATAAGTCAGTGATACATTGAACAAGGGAAGGGTTAGTCAAGAAAGGTGTAACAAAGTGAAGAAAAGTCCTAGTTAACCTAGGCACTAAGTCCTGGTTCTAAGAATTGGGCACAAAGACCTGGTGAGTGAAGTTGGGCACTAAGACCTGGTGAGTGAAGCTGGCCACTAAGTCCTAGTTCGTGGAATTAGGCACTAAGTCCTGGCCGAGGGTTGGGCACCGAAGACCTAGTTCGAGGAATTGGGCACGAAGTCTTGGCCGAGGGTTGGGCACCTAAGTCCTGGACCTAGGGTTTGGCCACGAAGTCTTGGTCCGAGGGATTGAGAAACTTAGCTGAGCGATGACTAAGGACATAAGTAGAGACGGGTCGAGGTTCGGACGTCTCGAGATCGGAGAGTATCGAAGACTAAGTAAAAGTCCACCCGAATGGACTGGGTGGCAACCGTCTCCTGAGAGGAGTAGGTTAAAGACGTGTTCCCGGGGGTGGGAACATGCGTCGGTTTGACCTAGGGTTTCGCAGAAATCCGAAGTCAGAACCATCTCGTTAAGGCTAAGAATGTGTGTGTATTTGCTTTGTATTTGTGTATCTTATAGGTACCTAGAATGGAAGACAAATCAGGCAAACAACACACAACGCGGCTGGAAGGCTGGCTGCTAGGCGCCCCCATTGAAGGAGGCGCCCTAATAGAGCTTGGCGCCCCCTATATCACAAGCGCCCTGGTTGAAAGCTGGATTTGCTGCTCCGAGTTCGAAGTAGAGATAAGCTTTGACCAAGCTCAATGAGGTGCCTGGGAGGTCCAGGGCGCCCTGGTCAAGAGCCTTATCGGCTGCGGCGAGTTCGGCATGGAGATAAGCTTTGACCAAGCCCTTTGAGGCGCCCAGTCATCACAGACGCCCTAATGAAGACTATAAAAGGGGATTCAACCCCTCATCTCACAAAACAAGTTCTGAGATTAATCTGAGTCTTCTGACTGACGACAAAGTGCTAACGGCGAAGCTCTGCGACCAAGGAAGCTCCGAGAGGAAGTGCGGGGCACTTCGGAGTTCCAGATCGGCCGAGTCTTCGACTCATTCTATTTGGTTTGATTTACATTTAGTTATTAATTTCGTTAACTCTTTTTTATTATAAATCTTGCACTGTAAGACGGGTTTCTCCCCCTCCGGAAAGTTCAGAAAGGAGACCATTAGTGGACGGGTGTTCCCGTGCTTAGGCCTTGGATGTACTGACCCTGGGGGGTCGGGAACCATGTAAAATCCCGTGTGCAATTTGTGTCGTTCTTTATTTTTCTGCTTTATTTTCCGTTGTGCTGTTAACGCTCTATTTAGAACGAATCTCAATGTGTCGAACCGAAAAGTTTACGAAGTTTTCGGAATGATTTTTTACGGTCGATGTTCACCTCCCCTCTATCGACGGCACCGGTCCTACACATTCATCTCTCTAAGCTGTCATGAGGATATTGGCGTTGTAGACCCTTGAATTTGTCCTATACTTCACAAATTGGCTCTCCTTCTTCTTGTACAAAGTTGGTAATTAGGTCTCTCATATACACCATCCTACTCAAAGGGAAGAAATGGTTCAGAAACTTCTGCTCCAATTGCTCACAACGCATAATGCTTCGAGGGCAGAGTGAATAAAACTAATTCTTTGCCTAGTCCATGATAGCCATGGTGAACACCATTAATCATACTGTATCAGCTAAGACTCCTTCACAATTAATCATATTGCAGTACCCTAAAAAGGTCTCCAGGTGAAGGTAAGGGTTTTTGAAATGTCTCCCCCAAACTTGTTGTGGGGACCGGTGTCGTCGATAGAAGGGGGGTTGAATATCGACTCGTTAAAATTTCTTCGAAAAGCGTGTCTTTCGATCGTTCTAGACAAAGAGTTAGTGCGTTACGGAAATAATAAAGAACAAAAATGAAAGACACTTGTACACACGGGATTTACTTGGTTCCCAACCCCCCAGGGTCAGTACATCCAAGGCCTAAGCACAGGAAATGCCCGTCCACTAATGGTCTCCTTTCTGGACTTTTCGGAGGCGGAGAAAGCCGTCTTACAGTGCATAATTTACAATCAAAATATTAAGAAATGTAATTGCAGAAACATAAATTCAAACCAAACAAAGGGTCGAAGATTCGATCGATCTAGAACTCCGAAGTGCTGTGCACATCCTCCTGGAGCCTCCTTGGTCACAGAGCTTCGTCATTATCTCTTTTCATCTCGAAATTGGTGTCCTGAGTTGAGGGGTCGAACCTGTTGATGCAGTCTGGCCCTGATTGTTGTTTTGGTGTTGACACCGATTTTAGTTTAGGTGGATGATTATTGATTATGATTAAGTCCTGATTGGAGATTAGGCATGGTATGGGGCTAGGTGTTGGAAAATCCTAACCTGGACGGTTAGGTGTTAAAAATCCTAGCTTGGAGGGCTAGGTGTGTGAAAAGTCCTAATTCGGAAGAGGTGGGTGAAAAGTCCTAGTTTGGAGGGATAGGTGAAAAGTCCTAACTTGGAGGGTTAGGTGCAAATTCCCATCTTGGAGAATTAGGTGAAAAAGTCTTGGCTTGGAGGGTCAGGTCCTAGCTTGGAGGGCTAGGTTTGGAAAAGTCCTAATTCGGAAGAGTTGGGTGAAAAGTCCTAGCTTAGAGGGCTAGGTGAAAAGTCCTAGCTTGGAGGGCTAGGTGAAAAGTCCTAACTTGGAGGGTTAGGTGCAAATTCCCAACTTGGAGGGTTAGGTGAAAAATCCTTAGCTTGGAGGGCTAAGGTGGTTGGAGTCCCCTGGATCGGTCTGGTGACCGATCAGCGAGTTGGCACGGTGCTCCTTCATGGATCGGTCTGGTGACCGATCCAGCGATGACTGATCGATCTGGTGACCGATCAGGGAGTATGCTTTTCACCCACTACTTGGCTCCTTATCGGTCTGGTGATCGATCAGAGAGCAAACAGTAAGGTTGAGTTCCCTTGCTGAACTGCTCCTGATCGGTCCGGTGACCGATCAGGATCATTATGCAGATCGTTCTGGAGAACGATCCAGCATCGCAGGTTCCTCTCTATGATCGATCAGGACGGAGCCTGATCGGTCTGGACCCAGCCTGATCGGTCTGGTGACCGATCAGAAGGTTTCCTGATCGGTCCGGTGATCGATCAGGAGGTCTGGACTGCGAAGCTCAGAAATCACCCGATAAAGGGGTGGATCAGTCGGGTGATCGATCCACAACTTGGGATCGGTCTGATGATCGATCCAGGAGATCCCAAAGAAATCGGGCGATTCTCGAATCAGCTGATTCTCACTGGCTAGTGACATTGGGATGTCCGGAGATAAACATGAATGCTAGTTAAGGGAACTAGTTCATTGGAGTGACTAGCTATAAAACTTCATATGGTAATCTACATATAGATATGTCAATGAAGTTCTTACTGCAGCTTAAGTGCGATGTTCCTTTGACTTGCGGTGTTCAAGTCATCTTGGTCATGAAGACTTATACTTTGACATCTTAAGCAAGCATCTCAAAGGAGGTGTGGACCCAGGATGATTGGGTATAAGCTGAAGTGCCCGAAGATGTTTGAACAGCCTACAAAAGATTCACCACTCCTTGCGAGGAGATGTATACCCAAGGTTGGTCCGCAACGAGAAAGAAAGGGTCCGACTTATGCTGAAAATGTTGCGGCCAGAAATAACTCTGAACGTGGCCGGCGGAGTTAACAGACCGCAGACCGCTGAGGAGCTGTTTAGTAGCGCCCTACTCACTGAGCACTATCTAAATAATATCAATCAGCAAAGGAAGGCGCTAAATGAAAGAGGGTAGAAACCCCAGGGTGCTAATACCAACTGGAAGGGAGACCAGAGTGGTAAATGAAAGCCATGGAACAACCCCCAAGGGGGCCAAGCAAATAAACAGGCCAAGTCTATGCTGTGTGTGACATGCGGAAAAAGGCACCCCGGGGAATGCCGAAGAGGTACGAATCGGTGCTTCACCTGTGGAGTGGAAGGGCATATGGCGGCTTATTGTCCTACCAAGAACCAAGCCCCTGCCCAACAACTCGTCCAGTACCAAGGTGCCCCTGCGAAACTACACCATATGCAAGCTGAGCTGGAAGGTACCCCGATGCTGGAGGCCCAACCGACTATGATGAATGCCAGGGTTTTCTCGGTTACCAAGGAGGACGCTGCGGAAGCTTCTACGGTTGTCATAGGTCAGATACTTATTTTGAGTCAGTATGCTACTGCATTATTTGATACTGGGGCAACACACTCGTTCATTTCTGTGCCATATACCAAGAAGATAGATTTGCTTCCGCAAGTGTTAGACTGCAAGTTCCTAACGACCCTACCTTCGGGAGAAATAATGACATCCACTCATGTGTTGCGTGCGGTGCCGGTCAGAATTGCAGAAAGGGAACTTTACTGCAATCTGATAGTACTCGACATGCAAGATTATGATGTTATAATGGGAATGGACTTCTTGGGTAAATATGGTGCTTCTATTGAGTGCCGTAAGCGAAAGGTGGTCTTCCGACCTGAGGCAGGTTCTATGTTCAAATTCATTGGAGAGCCAAGGAAAAGAACCGGGAAATCTTTATCAACTCTCCAAGCTCAGATGATGTTAGACAAAGGATGTACTAGATTTCTAGCATATGTGATTGACGCCAGTCGAATGAAGAACCAGAAGCTGGAGGATGTCAGAGTTGTATGCAACTACCCAGAGGTATTCCCGAATGAATTACCAGGATTAGCTCCCGATAGAGAAGTGAAATTCGAGATCGAATTAGTTCCTGGTACTAACCCGATCTCCAAGGCACCTTACCGTATGGCACCGGCGAAATTAAAGGAGCTTCAAGAACAACTATAGGAGTTGCTGGATAAGGGATTTATTCGCCCTAGTCATTCCCCGTGGGGAGCTCCGGTACTGTTTGTGAAGAAGAAGGACGGATCTATGCGAATGTGTATAGATTATCGAGCACTGAACAACGTAACGATCAAGAACAGGTATCCCCTTCCGAGGATAGATGACCTGTTTGACCAATTAAAGGGAGCCACTGTTTTCTCGAAAATTGATCTGAAATCTGGTTATCATCAGGTTAGAGTAAAACAGGAGGATATTCTGAAGACGGCTTTCCGAACAAGGTACGGGCACTTTGAGTTTGTTGTTATGTCTTACGGCGTGACAAATGCTCCTGCTATGTTTATGGACCTTATGAATCGGGTATTCTTGTCTTTCCTTGACAAATTTGTGATCGTCATCATCGACAATATTCTTATTTATTCGAGGACCCAAGAAGGGCATGCCGAGCATCTGAAGATAGTATTACAGATTCTTGGGGAAAAGCAACTGTATGCAAAATTTTCCAAATGTGAGTTCTGGCTCGATCAAGTGGGCTTTTTGGGCCATATTATTTCTAAAGACGGGGTTATGATAGATCCAACAAAGATTGAAGCTGTGAATAACTGGAGACGGGCGAAGAACGCCAATGAAATCCGAAGCTTTCTCGGATTGGCAGGATACTACCGAAAATTTGTGGAGGACTTCGCAAGAATTGCAGCTCCTCTCACGGCTCTCACTCGAAATGATAAAAAGTACCAGTGGACGGAGAACTGCGAAAGAAGTTTCTTGGAACTAAAAAGGAGACTTACAAGCACTCCAATCCTTACCCTTCCAGAATGTAATCAGAGCTTCGATATGTATAGCGACGCCTCTAAACTGGGACTTGGAGCTGTACTTATGCAGAATGGAAAGGTTATTGCCTATGCCTCTAAACAACTCAAGGAACACGAACAGAATTACCCCACTCATGATCTGGACCTGGCCGCAGTGGTTTTCGCTCTTAAGATATGGAGGCATTATCTATACGGAGCGCAGTGTAGGATTTATACAGACCACCAGAGTCTGCGATATTTCTTCACTCAGAAAGACCTGAATATGAGACAACGTCGATGGCTCGAGTTGGTGAAGGACTATGACTGTGAGATCCTCTACCATCCAGGGAAGGCAAACAAAGTGGCCGATGCACTCAGCCGGAAGTCAAGTGCCACCTTGATGGCTATACATATATTACCCCGACCACACGAAAGAGAAATGATGAATTTTGGAGTTGAGGTCGTCACCGGACGGCTATCCACCATAACAATATCACCCACGTTGTTTGAGGACATATTGGAAAAACAAAATGGTGATCTGAGTCTTCAGAAAATAAAACAGGAAATCCTAGAAGGAAAGGGCGATGGTTTTCATATCGCCAACGGGGGAGTACTCTACCTTAGGGATCGTTTATGTATTCCTAATGATCCGGAACTTCGAAGGGAAATACTGGCAGAGGCTCACGGAACCCCTTATTCGATGCATCCAGTATCCACCAAAATGTATCAAGATTTGAAGGGGAAGTTTTGGTGGTCCTGTATGAAGAGGGATGTGGCTCAGCATGTTAGTACTTGCATGACTTGCCAGCAAGTAAAAGCAGAACACCAGGGACCTGGAGGAGTTCTGCAGCCACTCGCGATTCCAGAGTGGAAGTGGGAAGACATCTCTATGGACTTTATTTCAGGACTTCCTAGGACTACGAATGGATATGATGCGATTTGGGTAATTGTGGACAGGCTGACGAAGTCTGCTCACTTCCTGGCATTCAAGATGACTGATTCAATGGAGCAACTGGCTCAATTATATGTCAAGGAGATAATCAGACTTCATGGAGTTCCCAAGACCATCATCTCAGATAGGGATGGTCGCTTTACGTCGCACTTTTGGGAGTGTGTTCAGAAGTCTCTCGGCACTAAATTACGATTTAGCACCGCCTTTCACCCTCAGACTGACGGGCAAACTGAACGGGTGAATCAAGTACTAGAAGACATGTTACGAGCTTGTGCCCTGGATTTCAAAGGAAGTTGGTGTCGATATTTATGCTTAGCGGAATTCGCATACAACAATAGCTACTAGGCTACTATCGGAATGGCACCTTATGAAGCTTTGTACGGGAGGAGATGTAGGTCTCCGATCTGTTGGTATGAAAGTGGTGAAAAGAAGGAAATGGGGCTCACAACGGATGTCATCGACAGTACCACCCGAGCTATACAGAATATTCGACAACGGATAGAAGCTGCTCAGAGCCGGCAGAAGAGTTATGCAGATGTCCAGCGTTGACCACTGGAATTTAACGTTGGAGATTTGGTGTTCCTTAAAGTGGCTCCTATGAAAGGGGTGACAAGATTTGGGAAGAAAGGAAAACTAAGTCCGCGTTATGTGGGGTCGTACCTGATTCTGAAAAGAGTCGGTAAGGTGGCATATGAGCTAGAGCTGCCTCCAGAGATGTCGGCTATCCATAACGTATTCCATGTGTACATGCTTAAAAAGTGTATCCCAAATATGGACTAAGTGATCGAGCCACAGACAGTACAAGTTCAGGAGGACCTAAGTTATGAAAGCAGACCTATCCAGATTTTGGATAGGGAAGTCAAGAAGCTAAGGAGTAAGGAGGTACCCTTAGTCAAGATCCTATGGCAAAGTCAACGGTTCGAGGAAGCTAACTGGGAATGCGAGGACGAGATGAGGCGCAAGTACCCGGAGTTATTCTAAGTTCGAGGACGAACTTTCACGAGGTATGGGGGATTGTAACGACCCGAAAAATTCTCTTAATATTTTCTTTAAAATATTAAGCATGTCTAGATAATTTTCCGAGGGACCTAGAAATATTAATACGAACTTTGGCCTAGAAATCCATGTTTTCTCATTTAAATTAAGAAAACTAAGTACTAATGGGCCTTATATGGGCTTTTTGGTACCATAATTATGGGTGGATTTTAGGTAAAAATTAATATAAATATAAAGGGGTTTAATGAGGAATATTAACATATTTATGGGGGAATTTATAGGGAATTTTCGGAATTATGGGAAAAATAAAATAAAAATAAAATAAAAAATAAGGTGCATGGACCAAGGATTGAACCTTGGACCTCTTGTACCACCATGCATGCTCTAACCAATTCACCTAGCAAGGGAGTGCTAGTAGAGGATGAAGTGGATTTTTGGTTAAGACTTAGGGGAAGATGAAGGGTCATGAAGGGAAGAGACTCTTCATTTACCTCCTTAAAGTGTTATAAAGAGAGGGCATGGGGGGTTACTTCTCTTCTTCCATCAAGTCACCCTTCTCCCCTCCTCCTTCTTCATCCTAGCCGAAACTCCAAGGTGGGATTTCCCTTGGGAAAAATTCACAAGAAGGTCTCTATTCCAAGATCCAAGGCTTTTCAAGGTTGTAAAGGCTAGGGGCGGTCAAGAGATAACAAGATCTTCATCCTTCTCTCAAACCTAAGGTCTATAATCAAGATAGTCTAAGGTAAGACTCCCTCACCTATGGTATAATAGCTCTGCTTGAAGTTTACCATGATATGAAAGTCTTGTTTGAGATTTTATGTTGGAAAAAAAGAAGAAAAGAGCCATGAACCCTAACCCTAGGGTTTCGGCCACTATAGGTTTTGGGTCCAAGGTGATGTTAAAAACCCCTCTCATGTTTTCTAATGTGTTATCATGATGAATATAGTATAAATATAATTTTTGGGGAATTTTTGGAGTACCCTAAAGACCCCTTAGGGTTTGGGACCCTCACCATGATTCTTTGGTTAGGATTGGGCCTAACCTTTCAAGTATGTACTTTGGGTATCCCCATGATTCAAAGGGAGGTTGAAGGTGATTTGTGTGAATTTTCACAAGGCCTTGTGACCCTAAAGGTTTCGGCCAAGAAGGGTTCTAGGGCAAGAAGTTGGGGCTTACCTCAAGTAAGGGGTCCAATGGCTCCTATGGTATGGTATGGAAGGTGTTAGATGATTAATTGGAAATTTATGAATTTATTCATGCACCCATGGTCCAAGCATGTTTCGGCCAACCCTAGAAAATAGGGCTAAAAGTTAGGGTGAACCCTAATTATGAGCCCTAATGGCTTCTTATGGCCTTATGGGTAATGTATGGTTGTTCCTTTTCCTTATGCTACCTTACATGTCATTTGAATGATGGAACTCCCCCTTATAAGTTTCGTCCAAGCAAGATAAATAGGGTATGGGAGGAGTTAGGGTTGAAGAATGATGGTTTATGGATTATTATGAAGTATATATATAGGTTCAAGCTTGTGGTAGAAATTATGTTACCTATAACCCTAACCTTAAGTACCATGTTTCATGTTTGTATGTTTATGATTAGATGTCATGCTTAATAGGGTTATTCATGAAGGTCTTATGTTCTATGCCATGCACTTGGATAGTAGGTAGCATGTTAATGGAAGTTCTACCTATGCATGCTTGTGATAGATACCATGCTTATGGATGAAATGCAATGCTTACCTTATGTATCATGACCATGCAAGCTCCATGGATTAGGATAATGGTCTATGTAAATATATCATGTTCAATGAATATAATGCAATGCTTACCTTAGATGCCATGATCATGCAAGCACAAGGAATAGGAATGATGTTTTATGTAAGCATGTCATGTTTTATGAATGAAGATGCATGCCATGTTTTATGAATAAAGATGCATGCCATGGTTTATGAATGAAGATGCATGCCATGTTTTATGAATAATGATGCATGCCATGTTTTATGAAAGAAGATGCATGTCATGTTTTATGAATGATGATGCATGCCATGTTTTATGAAAGAAGATGCATGCCATGTTTATGAATGAATGTAATGCTCATGCCTTCAAGGCATCATGATGCTATGCATTAAGTATGAACAATGAAAGGACAAGCATGTTTTAAGTCATGCTTCATGTAACAAGGTTATGCTATGTTTAAATATGCCATGAATGTCTTATGAATGATGAAGCATGTAAAGTATTTTACTTTATGAATGGGCTTGTACCGGACCGAAGTATGGGTCCAAGGGATGGCACCTTAAGAACGCCCCGGTTCTGGACTACCGACTATGCTGTCCACGGTTCTGGCACTACCGAAGCTGTGCAACAGGGATGGACACCTTAAGAACGCCTCGGTTCGGGGACTACCGACTATGCTGTCCTTACCCTAGTAGGTCGAGGCTAGCTACCTCGTATTTACTTAGGGATGCGCGCACATGATGTATGTATGTGGTACAAGCCGGGGACCCCAATGATGTGATGATTATGTTTAAGTATTTAAAAGTATGATTTTAAAAGTTAAGCATCCTTATGTATATGCATTTGACTCATGCATTCATTCATGTTATGCATTATGCCATGATAGTAATGTTTTATGCTTATGTTTCATGTTAAGACATATGCATGATAGTAAACGATTTATGTTATGATTATGTTAAGAAGATGCCCATATGCTATGTTAGAAAGCATGCCTATGTTTATGCCATACAGGTTGGTTCATACCTTATGTCTATGTTATGCCATGTATCATGCCATGATAAGAATGTTTACTTATGTTTATGTTTATGCCATGTATCATGCCATGATAAGAATGTTTATTTAAGTTTATGTTCATGCCATGTATTATGCCATGTTAAGTATGTTTATTATGTTTATGTTTACGTCAGGTATCCTGCCATGTTAAGTGTATTTATTTATGTTCATGTTTATGCTATGTATCATGCCACATTAGATATAGGCTAAATGATTTAGATGCTTATGTTCTATGTAGAGCACACCAAGTATGTTAATGTTTCACGTGCTCACAATTTAGTGATGAATGGTTTTAGTGAGTAGGAAAGAGTCTTACTAAGCTTATGTGCTTATAGTTTTATTTTCCTTATACCGCAGATCACGTAAGGGGACAATAAGGAAGTAGCAGGAGGGCAAGAATGTGTGTGTGTGGTAGCGACTTGGCCAAGAAAACAATATGTTTACCAGTCTTATGCTAGAACTTTACGTTTGCTACTTATATGCTTAAATGATGACTTATGTGACTCTATGACATGATGTTAAGTATGACATGATATGATGCTAAGTATGAAGTTAATGTCATTATTTAGGAATGATAGTAGGTGCATGTATATGTAAGTTTAAAGTTATTCCGCTGCCTTATGATGTCTACCTGCCTTACTTATGTTAACGTAACGCCGCTTTATGGAAAGAAAAAAAAAGCGGGCGTTACAGGTTGGTATCAGAGCCAATCGTCATCTCACTACACACACATCAAGCCTTCTTCCTGCCGCTTCCAAGTAAGTACCTTTCTGCATATTTTATGATAGTAAGCACTTTTAGGATACTTTATGATTTTAGAATATGCAAGTATGAACGATAGTTATGATGAACAGTACTTTAGGATATGTAAATATGAACGATATTTTATCCTCTTTTATGAATCGAACATTTAGACTGATATAGGGGTAGAAAAAAAACTGATATTGGCCATACTTGTCTTGGTGAAGAAGAACATGGCTAGAAGACAGAGTAACCGACTTAACGAGACAACTCCGTCGCCTGACCTACTGCAATTAGTAACCCAGCTCCAGCGTCAAGTTACTGAGCAGCAGCAAACCATTAATACCCTGATGAACCAGCAAGAAAATTCCACTACTCCACCAGTGAACCAAACTGCTATACCTGTTGCACCCACAATTACGCAGAACCCTCCGACGGGCCCGACCACTGTAGCACGTCAAGAGGCTTATCTGATCCAGTGGTTGAGGATGAAACCGGAAAATTTCTCGAGTGCTGGAGAACCATGGGACGCCCAAGCATGGTTCAAGACAGTAGAAAGTACAATGGAGCTGCTAGATTGGCCGGAGCATGAGAAGATCAAGTGTGCATCATTCTGCCTTTCTGGAGATGCCAGAATGTGGTGGGAAAGGGTCAAGGCCAAAAGACAGGTGAACCAAATGACGTGGACGGACTTCGAGTCGGAATTCTTCGAGGAATTCTTTCACATGCGTGACATGAACAAACATTACGATGAATTCATGAAATTTCGACAGGGTGACCTCTCGATCAATGAAGCCATGAAGAAATTCAACCGACTGGCTCATTTATGTGTTGGGACCGGGTGCATGTTGACATGGTTACGGGTTCGTAATTTTAAAATTTAATTACGTGCAGCGGAAGGTTTAGCATAAATAATTTCTCAAATTATTTTAACCACGTATCTAGCATGCAACCTTATGTTGTGGAGACATGATCATACATTTAAAATTTTGCAGAAAGTAAACTAATTTACTTAATACCTCGCGTAACTCATAGAAAGGGACGAGATCCAACCGTAGCGTCCCTTGGAAGCTCCGCCTCTATTCGCGTCCACGCCGAGTTTTCTTCGGGATGACTTCGCAAAGCCACGAGTTTCGTGCCGACAAGAACTACTAGATTCTCCAAAGGCACAACAAGAATACCAAGAGAGAGATTAAAAACTAACCACCAAACGAAGAACGGAATCAAGATTCCGGGAGGAGGGAAGGAGTCGCGCCCGCTTCTTCTTCTTCTTCGGCTTCTTCTTGGTGGTGGAAGCTCACGGCAAAGGGGGAGGGCTCTAGGGCCGGCGACACTAGAAGAGGGAGAGGGAGAGGGAGAGGGAGAGAAGGAGAGAGAGAGAGGCTAGGCAAGAATCCTTGATCACTTGGATTAATTTCCAAGCCTTGCCTTGGTACCTTTATATAGTAGCCTCTTAATCGCCAAGTCTCCTCTTAACGGAATAAATTTTTCATAAGAAATTTATCTTATAAATTTTTCTATGAATTATTCTGTTATGCCAAGTTTTTATTATAACTTAATTTAGAATAAAAACAATCATGTCTCCCCTTTTATTATGGAAAGAAATTTCTTTATATAAATTTCTTTATATAAATTTCTTTATCATGGTAAATCAATCAATTATTGATTTTATAAAATAAAATAAACCATTCCAAGGTTTATTTAATTTCCATGATAAATAAATCTCTTTATATAAATTTCTTTATACAAATTTCTTTATCCATAATTTTATAAGACAAACCACGCGCGGTTTATTTTATAATTTTGAACCAAACAATTTGGTTCTTCCCTCTTATTGTGGTCGGCCAAACAAAGAGGGTGGGGACCCTCTTTGGCCAGCCAAACCCAAGCCACGATCTCACGAATTAAACTCATTTAATTCGTTCAATAAGTCTTCAAAAGACTTATCCATTTTATGCTTCCATGCGTCTCTGAAAAATTCAGATTCGACTTATCTCTCTTGATTGAAAAATCCAATTTTCAACTCGTTTTAAATCCCTCGGATCACTCGTAGTGCGTGTGACTAAATAGGCTTTCGATTTATGTTGGTCGTCTATAATCAAACAATTATAGAATGATCATGAGTGGCACCTAGTAGTACATCATGATCCCCAATTAATCGAAAGATCAACGGTTGATCTCAGAAATAATTCTGAAACCCTTCAGCAGCTATAATGAATCGTGCATCATTCCCTTCACCATCTTATACCCACTTGGTTCAGGACACGGTCTATGTGTGTCAGTCCCCACTAGGCTGACTACGTCACACCTAGCCCAAGTAATGTCTTTCTCGTCCAACGGATTCTAATTACTCTCATGTTTCTGAGAGATTCATACTCGGAACATGTGATGCTCTGGCCAGAGGCTTCGAGTAACAATCCGACGATAGGCCTTGGGTATACAACTCCTCGCATGGAGTGGTGAATCCTTTGTAGGTTGTTCAAACATCTTCGGGCACTTCGGCTTATACCCAATCATCTTGGGTCCACACCTCCTTGGAGATGCTTGCTTAAGATGTCAAAGTATAAGTGTTCATGACCAAGATGACTTGAACACCGCAAGTCAAAGGAACATCGCACTTAAGCTACAGTAAGAACTTCATTGATATATTTATATGTAGATTACCATATGAAGTTTTAAAGCTAGTCACTCCAATGAACTAGTTCCCTTAACTAGCATTCATGTTTATCTCCGGACATCCCAATGTCACCAGCCAGTGAGAATCAGCTGATTAGAGAATAACCCATGCTAGTCTCCACAGAATTGATAGTGTCCGTATTTATCAATTCATCGACTAGGGACAATTTCAATACTTCACAATTGCACATGTAGAGATAATCACTAGTTGTGAATTCATCACAAATTCTCTCATGCTGTGAATTGTATTGCGGACATTCAGTAAATGAGTTTAAGATCTCAATCAAATACACGAACATGTATACTCTAATAGTGAATATTCATTTATTAAAGTAAATGATTACAATCATAAGGCGATTGCCTTAGGACACTTCTCTCATATTACTAACAAACTCTCACTTGGCCTAATGCCAATCGCTACGGTATCCAATACCACAGGCTCTAACATGACCCTCAAACTTGCTTTGAGGCAAGGCCTTAGTTAAAGGATCCGCTAAATTCCTTTCATTGGGAATTTTCTCAATTTGTATATCATTCCTACTTATAATCTCTCTGATCAGATGATAGCGGCGAAGCACGTGTTTGGATCGCTGATGAGACCTTGGTTCCTTTGCTTGTGCAATAGCTCCATTATTGTCGCAGTAAACCGGTATTGCTTCATCAATGGTTGGAACCACACCAAGTTCCGAGACAAACTTCTAGATCCAGACTGCTTCTTTTGCTACTTCCGAAGCCGCAATATATTCCGCTTCCGTGGTAGAATCCGCTATAGTGTCTTGCTTGGAACTCTTCCAACTTATTGCGCCTCCATTCAAAGTAAATACGTATCCAGACTGAGATTTGGAGTCATCCTTATCTGTCTGGAAACTGGCATCTGGATACCCACGTATTACCATATCTCCTTCTCCATATATTAGGAACACATCCTTAGTTCTTCTTAAGTACTTAATGATTGTCTTGACAGCCACCCAATGATCCATTCCTGGATCAGATTGGTATCTGCTCGTGATGCTCAGAGCATACGATACATCGGGCCTAATACATAACATAGCACACATGATAGATCCTATCGCGGATGCATATGGAATCTTATTCATGCAAATCCTCTCATCTTCTGTGCGCAGACACATAGACTTTGAAAGGTTGATCCCATGCCTGATGGGAAGGTAACCTTTCTTGGATTCCGACATGCTAAACCTTTTTAGCACTCGGTCTATATATGTAGACTGCAAAAGACCAAGCAACCGTTTTGATCTATCTCTATAGATTCTAATCCCAAGGATATAGGTTGCTTCTCCCAGGTCTTTCATGGAGAAAGTTTTGGACAATCAAATTTTAACCGACTGTAAGACTGATATATCATTTCCTATAAGCAATATGTCATCGACATATAGTACTAGGAATACGACTGCACTCCCACTAACCTTCTTGTACACACAAGGTTCCTCAGGATTTTGTGAGAAATCAAACTCTTTGATTGTCTCATCAAAACGGATGTTCCAGCTCCTGGATGCTTGCTTCAGTCCATATATGGATCGTCGAAGCTTGCATATTTTGGTTTTATCAACCGATGTGAAACCTTTAGGTTGTATCATGTATACATCCTCAAGCAGGTTTCCATTAAGGAAAGCTGTTTTCACATCCATTTGTCATATCTCATAATCATAATGAGCTGCTATGGCCAGGAGCATCCGAATGAATTTAAGCATAGCTACTGGCGAATAGGTTTCATCATAATCAATTTCTTGTTTCTGACGATATCCTTTTGCCACTAATCTAGCCTTAAAGGTAACAACATTACCTTCCATGTCGGTTTTCTTCTTGAAAACCCACTTGCACCCTATGGGCTTAATCCCTTCATGTGGGTTAACCAAGTCTCATACTTGATTTTCGTACATGGAATTCATTTCCGACTTCATGGCTTCAAGCCATTTGTCCCTTTCTGAACTTTTCAGAACATCTTCATAACTGATAGGTTCGTCATCGCTTATGAGTAACACATCGTTCGATTCACTTATGATAAATCCGTATCTCTCTGGAATATTGCGTGTCCTATCAGACCTACGAAGAGGTAGTGTTGTTTTAGGTTCAACTGATAGCTCATCATTATGAGTTATTGGTTGTGGGTCTAGACTAGGTGTCTCTGTAATGTCTATTGGAGTTTCTTGAACTTCATCAAGTTCAATGCCACTCCCACTGTTTTCTTGTAAAAGAAATTCTTTTTCCAGAAATACAGCATGCCTTGAAACAAACACCTTTTGTTCCAAGGGATGATAGAATTGGTAACCCTTCGTTTCCTTAGGGTATCCAATAAATAGACATTTATCAGACTTAGCATCCAATTTGTCTGATACAGTCCGCTTCACATAAGCAGGACACATATCTTAAGGTGTGTTAAGTGAGGTTTCTTACTATTCCACATCTCATATGGAGTGGTAGAGACTACCTTGGTCGGGACTCTGTTTAGCAAGTAAACAGCTATCTTAAGCGCATAGCCCCAAAAGGATTTTGGAAGAGTTGCATGATTCATCATAGATCTAACCATGTCCATCAAGGTTCGGTTACGCCTCTCAGATACACCATTATACTGTGGTGTATATGGCGGAGTCCATTGAGACAATATCCCATTGTCCCTAAGATAATCTTGAAACTCTTGACTTAAGTATTCACCACCCCGATCGGATCGAAGTATCTTAATACTTTTGCCAAGCTGTTTCTCTACTTCATTTCTGAACTCTTTGAATTTCTCAAAAGCTTCAGATTTGTGTTTCATCAAGAACACATACCCGAATCGTGAGTGATCATCGATAAAGGTAATGAAGTAGCTATAGCCTCCTTATGCAAGAGTTGACATTGGTCCACATACATCAGTATGTATTAGACCAAGCAATTCTCCCACTGGATTACCTTTTCTGGAAAAGGGTAATTTGGTCATCTTGCCTTTCAAGCATGATTCGCATGTATCAAATGAACCGGTTTTAAATGATTCCAAAATTCCACATCGGTGTAATTTGGTCATGCGTTTCTTACTTACATGGCCAAGACGACAATGCCACGTATATGAGTCTATTCGATTATCTATTCAAGCACGTTTGTTCCTAACTTCGATATTGAAAACGTCACCAGATAAATCTAACGTGTAGATACCATTGCACAAAGTTCTGGTCCCATAAAGAACACCATTTAAAGTTATGTAACAACAATTGTTACTAAAAGTTAAATGATAACCCTTTTCATTCAAACATGAAATAGATACAATGTTCTTTATTAATGAAAGAGCAAAATAACAATTATCCAATTCTAAGACACGTCCAGTAGGGAGCTTTAGCAAATATGTTCCGATGGCAACAGCAGCAATCATTGCTCCATTTCCAACTCACAAATTCGCTTCTCCCTTGACGAGTCTTCTTCTATTCCTTAGCCCCTGTATGTCATTACATATATGTGAGCTACACCCAGTATCAAGTACCCAGGTGGTTGAGGAAATAGAGTGACATTCAATAACGAAGATACCTGAAGAGGATGGGGGCATCGGATGCCTTCTTCTTCAAGGACTCAAGATAAACCTTGCAGTTTCTTCTCCAGTGACCCTCCTTGCCACAGTGATGGCAAGTGCCTTTTGGTGTCTTTTCAGTCTTTTTGGCCTTTTTCTTCTTTCCCTTATTCTGTTCTTTGGCCTTCCTCTTAGAACCTTTCTTTGAGGAACCAACTAACAGTACCGTCGTTTGATCCTGCTTCACAGAAGGCTCTACAGTCTTCAGCAGGTTGAGCAACTCAGGAATGGTAGTCTCCAGCTTGTTCATCCGATAGTTCATCACAAATTGTGAATAACTTTTGGGCAAACAATGCAGAATTAAGTCAATACTTAATTCATGATCCATTGTAAAACCGAGTGTGTCCAGTCGCTCAATGTACCCCTACATCTTCAACACAAACTGTGAGACAGAAGTGCCTTCCTGCATTTTAGAGGTGAAGAGGAGTCTGGAGACCTCGAACCTTTCAGATCTCGCCTGCTCGTCAAATAACTCATGAAGATGGAAGATGATGGTATAAGCATCCATATGCTCATGCTGCTTTTGCAGCTCAGGTACCATAGCGGCTAACATGATGCAACTCACAAGTTCAGAATTGGTCACATGTTTCTGATAGGCCACTAACTGGTCTGGAGTTGCATTTTCTGGAGGACGGTTGGGAAGTTGATCTTCAAGGACATAAGCAAGCTTCTCTGCCTTGAGGACTATCCTCAGGTTTCGAAGCCAGTCCATGAAGTTTGGCCCAGTCAGTTTATTGGTGTCCAAAATGGAATGCAAATTCAGAGAAGACATGATCGAGTGATTATCCTAGAAATACAAATTGAGCTTATGTGAGAAGAATAATAAAGAATGCATCATCATACATTAATTAAATCCTATTTATTTTTCGAATTGAATAACCCTTTTTATTAATTCGGGAGATCGTAGGAACACCTCCAAATAGGTTGATATCCAACCATAGATAAGAACAACCATGGCTGTGGCCATCAAGTTATTCTTAGCTATGAAGGTAGGTAATTATACTGATTACATATCACATATATGTAACTATCACTTTATGCTATCAACTAATTGAATGTTTGCATAAATCTTTGAGTTGTTAACTCATTAACAAGTATGCAACAATATACATAGCACCCAACTGCACCTCTCTTTACATCGACCTTGGCTGTGGCACAACAAATCGATGCTCCAAGCTTAAGGCTGACCCATTAATCAAGAAATAGTTTTAATGTGGTTGGAGTTCATTCAACCGTTTAGTCAGGCTTGGATGTGTCCAACAACCAAAACTAAGGATTGACCTCTAACTCTAACTATATTAATCATAAACTAATTCTATGGTTTGAACATGTTGAGGTTCAAGCCGGACATGGATGTGTCCATTAACCCAAACGAGAAACAAAACTCCGGTTCTAACCATATTAATGGAAGGTGTTGACCTTAATATTTTGTAAGGGGTTTTGGGTCTCATCCTTTCTTTTCTAAGCACATTCATGACATATAATTATGTCATGTACTAACGATTTCCTTAATAAAGTATGTATGTGACTTAATTTATCAAGTCTCATTAATTGAATTAGGAACCGGATTTCCTAATTCTAATTTCATACTTTATTCAAGGAATTGTTTTGGAAAACAATTTCCTAAATTGTCATAATCAATTTCGGAAATAATATGTTTAAGACTTTGATTTCTCTAAATCAAATCTTATTAAATTAAAAGACAGATTCCGTTAATTCAACCACATATTATTTTCATGAAAATCTTATTTAAGAAAACTCTATAGGAAACCATTTTCCTAATTAATTTTGGAGACAACAATATGTAAGAGCATCACCTCTTAAATCAAATAAGGAAATTATCGTTTAAGAATCACCTCAAAATTTCCAAGATTTGATTACATATTTTATTTATAGATTTATTAATTTCAACAAATTATTTTCTTTGGGTGGCTCCCCGAGGCTCAGATACCCAAAAAAAAGGAATTTGTTGTAAATCTAATTTGGTCCGCTCCCCGAGGCGTAACCAAATTAAACATGACAATTTAATTCAAAATAGGAAATTAAATTACAACAACTAACTTTAAATTGGACGGCTCCCTGAGGCTCAATCCAAAATAAAGAAATTTGTTAATAATTTAAAACCAATTCGAATTTAATTGTCAATTAATAATCCATAAATTTGTCTAGACTTTCATGAAAGAAAGTGCCCAAAATTGCGAGATTTCATAATAGGTTTTCATAATAATTGTAAGTTTCTGGTACAAATAAAACTTACATATTTCCAAAATTAGAAAATTTCCAAAATAGGAAATTTCCAAAATTGGAAAGTTTTCAAAAATGGGAAGTTTTCACAATTATCAAAAAATTTCAGAAACTAGGATATTTCAAACGTTTGCGAAATTTCATGAGGATTTCCAAACTTTGAAATTCCTAAATCTAAAATTTATCATAATTGGAAAGATTCCATAATTGGAAAATTTTCCAAAATTGAGATCATGACAAAGTTTTCCGCAAAACAATTATATGATTATGTCGAACACTAACCGGCTCTGATACCACTGTTGGGACCGGATGCATGTTGACATGGATACGGGTTCGTAATTTTAAAATTTAATTACGTGCTGCGGAAGGTTTAGCATAAATAATTTCTCAAATTATTTTAACCACGTATCTAGCATGCAACCTTATGTTGTGGAGATATGATCATACATTTAAAATTTTGCAGAAAGTAAACTAATTTACTTAATACCTCGCGTAACTCGTAGAAAGGGACGAGATCCAACCGTAGCGTCCCTTGGAAGCTCCGCCTCTATTCGCGTCCACGCCGAGTTTTCTTCGGGATGACTTCGCAAAGCCACGAGTTTCATGCCGACAAGAACTACTAGATTCTCCAAAGGCACGACAAGAATACCAAGAGAGAGATTAAAAACTAACCACCAAACGAAGAACGGAATCAAGCTTCCGGGAGGAGGGAAGGAGTCGCGCCCGCTTCTTCTTCTTCTTCGGCTTCTTCTTGGTTGTGGAAGCTCACGGCAAAGGGGGAGGGCTCTAGGGCCGGCAGCACTAGAAGAGGGAGAGGGAGAGAAGGAGAGGGAGAGAGGCTAGGCAAGAATCCTTGATCTCTTGGATTAATTTCCAAGTCTTGCATTGGTACCTTTATATAGTAGCCTCTTAATCGCCAAGTCTCCTCTTAACGGAATAAATTTTTCATAAGAAATTTATCTTATAAATTTTTCTATGAATTATTCCGTTATGCCAAGTTTTTATTATAACTTAATTTATAATAAAAACAACCATGTCTCCCCTTTTATTATGGAAAGAAATTTCTTTATATAAATTTCGTTATATAAATTTCTTTATCATGGTAAATCAATCCATTATTGATTTTATAAAATAAAATAAACCATTCCAAGGTTTATTTTAATTTCCATGATAAATAAATCTCTTTATATAAATTTCTTTATAAAAATTTCTTTATACAAATTTCTTTATCCATAATTTTATAAGACAAACCACGCGCGGTTTATTTTATAATTTTGAACCAAACAATTTGGTTCTTCCCTCTTATTGTGGCCGGCCAAACAAAGACGGTGGGGACCCTCATTGGCCGGCCAAACCCAAGCCACGATCTCACGAATTAAACTCATTTAATTCGTTCAATAAGTCTTCAAAAGACTTAGCCATTTTATGCTTCCGATGCGTCTCTGAAAAATTCAGATTCGACTTATCTCTCTTGATTGGAAAATCTAATTTTCAACTCGTTTTAAATCTCTTAGATCACTCGTAGTGCGTGTGACTAAATAGGCTTTCGATTTATGTAGGCCGTCTATAATCAACCAATTATAGAACGATCATGAGTGGCACCTAGTAGTACATCATGATCCCCAATTAATCGAAAATTCAACGGTTGACCTCATAAATAATTCTGAAACCCTTTAGCAGCTATAATGAATCGTGCCTTATTCCCTTCACCATCTTATACCCACTTGGTTCAGGACACGGTCTATGTGTGTCAGTCCCCACTAGGCTGACTACGTCACACCTAGCCCAAGTAATGTCTTTCTCGTCCAACGGATTCTAATTACTCTCATGTTTCTGAGAGATTCATACTCGGAACATGTGGTGCTCTGGCCAGAGGCTTCGAGTAACAATCCGACGATAGGCCTTGGGTATACATCTCCTCGCAAGGAGTGGTGAATCCTTTGTAGGCTGTTCAAACATCTTCGGGCACTTCGGCTTATACCCAATCATCCTGGGTCCACACCTCCTTGGAGATGCTTGCTTAAGATGTCAAAGTATAAGTCTTCATGACCAAGATGACTTGAACACCGCAAGTCAAATGAACATCGCACTTAAGCTGCAGTAAGAACTTCATTGACATATCTATATGTAGATTACCATATGAAGTTTTACAGCTAGTCACTCCAATGAACTAGTTCCCTTAACTAGCATTCATGTTTATCTCCTGACATCTCAATGTCACCAACCAGTGAGAATCAGCTGATTAGAGAATAACCCATGCTAGTCTCCACAGAATTGATAGTGTCCGTATTTATCAATTCATCGACTAGGGACAATTTCAATACTTCACAATTGCACATGTAGAGATAATCACTAGTTGTGAATTCATCATAAATTCTCTCATGCTGTGAATTGTATTGCGGACATTCAGTAAATGAGTTTAAGATCTCAATCAAATACACGAACATGTATACTCAAATAGTGTATATTCATTTATTAAAGTAAATGATTACAATCATAAGGCGATTGCCTTAGGACACTTCTCTCATATTACTAACACTATGCCCCGAGTTGGTCCGCACCGAGAAAGAAAGGGTCTGACTTATGCTAAAAATGTTGCGGCCTGAAATAGCTCTGAACGTGACCGGCGGAGTTAACAGACCGCAGACCACTGAGGAGCTGTTTAGTAGCGCCCTACTCACTGAGCACTATCTAAATAATATCAATCAGCAAAGGAAGGCGCTAAATGAAAGAGGGCAGAAATCCCAGGGTGCCAATACCAACTGGAAGGGAGATCAGAGTGGTAAACGAAAGCCATGGAACAACCCCCAAGGGGGCCCCGCAAATAAACAAGCCAAGCCTATCCTGTGCGCGACATGCGGAAAAAGGCACCCCGGGGAATGCCGAAGAGGTACGAATCGGTGCTTCACCTATGGAGTGGAAGGGCATATGGCGGCTTATTGTCCTACCAAGAACCAGGCCCCTGCCCAACAACTCGTCCAGTACCATGGTGCCCCTGCGAAACTACACCATATGCTAGCTGAGCTAGAAGGTACCCCGATGCTGGAGGCCCAACCGACTATGATGAATGCCAGGGTTTTCTCGGTTACCAAGGAGGACGCTGCGGAAGCTTCTACGGTTGTCACAAGTCAGATACTTATTTTGAGTCAGTATGCTACTGCATTATTTGATACTGGGGCAACACACTCGTTCATTTCTGTGCCATATACCAAGAAGATAGATTTGCTTCCGCAAGTGTTAGACTGCAAGTTCCTAATGACCCTACCTTCGGGAGAAATAATGACATCCACTCATGTGTTGCGTGCGGTGCCGATCGGAATTGCAGAAAGGGAACTTTACTGCGATCTGATAGTACTCAACATGCAAGATTATGATGTTATAATGGGAATGGACTTCCTGGGTAAATATGGTGCTTCTATTGAGTGTCGTAAGCGATAGGTGGCCTTCCGACCTGAGGCAGGTTCTATGTTCGAATTCATTGGAGAGCCAAGGAAAAGAACCGGGAAATCTTTATCAACTCTCCAAGCTCAGAAGATGATAGACAAAGGATGTACTAGATTTCTAGCATATGTGGTTGACGCCAGTCGAATGAAGAACCAGAAGCTGGAGGATGTTAGAGTTGTATGCAATTACCCAGAGGTATTCCCGGATGAATTACCAGGATTAGCTCCCGATAGAG
Source organism: Boesenbergia rotunda (assembly GCA_024364735.1). Taxonomy (NCBI): domain Eukaryota; kingdom Viridiplantae; phylum Streptophyta; class Magnoliopsida; order Zingiberales; family Zingiberaceae; genus Boesenbergia; species Boesenbergia rotunda. Next base: position 463,685 of record JAGFNQ010003104.1, read on the forward strand.
AAGTGGAATTCGAGATTGAATTAGTTCCTGGTACTAACCTGATCTCCAAGGCACCTTACCGTATGGCGCCGGCGGAATTAAAGGAGCTTCAAGAACAGCTACAGGAGTTGCTGGATAAGGGATTTATTCGCCCTAGTCATTCCCCGTGGGGAGCTCCGGTACTGTTTGTGAAGAAGAAGGACGGATCTATGCGAATGTGTATAGATTATCGAGCACTGAACAACGTAACGATCAAGAACAGGTATCCCCTTCCGAGGATAGATGACCTGTTTGACCAATTAAAGGGAGCCACTGTTTTCTCGAAAATTGATCTGAGATCTGGTTATCATCAGGTTAGAGTAAAACAGGAGGATATTCCGAAGATGACTTTCCGAACAAGGTACGGGCACTTTGAGTTTGTTGTTATGCCTTTCGGCGTGACAAATGCTCCTGCTATGTTTATGGACCTTATGAATCGGGTATTCTTGTCTTTCCTTGACAAATTTGTGATCGTCATCATCGACGATATTCTTATTTATTCGAGGACCCAAGAAGAGCACGCCAAGCATCTGAAGATAGTATTACAGATTCTTGGGGAAAAGCAATTGTATGCAAAATTTTCCAAATGTGAGTTCTGGCTCGATCAAGTGGGCTTTTGGGCCATATTATTTCTAAAGACGGGGTTATGATAGATCCAACAAAGATTGAAGCTGTGAATAACTGGAGCCGGGCGAAGAACGCCAATGAAATCCGAAGCTTTCTCGGATTGGCAGGATACTATCGAAAATTTGTGGAGGACTTCGCAAGAATTGCAGCTCCTCTCACGGCTCTCACTCGAAATGATAAAAAGTACCAGTGGACGGAGAACTGCGAAAGAAGTTTCTTGGAACTAAAAAGGAGACTTACAAGCACTCCAATCCTTACCCTTCCAGAATGTAATCAGAGCTTCGATATGTATAGCGACGCCTCTAAACTGGGACTTGGAGCTGTACTTATGCAGAATGGAAAGGTTATTGCCTATGCCTCTAGACAACTCAAGGAACACGAACAGAATTACCCCACTCATGATCTGGACCTGGCCGCGGTGGTTTTCGCTCTTAAGATATGGAGGCATTATCTATACGGAGCGCAGTGTAGGATTTATACAGACCACCAGAGTCTGTGATATTTCTTCACTCAGAAAGACCTGAATATGAGACAACGCCGATGGCTCGAGTTGGTGAAGGACTATGACTGTGAGATCCTCTACCATCCAGGGAAGGCAAACAAAGTGGCCGATGCACTCAGCCGGAAGTCAAGTGCCACCATGATGGCTATACATATATTACCCCGACCACTCGAAAGAGAAATGATGAATTTTGGAGTTGAGGTTGTCACAGGACGGCTTTCCACCATAACAATATCACCCACGTTGTTTGAGGACATATTGGAAAAACAAAATGGTGATCTGAGTCTTCAGAAAATAAAACAGGAAATCCTAGAAGGAAAGGGCGATGGTTTTCATATCGCCAACGGGGGAGTACTCTACCTTAGGGATCGTTTATGTATTCCTAATGATCCAGAACTTCGAAGGGAAATACTGGCAGAGGCTCATGGAACCCCTTATTCGATGCATCCAGGATCCACCAAAATGTATCAAGATTTGAAGGGGATGTTTTGGTGGTCCGGTATGAAGAGGGATGTGGCTTAGCATGTTAGTAATTGCATGACTTGCCAGCAAGTAAAAGCAGAACACCAGTGACCTGGAGGAGTTCTGCATCCACTCGCGATTCCAGAGTGGAAGTGGGAAGACATCTCTATGGACTTTATTTCAGGACTTCCCAGGACTACGAATGGATATGATGCGATTTGGGTAATTGTGGACAGGCTGACGAAGTCTACTCACTTCCTGGAAATCAAGATGACTGATTCAATGGAGCAACTGGCTCAATTATATGTTAAGGAGATAATCAGACTTCATGGAGTTCCCAAGACCATCATCTTAGATAGGGATGGTCGCTTTACGTCGCACTTTTGGGAGTGTGTTCAGAAGTCTCTCGGCACTAAATTATGATTTAGCACCGCCTTTCACCCTCAGACTGACGGGCAAACTGAACGGGTGAATCAAGTACTAGAAGACATGTTACGAGCTTGTACCCTGGATTTCAAAGGAAGTTGGTGTCGATATTTATGCTTAGCGGAATTCGCATACAAAATAGCTACCAGACTACTATCGAAATGGCACCTTATGAATCTTTGTTTGGGAGGAGATGTAGGTCTCCGATCTGTTGGTATGAAAGTGGTGAAAAGAAGGAAATGGGGCTCACAACGGATGTCATCGACAGTACCACCCGAGCTATACAGAATATTCGACAACAGATAGAAGCTGCTCAGAGCCGGCAGAAGAGTTATGCAGATGTCCGGCGTTGACCACTGGAATTTAACGTTGGAGATTTGGTGTTCCTTAAAGTGGCTCCTATGAAAGGGGTGACAAGATTTGGGAAGAAAGAAAAACTAAGTCCGCGATATGTGGGGTCGTTCCTGATTCTGAAAAGAGTCGGTAAGGTGGCATATAAGCTAGAGCTGCCTCCAGAGATGTCGGCTATCCATAACGTATTCCATGTGTCCATGCTTAAAAAGTGTATCCCAAATATGGACCAAGTGATCGAGCCACAGACAATACAAGTTCAGGAGGACCTAAGTTATGAAAGCAGACCTATCCAGATTTTGGATAGGCAAGTCAAGAAGCTAAGGAGTAAGGAGGTACCCTTAGTCAAGGTCCTATGACAAAGTTAACGGTTCGACGAAGCTACCTGGTGATGCGAGGACGAGATGAGGCGCAAGTACCCGGAGTTATTCTAAGTTCGAGGACGAACTTTCACGAGGTATGGGGGATTGTAACGACCCGGAAAATTCTCTTAATATTTTTTTTAAAATATTGAGCATGTCTAGATAATTTTCCGAGGGACCTAGAAATATTAATACGAACTTTGGCCTAGAAATCCATGTTTTCTCATTTAAATTGTGAAAACTAAGTACTAATGGGCCTTATATGGGCTTTTTAGTACCATAATTATGAGTGGATTTTAGGTAAAAATTAATATAAATATAAAGGGGTTTAATGAGGAATATTAACATGATTATGGGGGAATTTATAGGGAATTTTCAGAATTATGGGAAAAATAAAATAAAAATAAAATAAAAAATAAGGTGCATGGACCAAGGATTGAACCTTGGACCTCTTGTACCACCATGCATGCTCTAACCAATTCACCTAGCAAGGGAGTGCTAGTAGAGGATGAAGTGGATTTTTGGTTAAGACTTAGGGGAAGATGAAGGGTCATGAAGGGAAGAGACTCTTCATTTACTTCCTTAAAGTGTTATATAGAGAGGGCATGGGGGGTTACTTCTCTTCTTCCATCAAGTCACCTTTCTCCCCTCCTCCTTCTTCATCCTAGCCGAAACTCCAAGGTGGGTTTTCCCTTGGGAAAAATTCACAAGAAGGTCTCTATTCCAAGATCCAAGGCTTTCACAAGGTTGTAAATGCTAGGGGTGGTCAAGAGACAACAAGATCTTCATCCTTCTCTCAAACCTAAGGTCTATAATCAAGATAGTCTAAGGTAAGAATCTCTCACCTGTGGTATAAAAGCTCTCCTTGAAGTTTACCATGATATGAAAGTCTTGTTTGAGATTTTATGTTGGAAAAAAAAAGAAAAGAGCCATGAACCCTAACCCTAGGGTTTCGGCCACTATAGGTTTTGGGTCCAAGGTGATGTTAAAAACTCCTCTCATGTTTTCTAATGTGTTATCATGATAAATATAGAATAAATATAATTTTTGGGGAATTTTTGGAGTACCCTAAAGACCCCTTAGGATTTGGGACCCTCACCATGATTCTTTGGTTAGGATTAGGCCTAACCTTTCAAGTATGTACTTTGGGTATCCCCATGATTCAAAGGGAGGTTGAAGGTGATTTGTGTGAATTTTCACAAGGCCTTGTGACCCTAAAGGTTTCGGCCAAGAAGGGTTCTAGGTCAAGAAGTTGGGGCTTACCTCAAGTAAGGGGTCCAATGGCTCCTATGGTATGGTATGGAAGGTGTTAGATGATTAATTGGAAATTTTATGAATTTATTCATGCACCCATGGTCCAAGCATGTTTCGGCCAACCCTAGAAAATAGGGCTAAAAGTTAGGGTGAACCCTAATTATGAGCCCTAATGGCTTCTTATGGCCTTATGGGTAATGTATGGTTGTTCCTTTTCCTTATGCTACCTTACATGTCATTTGAATGATACAACTCCCCCTTATAAGTTTCGGCCAAGCAAGATAAATAGGGTATGGGAGGAGTTAGGGTTGAAGAATGATGGTTTATGGCTTATTATGAATTATATATATAGGTTCAAGCATGTGGTAGAAATTATGTTACCTATAACCCTAACCTTAAGTACCATGTTTCATGTTTATATGTTTATGATTAGATGCCATGCTTAATAGGGTTATTCATGAAGGTCTTATGTTCTATGCCATGCACTTGGATAGTAGGTAGCATGTTTATGGAAGTTCTACCTATGCATGCTTGTGATAGATACCATGCTTATGGATGAAATGCAATGCTTACCTTATGTATCATGACCATGCAAGCTCCATGGATTAGGATAATGGTCTATGTAAATATATCATGTTCAATGAATATAATGCAATGCTTACCTTAGATGCCATGATCATGCAAGCACAAGGAATAGGAATGATGTTTTATGTAAGCATGTCATGTTTTATGAATGAAGATGCATGCCATGTTTTATGAATAAAGATGCATGCCATGGTTTATGAATGAAGATGCATGCCATGTTTTATGAATAATGATGCATGCCATGTTTTATGAAAGAAGATGCATGTCATGTTTTATGTATGATGATGCATGCCATGTTTTATGAAAGAAGATGCATGCCATGTTTATGAATGAATGTAATGCTCATGCCTTCAAGGCATCATGATGCTATGCATTAAGTATGAACAATGAAAGGACAAGCATGTTTTAAGTCATGCTTCATGTAACAAGGTTATGCTATGTTTAAATATGCCATGAATGTCTTATGAATGATGAAGCATGTAAAGTATTTTACTTTATGAATGGGCTTGTACCGGACTGAAGTATGGGTCCAAGGGATGGGCACCTTAAGAACGCCCCGGTTCTGGACTACCGACTATGCTGTCCACGGTTCTGGCACTACCGAAGCTGTGCAACAGGGATGGGTACCTTAAGAACGCCTCGGTTCGGGGACTACCGACTATGCTGTCCTTACCCTAGTAGGTCGAGGCTAGCTACCTCGTATTTACTTAGGGATGCGTGCACATGATGTATGTATGTGGTATAAGCCGGGGACCCCAATGATGTGATGATTATGTTTAAGTATTTAAAAGTATGATTTTAAAAGTTAAGCATCCTTATGTATATGCATTTGACTCATGCATTCATTCATGTTATGCATTATGCCATGTTAGTAATGTCTTATGCTTATGTTTCATGTTAAGACATATCCATGATAGTAAATGATTTATGTTATGATTATGTTAAGAAGATGCCCATATGCTATGTTAGAAAGCATGCCTATGTTTATGCCATACAGGTTGGTTCATACCTTATGTCTATGTTTTGCCATGTATCATGCCATGATAAGAATGTTTACTTATGTTTATGTTTATGCCATGTATTATGCCATGATAAGAATGTTTATTTAAGTTTATGTTCATGCCATGTATTATGCCATGTTAAGTATGTTTATTATGTTTATGTTTACGTCAGGTATCGTGTCATGTTAAGTGTATTTATTTATGTTCATGTTTATGCTATGTATCATGCCACATTAGATATAGGCTAAATGATTTAGATGCTTATGTTCTATGTAGAGCACACCAAGTATGTTAATGTTTCACGTGCTCACAATTTAGTGATGAATGGTTTTAGTGAGTAGGAAAGAGTCTTACTAAGTTTATGTGCTTATAGTTTTATTTTCCTTATACCGCAGATCACGTAAGGGGACAATAAGGAAGCAGCAGGAGGGCAAGAATGTGTGTGTGTGGTAGTGACTTGGCCAAGAAAACAATATGTTTACCAGTCTTATGCTAGAACTTTACGTTTGCTACTTATATGCTTAAATGATGACTTATGTGACTCTATGACATGATGTTAAGTATGACATGATATGATGCTAAGTATGAAGTTAATGTCATTATGTTAGGAATGGTAGTAGGTGCATGTATGTGTAAGTTTAAAGTTATTCCGCTGCCTTATGATGTCTACCTGCCCTACTTATGTTAACGTAACGCCGCTTTATGGAAATAAAAAAAAGAGCAGGCGTTACAACCTGATCGGTCTGGGCGCTAACAGATCGAACGGTGATCCGTTCCATAGCATTAAATTACGTTTGGTGGACCGATCCACCAACTGATTAACTTCGCGAAAACCCTCTCATTGCTGAACCCTAGCGCCGAAACCTCCCACTTGCGCCTCTTCATCCTGAGCGAGAGTGTTCCTGCGTCTCCCTCTTTCTTGTGCGTGCGAGTTCATTCGAAGGTCTCTACGGGCGTTTCCTTGTTCTCTGCAAGTTCTCCACTTGCTCCAAGTTTTCTGCGTCTCTGTCTTGCGCCTAGAGCTTCTCCTGCGCATGTTCATCTTCCAGTTTTTGCGATCCTTTCAAACTAACTTCAATGGCACCTAAGTGAGTTTTTGATTTAGCTTCCTTTATGACTCTGTTCATGGATATGAAGCTAATCATGTTTTGGTGTTTGTTCTTGGTTTTGTGCCGTGATCTCTTGATTTGGCCGTGACCCTCTTGATCAAGTGCTTCACTTTATGATTATCACTCTATCTTGGTTTTTTTTGATTCAACTGTGTTTTTGTTAATCATTGTGTTTTGATCACGTTCTCTGATTGGGTTTAACCTTACCTTGATCATATTTGTCTATTCCAATCTTTAGAAAGTCCTCTAAGGGTAAGGAACCTATGGTGGAAAGCTCAAAGGGTAAAGGCCCTTCAGTATCTACACCTTCTTCAAGGCCTCCACCACCTCTACATACTCGATTTCAGAGTGTCACTCTTGCATTAAATTTTGAATGGCACATTTTCAAACTTATGCCGAGTCGATCGGTGGACCAAACCTTTATTTATGAATATTGTCCTACGGTGAGACAAATCATTGAGTACTATGAGCTCCAACCCATCCTTTTCTTTGAGAGGCCAATCAATTTTGATTTGGTCTCTGAATTCTACAATACCATGGTCAGTGGAGAGGGTACGGGGTGGAGGACCCGTGTCGCTGGTGTCGACATTGATTTTAATCGATCAACTTTTACTGATTTTCTTGGTTGTCGCCGATCAGACAATGATTTCTTTCTATACCCTTACCTTCCTAATCCTCTTCCGGTTCCCTTCGATGGAGTCACTCCTGATTCCATCTACGAGTACTTTCTATGCCATCCCAGGCCAAGGGGTTCCGGTGAGCATACCAGTGATTTTCCCACATTTCCTGCTCTTCGCCTTTCCCCTATTGACTATGTTCTGTTCAAAATCATCACCAATTGTCTTCTACCTACTACTTCGAAACATCTGGATGAGATTCGCCCGTCCCACTGCTTGATGCTCTACGGGATGCATCAGCAGTTACATTTTGATCCAGTGGCCTCGGTGTATTTCTCCATCATCGTCTACAGTATGCAGTCCGCCCAGACAGTCTACATGCCATTTGGCCATATCATCACTGCTTGGCATGAGTCAGTGGGTATCGATGTTTCACAGGGCTGTGTTGTGCCCATGATTCGACAGGCCTGCCGCCTGGATCGTCACATGCTCGCTCAGTCCGGCATTGTTGTTGGGCCACGCGGGCTGAGGTGGAAAGATTGGAGACGTAGAGGGGAGCTACCGAGTGCCGCCTATGATCTGGAGCCGCCCGCTGATGCTGCAGATTTTGATGAGTGGGCTCCTGACCTCCGCTGGCAGGTTGCGGAGCTAGAGCGGATGCTGCAACACGAATTGCATATCTCGGAGCTCTGGCGACAGGAGGTCCGCTCAGAATTTCAGTCTTTTGATCGCCGTCTAGATGCTCTTTCATCCAACATCTCTGAGGTCAGCTCACTACAGGACAGATGGTATGAGAAGTGGTATCATCATACATTTCCGGATGGTGCGTCCCCCAGTGGCACTTCACCAGGGGATATCATATACATTGATGATTCAGACGATGATCCAGTTGACGATTGACTGCACTATACTCATGTTTGATAATTTCTGACTGTTTGGTTGTGTGACTTTTGGGCTATATGCCCTATGACTTGTCAGTTATGGCTTTGAGCCGCACGTACTTTGCCTTTGATGCATGTGTCTTGCATCCTGTTATGATTTGACTTCTCTGATTTTATCTCACATGTTTATCCTGCTCTAGTATGTTTATTGTTGATGCTATGAAAAGTACTATCTGCATATTTGTTACACTACCATGATTATGCTTATGATGTCATGCTCGTATGATACATATGCTTATTTTGCCGCTTCTATATCAGTTTGTCATATGTATTCATATGCTTATCAAAAATCAAATTGTTGTTGTTGGGATACCCCTAGGGTTGAGGGGGAGTATGGTTTAAACATAACAGCCCTTCTAGATCCCTTTTCGGTGTTCGACAAAGGGGGAGAGTGTTGGTTGGTTAAGTTTAGGATGATCATGTTGTAGGGGGAGGATCTGGATTCCCCTATGATTCTAAATTTGAAAAACTTGATTGAGAATCCCTAAACCTAAAATCGAGTTGTCAAACAACAAAAAGGGGGAGATTGTTGATGCAGTCTGGCGCTGATTGTTGTTTTGGTGTTGACACCGATTTTAGTTTAAGTGGATGATTATTGATTATGATTAAGTCCTGATCGGGGATCAGGCATGGTATGGGGCTAGGTGTTAGAAAATCCTAACCTAGAGGGTTAGGTGTTGAAAATCCTAGCTTGGAGGGCTAGGTGTGTGAAAAGTCCTAATACGGAAGAGGTGGGTGAAAAGTCCTAGCTTGGAGGGCTAGGTGAAAAGTCCTAACTTAGAGGGTTAGGTGCAAATTCCCATCTTGGAGAATTAGGTGAAAAAGTCCTGGCTTGGAGAGTCAGGTCCTAGCATAGAGGGCTAGGTTTGGAAAAGTCCTAATCCGGAAGAGTTGGGTGAAAAGTCCTAGCTTGGAGGGCTAGGTGAAAAGACCTAATTTGGAGGGTTTGGTGTAAATTCCCAACTTGGAGGGTTAGGTGAAAAATCCTTAGCTTGGAGGGCTAAGGTGGTTGGAGTCCCCTGGATCGGTCTGGTGACCGATCAGGGAGTTGGCATGGTGCTCCTTCGTGGATCGGTCTGGTGACCGATCCAGCGATGACTGATCGGTCTGGTGACCGATCAGGGAGTATGTGTTTCACCCACTGCTTGGCTCCTGATCGGTCTGGTGACCGATCAGGGAGCAAACAGTGAGGTTGAGTTCCCTTGCTGAACTGCTCCTGATCGGTCCGGTGACCGATCAGGATCACTGTGTAGATCGTTCTGGAGAACGATCCAGCATCGGTGGTTCCTCTCTATGATCGATCCAGGACGGAGCCTGATCGGTCTGGACCCAGCCTGATCGGTCTGGTGACCGATCAGAAGGTTTCCTAATCGGTCTGGTGATCGATCAGGAGGTCTGGACTGCGAAGCTCAGAAATCGCCCGATAAAGGGGTGGATCAGTCGGGTGATCGATCCACAACTTGGGATCGGTCTGATGATCGATCCAGGAGATCCCAAAGAAATTGCGATTTCTAATCGAGAGTTGGGGACCGATCAGGACGGAGCCTGATCGGTCTGGGCCCAGCTTGATCGGTCTGGTGACCGATCAGGAGGCTCTCCGATCGGTGCGGTGACCGATCACCTTAATTTAAATTGCACTGTCAGACGTTCTGATCGCGCCTGACTGTATCCGATTCTCTGCTGCTTACTTCTGATATTTGATTTACTATGTGATATGCTGCTCTAACACTCTGATTAAGCTGCAGGTGACAGGGGAGGATTCAAACACTCAAGGAGAAGTCAATGGAGGCTTTCCTTGGAGTAGGTTTGTCCGTTTTCCATCTCAGGTTGCAACGGCCGGAGCTGCAGACTAGAGCTGCTGACTGGAGCTTGGCTGAGGGGAGCTCAGGAAGTCCAGGAAGGGCTCAGTGGTAGCTGGCTGTAATGCCCATTTTTTTTCTATAAAGCGGCGTTACGTTAACATACTTAGGCATATAGACAACATAAGACAGCGGAATAACTTTAAGACTTACACATACATGCCCTACTACCATTCCTAACATAATGACATGGGAACTTGGCATATTAACTTTATACATAGCATCATATCATGCTTAGCATCATGTCATACTTAGCATCATGTCACATAGTCGCATAAGTCACCATTCAAGCACATAAGTAGTAAAGGTAAAGTTCTAGCATAAAACGAGTAAACATATTGTTTTCTTGGCCAAGTCACTACCACACACATGCATTCTTGCCCTCCTGCTGCTTCCTTACAGTCCCCTTGCGTGATCTGTGGTATAAGGAAATAAGACTATAAGCACACAGGCTTAGTAAGACTCTTTCCTACTCACTAAAACCACTCATCACTTAATCATAAGCACATGAAACATAAACATAACTTTATACTTGAACATAAATATAAATAAACATACATAGCATGATACATGACATAACATGAACCTAATTGAAATTTACATGGCATGATACATGGCATAAACATGAACATAATTCGACTTAGCATAGCATAATACATGGCATAGACATAAACATCATTCCACTTAACATGGCCTAATACATGACATAAACATAAACATAAGGAAATATTCTTAACATGCATGATACATGGCATAAACATAAACATAAAGAAACATTCTTAGCATGCATGATACATGACATAAACATAAACATGAAGAAACATTCTTAACATGCATGATACATGACATAAACATAAACATAAAGAAACATTCTTAACATGCATGATATATGGCATAAACATAAACATAAACAAACATTCTTAGCATGCATGATACATGGCATAAACATAAACATAAAACATGAACTAACCTATATGGCATAAACATAGGCATGCTTTCTATCATATCATTTGGGCATCTTCTTAACATAACCATAAGCATAAATCGTTTATTATCATGCATATTTCTTGACATGAGACATAAGTATAAGACATTGCTATCATGGCATAATGCATAACATGAATGCATGAGTCTAATGCATATACATAAGGATGCTTAACTTTTAAAATCATATTTTTAAATACTTAAACATCATCATAACATCATTGGGGGTCCCCGGCTTGTACCACATACATACATCATAGGCGCGCATCCCTAAGTAAATACGAGGTCGCGAGCCCCGACCTACTAGGGTAAGGACAGCATAGTCGGTAGTCCCAGAACCGGGGCGTTCTTAAGGTGCCCATCCCTGTTGTACAGCTTCGGTAGTGCCAGAACCATGGACAGCATAGTCGGTAGTCCAGAACTGGGGCGTTCTTAAGGTGCCCATCCCTTGGACCCATACTTCGGTCCGGTACAAGCCCATTCATAAAGTAAAATACTTTACATGCTTTATCATTCATAAGACATGGCATACATCTTCATTAATAAAACATGGCATGCATCTTCATTCATAAAACATGGCATGCATCTTCATTCATAAAACATGGCATGCGTAACGACCCGGCCCGTCTACCGGCCCATTTACCGACCCATTTACCGGTCCTCACGACCGTCGTACCGTCGTACCGTCGACCATCGACCGTATCGTCATTCATAACATGGCACACATCTTTATTCATAGAACATAGCATGCACTTTCATTCATAAACATAACATGCATCTCCATTATAATCATAACATGCATCTTCATTCATAGAACATGGCCTACTTACATAAACATCATTCTTATTCCTAGTGCTTGCATGATCATGGCATATAAGGTAAGCATTGCATTATATTCATCCCAAGCATACATAAGTAGGACTTCCATAAACATACTACCTACCATTCAAGTGCATGGCATAGGACATAAGACATTCATAAATAAACCCTATTAAGCATGGCATCCAATCATAAACATACAAACATGAAACATGGTGCTTAGAGTTAGGGTTATAGGTAACTTAATTGCTACCACATGCTAGAACCTTTATATGTACTTCATAATAAACCATAAACCATCATTCTTTAAACCCTAACTCCATCCAAACCCTAAATTCCTTGTTTGGTCGAAACCTATAGGGAAGGGTTCCATCATTCAATTAACATGTAAGATAGCATAAGGTAAAGAAACAACCATACATTACTTATAAGACCATGGGGAGCCATTAGGGCTCATGATTAGGGTTATCCTTAACCTTTAGCCCTCCTTCCTAGGGCTGGCCGAAACCCTACAAAGCCATGGGTGCATGGAAAAATTCCATAAAAACCCCAATCAAACATTAAACACCAACCATACTCTACCATAGGGCCATTAGGACCCTTACTTGAGGGAAGCCCTAACCTTTTTGCCCTAGACCCTTCTTGGCCGAAACCTACAAGGGTCACAAGACCTTGTGAAAATTCACCCAATTCACTTTAAACCTCCTTTTGAATCATGGGGATACCCAAAGTACATACTTGAAAGGTTAGGCCCAATCCTAACCAAAGAATCATGGTGAGAGTCCCAAACCCTAAGGGGTCTTTATGGTACTCCAAAAATTCCCCAAAAAATATATTTATTCCATATTCATCATGGTAACACATTAGAAAACATGATTTAGATTTTTAACATCATTATGGACCCTAAACCCATGGTGGCCGAATATGATAGGGGTCCAAAGCATAGTTTCCTCAACATCAAACTCAAAACCAACTTTATATTATGTTAAAAATCACAAAGGAATTATTATACCACAGGTAAGGGAGTCTTACATTGGTTGATCTTGATTATAAACCTTAGATTTGGAAGAAGGATGAAGATCTTATTGCCTCTTGACCACCCCTAGCCCTTGTACCCTTGTAAAAGCCTTGGATCTTGGAGATGGAGCCTTAGGTGAATTTTTTTCCAAGGAAGAACCCCTCTTGGGGTGTTCGGCTAGGATGGAGAAGGAGGGAGGAAGAATGGTGACTTGATGGAAGAAGAGAAGTAACCCCCCATGCCTCTCTTTATAACTCATCAAGGAGGGTAAGTGAAGAGTCATGGTGTCTCTTCATTTCCCCCTAAGCCTTAACCATAATCCACTTCATTTACTCATAGCACTCCCTTGCTAGGTGAATTGGTTAGAGCATGCATGGTTGTACAAGAGGTCCAAGGTTCAATCCTTGGTGCATGCATTAATTTTTTTCATTTATTTTTATTTTATTTTTCTAATATTTCGAAAATCCTCTAAAAATTCCCTCATAATTATGTTAATATTTCTCATCAAAATCCCTTTATATTTCTATAAATTTTACCTAAAATTTACCAATAATCATGGTGCTAGAAAGCCCATATAATGCCCATTAGGGCCTATTTCTCCAATTTAAATGGAAAAAACATGGATTTCTAGGTTAAAATTCGTGTTAATATTCCTAGGTCCCTCGGAAAATTATCTAGTCATGCTCAATATTTTAAAGAAATATTAAGAGAATTTTTCGGGTCGTTACACTGGCATTGGCAGGTAAGCAGCTGGAGGCTGCAGGAGATGCTGTCACCTGGTGCTGAGTGGAGAAACAAAAGGGCGGAAGAAGGGTTCGTTGAAGCAGAGTTCTAGAGTTCGCGAACTAAGTTCTTGCTGCGCCTGTGTGTTCTCCACATCTAGCTTGTGCGTTTTGAAGTTTTCATCACCTTGAGCAAGCTACTGCAATCGAGAAGCAATCATCCATTACTTGAGCGCTTGAAGGAGAGAACAAGAGGCTTGGAGTCCGACAGCGGGAAGACACGAGGAAGGGTTTCTTGCGTGAGATCGTCGCTGGGTGGAACTCAGGAAAGCTTGCTATGTTCTTGTCCTTGCTAAGTGGTTGAGTAAGATCCTTCTTGTTGTTACTTTGTGCTTAAACTTAAATCTGTGATTAAAACGCTGTGAAGAGGTTTCTCCAACGAGAAGGAGGTTGCTTTATATCCGGTGATAACCGGAGCTTGATCTGCCGACGATCAAGGGATCGCCCACCTTAAGGGCACGCCAAGGAGTAGGGGCAAGTTATCCCCGAACCTTGTAAACCCTCCTTGTTAGCGATCTTGCTAGTGTGTCTACTTTGCTTTCGTTTTCGGTTTTCTGCTTACTCTGTGATTATTTCTTCCGCTGTTCTACTGATAAGTCTGAGTGCAGAAATTCGATTTGTGCCAAAGGGCTAAGTGATTGGCTATATTCACCCCCCCCCTCTCTAGCCATCCGGGTTCCAACAGAACCCCTTTATATAGCTTCTTATCGGGCAACCTAGAACATCTAGGGCGCCTCAGTTGCTGTCAAAAATCCATCAAACCTCGTGAACTTCGCGAGGTGATAAAATCTCCTATCCAGAGCACCCTAGACCCTCTAGGGCGCCTGGCATCCAGGGCGCCTAGATGCTTGGGGGCGCCCTGGTTCAATGGGGGCTGCCTGGAGCTGCTTTCTAGCACTTTTACGTGTTTGTTTGTCTGCTTTGCCTCCAATTCTAAGTACCTACAAAATGTACAAACACAAGGCAAACACATATATGTTGAGGATCGGTAGAGCTAGAGGGGGGGGGGGGGTGAATAGCTCGCTTCGGTTGAGTCTTCTTCTTCCAAGCAGAGATCAAAAGCCACACACCACCAAATCCAATGCTAATACTTAGATTTACTTGGTCTCCACCTCCTTGAGGTGACTAATCCAAGGGTCCACACCAGTGATCGCAGATTCCACTATCAAACCTCCTTCTCGGAACAACACCGAGGGTGGAGAAACCCTTTTACAACACCCTTGAAAGCTTTCACAAAGAACAACACAAGGAAGAAGAAGAGAAAGAAATATTACACAATAGGCTTGCTTCTCCTTCCTTTGGTTGCTTGAAGAATGTGTTGGAAACATGAGCTTGAGCAGAGAAATTTCAGCACCAAAACCCTAGCAGAGATTGCAATGGAGCAGTTGTCTCATTTGTTCTTGATTGCCTGCTTATAACGGTCTTCTCTGCTTCCTGAATCAATTGGTGAGAAGCCCCAATCGATTACCAAGTAGCCGTTGAACAGTACGGATGTCGGATGAATGGCTGGGATTACGCCATTTGAACTTGAATCGATTGGTTGATCGATTAGCATCCTGAATCGATTATATGATCGATTACGGAGCGTTCTGTCTACGCACAGAGTAGCTTGTAATCGATTCACCAATCGATTATAGGTCTTCTGAATCGATTGAAGGATCGATTACGGAGCATTCTATTTGTCGACAGAATCACTCGTAATCGATTCACGAATCGATTACAGAACCTTATGTTTCCGCACAGAATCAGCCTAAATCGATTCACCAATCGATTAGTCATCTTCTAATCGATTGGTGGATCGATTGATACGCTCAACTCTGGACTTCACGCCTGGAGTTCACACCTGGATCGATTGAAGACCTTCCAATGGATCCGATTACCTTGTGCCAGCGAAACCTCTCATTTTCTAGACTTCACGCCTACAGCCTCCCCAGCTCCGGGTCTTCATGCCAAGAGTTCCGTCCCCGACCATCCCTTGGACTTCCTGCCTGGATCTTCCTCAACTCCGGGTCTTCATGCCAAGAATTCAGTCCCCGACCATTCCTTGGACTTCTTGCATTACTGCACAGTAAATCTCAATGTTAGATCCAATGTATTAGCTTAAACTTAAATAACTGTCAATCATCGAAACTTCTCATTTAGGGCATGATTGCATCTACAATCTCCCCCTTTTTGATGTTTGACAATCTATTTACGTTTAAGGTAATTTTCAACATAATATCAGCGATATTAATTCAATAAGCATATAGTAAAGTCATTTCAAGCATAATCATGAATATAAACTTAAATATCTACAAGTCTCCCCCTTTGCCAAATATCAAAAATGACAAAGATCCAGAAAAGAGCTCCCCCTCAATGGAAGCACATACAAGATAGAAAATCGCATACAAGTAAAACAAACCAGTAGCACACACACACGCAAAGCATATAACGCATAAGATGGAAACATAGCATACCACCATCAAATGTTGACAATATCCATAGACAAAGTATATAAGAACAAAAACAATCAACGAAGACAGGAATAAATAAATCATGGCTGAAAAAAGAACTCGTCGAGGGCAGAAGTAGGATCCGCGGCCGGGGTCTCCGCAACATCGGGAAGACCAGAACCTCCCGAAGTGGTGCCAACCTCCGACGGTGGAGCATCAGTAGACGGCGGAGGAGGAGGACGCTGGCCACGCATCCAGGAGCAAAGCATATCGCTCACCTCCAGCTGGGTGCACTCAATGCATGTGAGGTGTGTCTGCACCTCGAAGTGACGCATGTCACTCTCCAACCGCATCTCCTCAAGACGGGTGCCGATGGTCTCCTCAAAAGCAAGGACCCTAGCTCGAAGGTCCACCTCCTCGTCATCCTCAGGAGCAGCTGCAGCAGCGGGTCCATGTCTAGGTCATGCTCGCGGTCCCTCGCCAACTGGCCGACCGTCAATCCATCGAATGGTGCCAAAATCGCCCGTCATCCCGGACTTGGAGAAGGAACATGCTGAGATTCGGGAATACATGACGGTCATGGGCTCCACCTTCCCCCGGGTGACGTCAATCCGCATAGAGGCAAGCCACTCTGTAATGATATGCCCAAAAGGTATATGAACGGTACCGTCCACAAGTTGAGTGAAATGGATAATGGAATGAAATATGTTCAGGGGAATATTGACATCAAGACCCCGTTGAAGAGCATAGGTCAAGAAAAACTGAGAGGGTCTGATGGTCGCTAAGGCCCGAGACACAATAGGCAAAAGACAGTTTATTACGACCTTATAAAGAACATAATCGATAGTGGAGAGCTCAAGAGCAGGAAACGTGGTAAGATTGGCATAAGGGCCATCTGGACACGGACGATGAAAGAAATGTTGATACATCGAGACTATGGAAATATCCTCAAACGGCGGAGGTAGAAGCTCAGGAAGTGTAGGAAAGAAGACAAAGCTATCGGTAGAGGAACTCCTGAAGAGACATATAACTAAAATCTAAATTCTGTTTGGCTACCCGAGTTTTATAAGTCACACAATCCATGGTGTGTAGGTTGTTGTAGAACTCGGAAACCAACCCTATATTGACCCCTTGTTCACAATAGATAATCGACTCAAGTTTGTAGGTTTCAATGATCTTAAACACCGTGAAACAATGATCATGAAAGTATTGTCAGTCAAGTGATCTAGGGGCAATTAGTTTGAAAACATGTTTACCAAATGCCTTTTGATAAGCGGCATTCGGAAAACGGGCATCCGTAGGGGGTTGAGGGCGAGACGACCCGGCACCCGTCTCATCCGCCCTTTGTTTCTTCCTATGATGATCAACCAAAGAAACCCAAGAAATGAATGCAAGGTAATTATACACAGACAGGCAATCAGGAGTTTAGGGTTAGGGTAAGGGATGCACAAGGTGAAAGGATGAATGTATGCAGTTGATGGAAGACAAGGCAACCAAAAAGAACACAAGAAACAGAAACAAAACTTGATTAGCCAAGAGCAAACAACACAAATAAAGAAGGAAAAGAAGGAAAAAGTAAAGTTAGGGTTTACTTTGGTGCCATTTGTGCAGAACACGCTGGAACAAGTGGAGCGCCTGTGAGTCCCGAGAAGGAGGAGAGACCAGCGTCTGTGAGTCCCGAGAAAGAGGAGAGTGGAGCGCCTGTGAGTTGCGGCAGAGTGTCGAGAGAAAGGGGAAGACACGCGGAGGGAGAAAAGGGACGCTAAGGCTTGAGGGCTGAGCACGCGAGAGAGAGACATTGGGAGATTTCAGGTCGGCGGCCGCTTTTAGGGCAAGAGGCGAGTGACAGGACAGATTAGGTGGGGCACTTGAATGCCCGTAATCGATTGCTTAATCGATTATTGTAACGCCCGCTTTTTTTTTTCCTAAGCGGCGTTACGTTAACATGCTTAGGGCATGTAGACATCATAAGGCAGCGGAATAACTTAACTTATACATGCCCTGTTACCATTCTTAACTTATTGACATGGGAACCTTAGCATATTAACTTTGAACTTAAGCATCCTATCATGTCTCACATAACATCATATCATAAGGTTCCATAAGTCATTATTCAAACACATAAGTAAACATATAGTTCCTGGGCCAAGTCACTACGTCACACATGCGTTCTTGCCCTCCTGCTGCTTCCTTCATTATCCCCTTGAATGATCTGCGGTATAAGGAAATAAGACTATAAGCACACAGGCTTAGTAAGACTCTTTCCTACTCACAAAACCATCCATCATTCATAATCTCATAATGAGCACATAAAACATTAACATACTTGGTGCTCTACTTAGAACATAACATCTTGCATCACTTATCGTATACATAGCATGACATGAACATAAACATAGTAACATTCTAAGCAAGGCATGATACATGGCATAAACATAAACATCATAGACATTCTAAGCATGGCATAATTCATTCATTCTCATGGCACAATTCATAAACATAGTGAACATTCTAAGCATGGCATAATTCATGGCATATCGTAAACATAGTGACCATTCTAAGCATGGCATAATTCATGGCATGAATCATAAACATAGTGAACATTCTAAGCATGGCATAATTCATGGCATATCGTAAACATAGTGAACATTCTAAGCATGACATAATTCATGGCATAAATCATAAACATAGTGAACATTCTAAGCATGGCATAATTCATGGCATAAATCATAAACATAGTGAACATTCTAAGCATGGCATAATTCATTCATTCTCATGCATACTTCTTAACATGAAACATAAGCATAAAATCTTATCAACATAGCATAATGCATAACATGAATGGATGCATGAGTGGAATGCATATACATAAGGATGCTTATCTTTTAAAACATACTTTTCATTGCTTAAACATAATCATCATAACATCATTTGGGGTCCCCGGCTTGTACCACATACATACATCATTGCGCGCATCCCTAGCAAGTCCGAGGTCGCGAGCCCCAACCTACTAGGGTAAGGACAGCATAGTCGGTAGTCCCCGAACCGAGGCGTTCTTAAGGTGCCCATCCTTATTGCACAGCTCCGGTAGTGCCAGAACCGTGGACAGCTACGGTAGTCCAAAACCGGGGCGTTCTTAAGGTGCCCATCCCTTGGACCCATACTTCGGTCCGGTACAAGCCCATACATAAAGTAAAATACTTTTCATGCTTCATCATTCATATGGCATTCATGGCATCTTTAACATAGCATAACTTGTTACGGCTCGGCCCGTCTACCGGCCCATTTACCGGTCCTCACGACCGTCGTACCGTTGACCATCGACCGTGCCGTCTTAGCATATTTATGCCTTAAAGACATAAGCATCATCTTTCATTCATCATCATTCATAGCATATTCATTCATTCATCATACTTAACATCATCATTATGCCTTAAAGGCATGAACCTTAACTTCATTCTTCACTTTCATTTTTTTGGACATGGCATCATTTTCATTCTTAACATGGCATCATTTTCATTCTTAAACATGACATCATTTTCATTCTTAAACATAAACATAACATACTTAACATGACATCATTTTCATTCTTAAACATGGCATCATCCTCATTCTTAAACATAAACATAACATACTTAACATGACATCATTCATATCATGAACCTAACATATCATAGCATCATTTTTATCGTGATCACAACCCTATCATTCTTATCATGGCATCATTCATATCATGAACATATACTTATCATACTTATCATGGAAACACATAAACATATACTTGAAGTTAAAGGCTCAACCCTAACCCTTGGGCCCTTGAGGTTGGCTGAAACATATGGGGTCTCTAGGGTAATCCAAAAATTCCCAGAATTTATACTTAACCTCCACACATCATAAGGGAACATAAATTAACATTATCAAGATTTTTGGCTTAATTATAGACCTTTAAATCATGGTGACCGAAACCCTTAAACTTAGAGTTCTTAGTTTTGTTTCTTTCATATTGGCCGAAACCCTAGGGTGTCCTAGGGTACTCCAAAAATTCCCAAAAATTATACTTAACCTCTACACATTATAAGGGAACATTAAATAACATTATCATGATTTTTAGCATAATTATAGACCTGTAAATCATGGTGGCTGAAACCCTTAAACTTAGGGTTCTTAGTTTTGTTTCTTACATGTTGGCCGAAACCCTAGGGTGTCCTAGGGTACTCCAAAAATTCCCAAATATTATACTTAACCTCTACACATCATAAGGGAACATTAAATAACATTATCATGATTTTTAGCATAATTATAGACCAGAAAAACATGGTGGCCGAAACCCTTAAACATGAGGGTTCTTAGTTTTGTTTCTTTCATGTTGGCCGAAACCCTAGGGTGTCCTAGGGTACTCCAAAAATTCCCAAAAATTATACTTAACCTCTAAAAATCATTAGAAAACATTAAATAACATTATCATGATTTTTAGCATAATTATAGACCTATAAATCATGGTGGCCGAAACCCTTAAACATGAGGGTCTCGGTTTTCTTTCCTTTCAACATCCAATTCGAAAACCAACCACTATATATCATACTAAAAATCATAAAAATCATAGGGAACTATTATACCACAGGTGAGGGAGTCTTACCTTGGGTTTCTTGATTTTTCGAACCTAGGATGAGAAGAAGATTGCAAGATCTTTGGATACTAGAGCCCCCTTGTCTTTGTATTCTTGTGAAGACCTTAGATCTAGGAGATGGAACCTTGGTGGAAGCTTTTCCAAGGGAAAAGCCCCTTCTTGGTGCTCGGCAAGAATGAGGGGAGGAAGAGTTTCAAAAATGAATGTAATGGGAAAAAGAGGTAACTCCCAAAGCCCCCCTTTAATAGCCCATTAAGGAGGTAAATGAAGAGTCTCTCCATGACTCTTCATCTTCTTCTTAATCTTAACTTATATCCACTTCATTTCCTCATAGAAATCCCTTGCTAGGTGACTTGGTTAAGGCTTACATGGTTGTACCTGAGGTCCAAGGTTCAATCCTTGGCTCCATGCACCTTTATTTTTATTTTATTTTTATTTCATTTATTTTTTTATTTTTATTTTCCCTAAATTCCGAAAATCCCCCAAAATTCACCCATAATTATGCCAATATTCCTAAATAAAATTCTTTTATTTTTATATTAATTTTACCTAATTTATATTAATTTTTTTACCTAATTAATACCCATTTTTGGAGCCCATTTAAAGCTCATTGGTACTTAGTTTTCTCAATTTAAATGAGAAAACATGGATTTTCTAGGCCTAAGTTCTCCTTAATATTTCTAGGTCCCTTGGAAAATTATTTAAACATGCTTAATATTTTAAGAAAATATTAAGAGAATTTTTCGAGTCGTTACAATCCCCCATACCTCGTGAAAGTTCGTCCTCGAACTTAGAATAACTCCGGGTACTTGCGCCTCATCTCGTCCTCGAGCTCCCAGGTAGCTTCTTCGAACCGTTGACTTTGCCATAGGACCTTGACTAAGGGTACTTCCTTACTCCTCAGCTTCTTGACTTCCCTATCCAAAAAATCTGGATGGGTCTGCTCTCATAACTTAGGTCCTCTTGCACTTGTACCGTCTGCGGATCGATCACTTGGTCCATATTTGGAATACACTTTTTTTTAAGCAGGGACACATGGAATACGTTATGGATAGCTGACATCTCTGGAGACAGCTCTAGCTCATATGCCACCTTACCAACTCTTTTCAGAATCAGGTACGGCCCCACGTAGCGCGGACTTAATTTTCCTTTCCTCCCAAATCTTGTCACCCCCTTCATAGGAGTCACATTCAGAAACACCCAATCTCCAACATTAAACTCCAGGGGTCTACGCCGGACATCGGCATAACTCTTCTGTCGGCTCTGAGCAGTTTCTATCCGTTGCCGAATGTTCTGTATCGCTCGGGTGATGTCGTCGATTAGGTCTGTCGTGAGCCCCATTGCCTTCTTTTCACCACCTTCATACTAACAGATTGAAGATCTACATCTCCTCCCGTACAAAACTTCATAAGGTGCCATTCCGATAATAGCTTGGTAGCTATTGTTGTAAGCGAATTTCGCTAAACATAGATATCGGCACCAATTTCCATTGAAATCCAGGGCACAAACTCTCAACATATCCTCCAGTACTTGATTCACTCATTCAGTTTGCCCGTCAGTCTGAGGGTGAAAAGCAGTACTGAACCACAGTTTAGTGCCAAGAGACTTCTGGACGCACTCCCAAAAACGTGAGATAAAGCGACCATCCCTATCAGCGGTGATAGTCTTGGAAACTCCATGGAGTCTAATTATTTCCCTAGCGTATAATTGAGCTAGTTGCTCAATCGAATAAGTCATCTTGACTGCTAGGAAGTGAGCAGACTTTGTCAGCCTGTCCACAATTACCCAAACCCCATCATACCCATTTGTAGTCTTGGGAAGTCCTGAAATAAAATCCATCGATATATCTTCCCATTTCCATTCCGGAATCGAAAGTGGCTGCAGAACTCCTCCAGGTCGCTGGTGTTCTGCTTTCACTCATTTGTAGGTCAGGCAAGTACTAACATGCTGAGCCACGTCTCTCTTCATACCGGACCACCAGAATTTCTCCTTCAGGTCTTGATACATTTTCGTGGATCCCGGGTGCATCGAATAAGGGTTAATTCTTTAATCCAAGGAACTCATAATATTGCCAATTTGACATACGTGATTATGTGTATTTTACTCACGGCCATTTATACTTATATCCTTGATGATATAAGTGACATACATGATTGTCATAATTGAGCTAGTGCCATTAATAGCCCTATGATGTAATTATAGGCATATATCATAATTATATACTTATTATAATTATGGGTAAACCTAATAATAGTTGGGTTCCGAAATCTTAGTTCACAACCTAAGCTATGAATTACATTAGTTAATTCTGCCTTATACATTAGTTTGTTACTCTGTCTTCTAGCCATGCTTTCCTTCATAAAGGACAAGTATGGATAATATGAGTTATTGTTATTCCTACCCCCATATTAAATTCTAAATAAATAAATAAAATAAAATAAAATATCGTTCATATTTGCAATACTTTCCATCATCTATCATAAGTCATCATTCATACTTGCATATTTAAAGAACATAAGGTATCCTAAAAGTACTTACTATCATAAGATATGCATAGAGGTACTTACTTGGAAGTGGCAGGAAGAGAACTTGATATGTGTGTAGTGAGATGGTTACTGCTCTGATACCAACTTTTAACGCCCGCTTTTTTTTTTCCTAAGCGACGTTACGTTAACATGCTTAGGGTATGTAGACATCATAAGGCAGCGGAATATGTTAACTTATACATGCATTGTAACCATTCTTAACTTATTGACATGGGAACCTTAGCATATTAACTTTGAACTTAAGCATCCTATCATGTCTCACATAACATCATATCATAAGGTTCCATAAGTCATTATTCAAACACATAAGTAAACATATAGTTCCTGGGCCAAGTCACTACGTCACACATGCGTTCTTGCCCTCCTGCTGCTTCCTTCATTATCCCCTTGAATGATCTGCGGTATAAGGAAATAAGACTATAAGCACACAGGCTTAGTAAGACTCTTTCCTACTCACAAAACCATCCATCATTCATCATCTCATAATGAGCACATAAAACATTAACATACTTGGTGCTCTACTTAGAACATAACATCTTGCATCACTTATCGTATACATAGCATGACATGAACATAAACATAGTAACATTCTAAGCATGACATGATACATGACATAAACATAAACATCATAGACATTCTAAGCATGGCATAATTCATTCATTCTCATGGCACAATTCATAAACATAGTGAACATTCTAAGCATGGCATAATTCATGGCATATCGTAAACATAGTGACCATTCTAAGCATGGCATAATTCATGGCATGAATCATAAACATAGTGAACATTCTAAGCATGACATAATTCATGGCATATCGTAAACATATTTAACATTCTAAGCATGACATAATTCTTGGCATAAATCATAAACATAGTGAACATTCTAAGCATGGCATAATTCATGGCATAAATCATAAACATAGTGAACATTCTAAGCATGGCATAATTCATTCATTCTCATGCATACTTCTTAACATGAAACGTAAGCATAAAATCTTATCAACATAGCATAATGCATAACATGAATGGATGCATGAGTGGAATGCATATACATAAGGATGCTTATCTTTTAAAACATACTTTTCATTGCTTAAACATAATCATCATAACATCATTTGGGGTCCCCGGCTTGTACCACATACATACATCATTGCGCGCATCCCTAGCAAGTCCGAGGTCGCGAGCCCCAACCTACTAGGGTAAGGACAGCATAGTCGGTAGTCCCCGAACCGAGGCGTTCTTAAGGTGCCCATCCCTGTTGCACAGCTCCGGTAGTGCCAGAACCGTGGACAGCTACGGTAGTCCAAAACCGGGGCGTTCTTAAGGTGCCCATCCCTTGGACCCATACTTCGGTCCGGTACAAGCCCATACATAAAGTAAAATACTTTTCATGCTTCATCATTCATATGGCATTCATGGCATCTTTAACATAGCATAACTTGTTACGGCTCAGCCCGTCTACCGGCCCATTTACCGGTCCTCACGACCGTCGTACCGTTGACCATCGACCGTGCCGTCATAGCATATTTATGCCTTAAAGACATAAACATCATCTTTCATTCATCATCATTCATAGCATATTCATTCATTCATCATACTTAACATCATCATTATACCTTAAAGGCATGAACCTTAACTTCATTCTTCACTTTCATTTTTTTAGACATGGCATCATTTTCATTCTTAACATGGCATCATTTTCATTCTTAAACATGGCATCATTTTCATTCTTAAACATAAACATAACATACTTAACATGGCATCATTTTCATTCTTAAACATGGCATCATCCTCATTCTTAAACATAAACATAACATACTTAACATGACATCATTCATATCATGAACCTAACATATCATAGCATCATTTTTATCATGATCATAACCCTATCATTCTTATCATGGCATCATTCATATCATGAACATATACTTATCATACTTATCATGGAAACACATAAACATATACTTGAAGTTAAAGGCTCAACCCTAACCCTTGGGCCCTTGAGGTTGGCCGAAAAATATGGGGTCTCTAGGGTAATCCAAAAATTCCCAGAATTTATACTTAACCTCCACACATCATAAGGGAACATAAATTAACATTATCAAGATTTTGGGCTTAATTATAGACCTTTAAATCATGGTGACCGAAACCCTTAAACTTAGGGTTCTTAGTTTTATTTCTTTCATGTTGGCCGAAACCCTAGGGTGTCCTAGGGTACTCCAAAAATTCCCAAAAATTATACTTAACCTCTACACATTATAAGGGAACATTAAATAACATTATCATGATTTTTAGCATAATTATAGACCTATAAATCATGGTGGCTGAAACCCTTAAACTTAGGGTTCTTAGTTTTGTTTCTTTCATGTTGGCCGAAACCCTAGGGTGTCCTAGGGTACTCCAAAAATTCCCAAAAATTATACTTAACCTATAACATCATAAGGGAACATTAAATAACATTATCATGATTTTTATCATAATTATAGACCTGTAAATCATGGTGGCCGAAACCCTTAAACATGAGGGTTCTTAGTTTTGTTTCTTTCATGATGGCCGAAACCCTAGGGTGTCCTAGGTTACTCCAAAATTTCCTAAAAATTATTCATAACCTCTACACATCATAAGAAAACATTAAATAACATTATCATGATTTTTAGCATAATTATAGACCTGTAAATCATGGTGGCCGAAACCCTTAAACATGAGGGTCTCGGTTTTCTTTCCTTTCAACATCCAATTCGAAAACCAACCACTATATATCATACTAAAAATCATAAAAATCATAGGGAACTATTATACCACAGGTGAGGGAGTCTTACCTTGGGTTTCTTGATTTTTCGAACCTAGGAAGAGAGGAAGATTGCAAGATCTTTGGATACTAGAGCCCCCTTGTCTTTGTATTCTTGTGAAGACCTTAGATCTAGGAGATGGAACCTTGGTGGAAGCTTTTCTAAGGGAAAAGCCCCTTCTTGGTGCTCGGCAAGAATGAGGGGAGGAAGAGTTTCAAAAATGAATGTAATGGGAAAAAGAGGTAACTCCCAAAGCCCCCCTTTAATAGCCCATTAAGGAGGTAAATGAAGAGTCTCTCCATGACTCTTCATCTTCTTCTTAATCTTAACTTATATCCACTTCATTTCCTCATAGAAATCCCTTGCTAGGTGAGTTGGTTAAGGCTTACATGGTTGTACAAGAGGTCCAAGGTTCAATCCTTGGCTCATGCACCTTTATTTTTATTTTATTTTTATTTCATTTATTTTATTATTTTTATTTTCCCTAAATTCCGAAAATCCCCCTAAAATCACCCATAATTATGCCAATATTCCTAAATAAAATTCTTTTATATTTATATTAATTTTACCTAATTTATATTAATTTTTTTACCTAATCAATACCCATTTTTGGAGCCCATTTAAAGCTCATTGGTACTTAGTTTTCTCAATTTAAATGAGAAATCATGGATTTTCTAGGCCTAAGTTCTCCTTAATATTTCTAGGTCCCTTGGAAAATTATTTAAACATGCTTAATATTTTAAGAAAATATTAAGAGAATTTTTTGGGTCGTTACAATTATGGCCTTGTTGGATCGATCCATTCGATCGCTCACAGGAGTGTGTAATCGATCCGCTGATCGATTACGTGAGTGCGTAATCGATTAACCGATCGATTCGACCGGTCTTAATCGATCCAATGATCGATTAAGAAGCATTCTGTGCTCGAGAGAAGATGCTTGAATCGATTAGGGAATCGATTTAGAGAGGTTCTGCCGAAAGAGGCAGACCCACCAATCGATTGATAACTGAAATCAATCGATTGATAATTGGAATAACTGATACATGGCTAAAACGTACTCAATTTATGGCATCCTTGAATTTCTAAGAGGTCAAGCACGATCACATGGTCTCCAAGGACATCGATATTGATTTCTTTCCTTAAAATATCCAATCACGATCTTCGGACTAAGTACACATTAATGGCGTACTAGTCTTCCCCATGATTGGTCAAGTGAATGATTTATGGTGAATTGTCATCTTCTTGCTCAAAGTAATACATCATAACAAGCATTATGAACAAGAGGATGAACCCTAACATCTCACTCCCATCTAGAAAGCCACAAGCAAGGGAAGTTCTATGTTCTTGTGAGATGCATATTTAGGCAAGTGAGTTGAGTATCTTGAAGTGATCATGGAGGATTATTCAATATGGCACATTCCTAATTCTCTTCGCAAGTAACTAAATTCAGATTCCGAAAGAGGTTTGGTGAAATGATCCGCAAGATTTGATTTTGACTCAACGTATTTAAGAACAATATCCCCACTAGACACATGATCTCGAATAAAATGATGTTTAATCTCAATGTGCTTGGTTCGTGAATGATGAACTGGGTTTTTTTGTCAAGTTTATGGTACTCACATTGTCACAAAGAACTTGCACATTTTTATAGATGAGTTTATAATCTTCCAAGGTATGAGTCATCCATAATAATTGTGACACACATTCACCCATAGCTATATATTCGACTTCGGTTGTGGAGAGTGCTACACAATGTTGTTTTCTACTTGACCAACTCACCAAGGAAGATCCCAAAAATTGGCATCCACCACTAGTGCTTTTTCGATCCAATTTACATCCGGCATAATCCGAATCGGAGTATCCTACAAGATCAAACGTTTCGGTTCTAGGGTACCACAAACCCACCCTTTGAGTCCCTTTAAGATAGAGAAGGATTCGTTCAATTGCACATAGATGTGACTCCTTGGCACAAGCTTGATACCTTGCACACATATCGACGGCAAACAATATGTCGGGCCTACTAGCCGTGAGATAGAGGAGACTACCTATGGCACTATGATACATTTTGGAATCAACTTCTTTACCTTCAACATCATTGTCTAACTTGGTGTTGTTGTCATAGGGGTAGATATTTCTTTGACACTCTCCATTCCAAATTTCTTAATGATTTCTTTTACATATTTGGATTGATGTATATATATACCATCTTTTGTTTGTTTGATTTGTAAGCCTAAAAAATGTCAATTCACCAACTAAACTCATTTCAAATTCACTTTCCATGTGATTTATGAATTCATTTAAATAGTCTTTGTTTGTGGATCCACAAATAATGTCATCTACATAGACTTGGGCCACAAAGATATCTTCCCCAATAGTCTTCAAAAATAATGTAGGATCAATTTTTCCTTTATGAAAACCTTTTGACACTAAGAATGTAGACAATCTTTCATACCAAGCATGAGGTGCTTGTTTTAGGCCATACAATGCCTTCTTAAGCTTGTATACATGGTTTGGAAATTCTAAATCTTCAAATCTCGGAGGTTGCTCAACATATACTTCTTCTTTGATAAAACCATTTAAAAATGCTGATTTTACATCCATTTGATACAACTTAAATCCTTTATGAGCGGCAAATGCCAACATCATCCTAATAGACTCTAACTGGGCTACCGGTGCATAGGTTTCATCATAGTCCAATCCTTCGACTTGATTAAAGCCTCTAGCGACCAATCTAGCTTTATGTCTCACAACCATTCCTTTATCATCAAGTTTGTTCCTAAAACTCCATTTTGTATCAATAATTGATTTTCCTGTGGTTCTAGGAACTAACTCCCAAACTTGACTTCTCTCAAATTGAGACAACTCATCTTGCATTGCCAAAACCCAATCGGGATCAAGCAACACATCACTTACGGCTTTTGGCTCAATTTGTGAAATTAGAACTACTTGACTCCCTTCATTTTGAATATAAGATCGAGTTTGTACCCCATGTGTAATGTCACCCACCACTTGCTCCAAGGAATGATTTGCACTTGTCCTTGTGAGTCTTGGTTCTTGAGTTGTAGTGATTACATTCTCAAGTGGTAACTCAACAATACCTTCCGTTTCACTCTCTTCTTTCTCAAGATTATTTTCCTCCTCTAATGTCAATTTCTCCAATTCAAATTGTACTTCCTCCTCTATTGTTTTATTTGAACTCGAGCTTGGATTTTCTTCAAAAACTACATTTAGAGACTCTTCACTATAGGCTTTGCTATGAGTGGAATAC
Source organism: Boesenbergia rotunda (assembly GCA_024364735.1). Taxonomy (NCBI): domain Eukaryota; kingdom Viridiplantae; phylum Streptophyta; class Magnoliopsida; order Zingiberales; family Zingiberaceae; genus Boesenbergia; species Boesenbergia rotunda. Next base: position 493,064 of record JAGFNQ010003104.1, read on the forward strand.
CCTACAAGAATACCTTCATCCGCCTTGGCGGAAAATTTTCCTAAGTGATTTTTGGTGTTTAAAATATATACTTTACATCCAAACAATCTAAGATGTTTTATTGTAGGAGGTTTACCAAACCACAACTCATGAGGTGTTTTATTCAAAAACCTATGTATTAAAGTCCTATTCTGCACATAACATGCCGTATTAATTGCTTCGGCCCATAGATAACTATGAAGTTAATATTCATTTAACATACTCCTAGCGACCTCTTGTAAAACTCTATTTTTCCTCTCAACCACCCCATTTTGTTGTGGTGTCCTAGGGGTAGAGAATTCATGCTTATATCCATTTTGTGAGCAAAAATTTTAAAATCATTCATTTTCAAATTCACCTCCATGATCACTTCTTAATCTATTGATTTTCAAATTTTTCTCATTTTCTACTCTTTTACAAAAAGCAATCAAGGTTTCTAAGGTATGATCCTTATGCTTCAAGAAAAACACCCAAGTGTATCTAGTGAAGTCATCTATTACGACTAAACAATATCTACTGTCATTCAAGGAGACATGCTTGCTACTATCAAACAAATCCATATTCAATAATTCCAATGCTGTAGACGTACTTAAGTTCGTTTTACCTTTGTGGGTAGCCTTGGTTTGCTTACCCATTTGACATGCATCACATAGTTTGTCCTTTTGAAACTTCAATTTTGGCTATCCTTGCACCAACTCATTCTTTGATAGTCTCTTGATGTGTCTCATGTTGGTGTGAGCAAGTCTCCGATGCCAAAGCTAAGTCTCTTCCTCTTTAGACATGAAACACTTAGCAAACACATTAGTAGTACCAAATAGTTCAACTTGATAAATGTTTTCCTTTCTATGGCCAATAAGCATGATAGTGTTTAGTTCACTATATTTAATTAGACATTGAGATGAGTCAAACTCAACTCTATATCCCGAGTCACATAGTTGACTAACACTTAATAAATTGAAAACCATACCTTTCACTAATAAAACATTCCAAATTATAAATTGTTCAAAAATTTTAATATCGCCTATTCCAATAACTTTCAATTCACCACTATTACCAAAGGAAACAGTACCTTTATTTTTGTTTTTGAGTGATAAAAATTTTGATGAGTCTCCCATCATGTGCCTAGAGCATCCACTATCAATGAACCATGTTGTTGGATGCTCCCCCTCGACGCATGCCTGTTCAAATGCGATGAACTAAATGTTTTGGTACCCAAATGTTGGGTCTAATAGCATCTACAACAAATTGCTTGGGTACCCATGCTTGAACAGTTTTCACTTTTGAAACATGATTTCTACTAACAAGAGACATGAAGTTAACTTCCTTATCCTTTGGTTTATAACCTAATCCTGCCTTGTTATACACTGCCCATTGACTTCCTAATATTATGTCCAAATATTTGGAGCTAGAGGTAAATTTTTCCAAAGTACTTCTAAGACCCTCTACTTGCAATTTCAATGATGCATTTTCCTTTTTAAGATCATCACCTCTAGAATTTACAACTTCATGATGTGTACATGCTTCACATGGCATAGTATCATTTTCAAGTAATTTCATCTTAGTTTGTAGTTCTTTGACTTTGACTTTTGATCTAGATAAAACATTTGTCAAACATGCAATAGTAGCATAGAGTTTATCTAATTTAGGAGAAGTTACCTCATCCTCACTAGATGATGACTCGCTTGAAGACTCTACTTCATCTTCATGATTTTCCTCATCTTCACTACTTTCAACATCATTCAAGGCCATGAGAGCCACATGTCTTGAAGTCTTTCTCCTAATTTCTTCATCTGATGAACTAGATGAAGTATCATCTCATGTAGCTTTCAAAGCCTTCTTTTTCTTTGTCTTGTCATCCTTTCTTTTTAGCTCGGGACGATCGGCTTTGATATGACCCTTTTTACTGCACTCAAAACAAATTGTATCAATCTTTGCTTTTGATTTAGCTTGATACTTACCCTTTTTCTTGTCATCAAGGAACATCTTCTTGACATCCTTCTTGTTGAACTTGCTAGATCGTCTCATCATCGTCTGGACAAAGTTTGCCATTTCACTTGATGATAGCTCCTCATCGCTATCACTATCACTATCTTGCTCAGACTCGGATGAGGAGGATTCTTCCTTCTTCTCCTTCTTCCTCTCTTTATTTTTCTTCTTGCTTCTTTCACCTTCAACCAAAGCTATACCTTTCTCCTTATGACTTATATTAGCTTGTTCATGTAATTCTAGTTCACAAAATAGTTCATCTAACTTAACAATTGACAAATCCCTTGAAACCTTATATGCATCAACCATTGATGACCATAAGGAGTTTCTTGGGAAGGATTTTAGCGCATACCTGATGAGGTCCCAGTTTTCCACACTTTCTCCAACCGAATGAAGACCATTTAAAAGTTCCTTGAATCTTCCATGTAACTGACTTACGGTTTCTCCTTCCTTCATTACAAAATTTTGCAGTTGATTTATGAGAAGGTCCCTTTTGGCAATTCTTGAATCTTTTGTGCCTTCATTTAGCTCAATTAGCTTATCCCACAGCTCTTTAGCACTCTTGAATGGGCCAACCTTGTTTAGTTATTCCGAGCTCAATCCACATTGAAGAGTTACCGTGACTTTAGCATTTGCTTGTGCCTTCATCTTTTGCTCAGTCATCCATTTAGATGATTCCAGAATTTTTCCGTCTTGTGTTGGCACAACAAAACCTTCCGTAACCAAAAACCAATTGTCAATTTCAGTCATGAGATAATTTTCCATGCGACTCTTCCAATAAGCGAAGTTGTTCCCTTCATAGTAAGGGGGTCTGTAGTGCTGTGACCCTCTTTCAAAGAAATCCTCGCAGCTCAACCGCTTGCTTCTTTGGGTGTGAATCCTCCAAAGCAACCTTGCTCTGATACCACTTGTTGTGGATCGGTAGTGCTAGAGGGGGGGTGAATAGCTCGCTTCGGTTGAGTCTTCTTCTTACAAGTAGAGATCAAAAGCCACACACTACCAAATCTAATGCTAACACTTAGATTTACTTGGTCTCCACCTCCTTGAGGTGACTAATCCAAGGGTCCACACCAGCGATCGCAGATTCCACTATCAAACCTCCTTCTCGGAACAACACCGAGGGTGGAGAAACCCTTTTACAACACCCTTGAAAGCTTTCACAAAGAACAACATAAGGAAGAAGAAGAGAAAGAAATATTACACAATAGGCTTGCTTCTCCTTCCTTTGGTTGCTTGAAGAATGTGTTGGAAACTTGAGCTTGAGAAGAGAAATTTCAGCACCAAAACCCTATCAGAGATTGGAATGGAATAGTTGCCTCGTTTGTGCTTGATTGCCCGCTTATGATGGTCTTCTCTGCTTCCTGAATCGATTGGTGAGAAGCCCCAATCGATTACCAAGTAGCCGTTGAACAGTAAGGATGTCGGATGAATGGCTGGGATTACGCCATTTGAACTTGAATCGATTGGCTGATCGATTAGCATCCTGAATCGATTACATGATCGATTATGGAGCGTTCTGTCAGTGCACAGAGTAGCTTGTAATCGATTCACCAATCGATTACATGGCTTCTGAATCAATTGAAGGATCGATTACGGAGCATTCTATTTGTGGACAGAATCACTTGTAATCGATTCACTAATCGATTACAGAACCTTCTGTTTCCGCACAGAATCAGTCTGAATCGATTCACCAATCGATTAGTCATCTTCTAATCGGTTGGTGGACCGATTGATACGCTCAACTCTGAACATCACGCCTGGAGTTCACACCTGGATCGATTGAAGACCTTCCAATGGATCCGATTACCTTGTGCCAGCGAAACCTCTCATTTCCTGGACTTCACGCCTGGAGCCTCCCCAGCTCTGGGTCTTCATGCCAAGAGTTCCATCCCCGACCATCCCTTGGACTTCCTGCCTGGAGCTTCCTCAACTCCGCGTCTTCATGCCAAGAATTCGGTCCCCGACCATTCCTTGGACTTCTTGCATTACTGCACACTAAATCTCAATGTTAGATCCAATGTATTAGCTTAAACTTAAATAACTGTCAATCATCGAAACTTCTCATTTAGGGCATGATTGCATCTACAATATATACTCTTAGCCTTAACGAATTGGTTCTGACTTCGGATTTCCCACGAAACCCTAGGTCGATCTGACGCCTATGTTCCCTTCCCAAGGAATGCGCCTTTCACCTACTCGTCTTAGGAAAAGTTTTGCCAACCGACCCATCCGGTTGGACTTTTGCCCAGCTTCACTCACCAGGACTTTTGCCCAACTTCACTCACCAGGACATCGTGTTCAGTCCACGACCAGGACTTATTGCCCAGCTTCACTTTCCAGGACTTTTGCCTAGCTTCCCTCACCAGGACTTCGTGCCCAGTCCATGACCAGGACTTATTGCCCAACCCTATATCAGGACTTCGGTGCCCAGCCCTCGGCCAGGACTTATTGCCCAACTAATCGAATCAGGACTTTGTGCCCAACCCTCGGTCAGGTCTTCGGTGCCTAGCCCGCGGCCAGGACTTAGTGCCCAATCCATGATCAGGACTTAGTGCCCAATTCTTTGAACCAAGACTTATTGCCTAGGTTAACTAGGACTTTCTTCACTTTGGTACTCCTTTCTTGACTAACCCTTCCTTGTTCTAATGTATCACTAACTTAAGCATATTGTTAAACATTGAAACACTCGAGGAGGACATCACTGATGCTTCTTGCACCAACAATCTCCCCCTTTTTGATGTTTGACAATATCTTAAGTTAGATTGGATTAAAGGGCTATGTTATAATCCTTGGGATAAAATGGAAAAAATTTGATCCTTTGAAAAAACATTTTGATTCAAACTTTGATCCTTTGGGACAAAATTTCTATTTTACACTCTCTATTCCTTTGGGAGAAAAAAAAAATCTTAACTTAAGCTCACTCTCCCCCTTTGTCATACATAAAAAAAACGACAAAAAAACGTGTACCAACAATGAAAATTTTAAAAAATTGCTTTTCCTTTTGAAAGTACTTAGTATAATCATTTGAAAGCATATCATTTTTGATAAACCATTTTCGAAACTCTTCCCTTTTTGTTAGAAAAAGACTAAGTACTAGTAAAAAAAACTAAGTACTTCAATTGCGCCAAAAAAAAATTGTACTTTGAAAAGTATTGTGCACTTTGGAAGAAATATTTTGTACTTTTAATAGAATATTTGAACTTAGAAAATTTTACATTTAGAAAAGTATGGCCTTAGAAAAATTTTCCTTTATAAATGATTTTCAAGAAAATACACTCATAAAAGATTTTCACTTAGAGAAATATAGTGCATTTAGAAGAATATTTTGAAAAATATTGTGCAAAAACTTATATTTTGAAAGATATTTTACACTTTAACCATCAGTACTTTGAAAAATATTGGAAATAAATTGTTCATTGAAAAATCTTGCACTTAACACATATTTTTTTTTCAAAAAACGATATTGTACTTAGTATTTTGAAAAATATTAACAAAACAATTTGTACTTTGAAAAATATTAGTAATTTGAAAAATATTTATACTTTGAAAAATATTAGTACATTGAAAATATTTGTATTTTAAAAAATATTTGTACTTTGTCAAATATTAGTATTTTGAAAAATATTTATACATTAAAAAATATTAGTACTTTGAAAATTATTGTTTTGCACTTTTCAAAACATAATATTTTACTTGACTTGGTTTCTTTTCCAGTCTGACACAATCCTAGGAAACCTTGTTAACTACAAGGACATTTCCCTAAGTATCCTTGAAATTCTCCAAACTCAAGTTAATATTATTTTCAAAAGTGATTCCACGAGTCAAAAAGATTTTATAAGCCAAAAAGGATAAGTTTTTGAAACTGATAGTATAATATTTTCATAAAGTGATTTAAAAATGATTTAAAATGATAGTATTTTGAAAGAGAAAATACTTATGTTTTCAAAAGGATTTTGAAAATACAGTGTATGAAAACATTTTGAAATATTCAATAATTCTTTTAATTTGACCTCCCCCTAAACTTGACCCAGTCCTAGGAAGCTTGTTGACTACAAGTGATCTTCCTCTGAGTCTTAAGGTTTGATTCAAATCAAATGAATTATCTAATAATTTCGAAAAATAATTGACAGAAAAATTTTCTGATTTTAAAAAATACTTGTCAGAATGTTTTCTTTTGAGTTAGACTCCCCCTAAATTTGACACATTCTAGGAGTCCATGTAGATCATAAAGAAGACTTCCTTTGTGTCTTTAGGGTTCATCAAAATCAAAAGGTTAATTCTTAAAATGTATTAATATTTCGAAGGATAAAAATGAGTGTTTGTGACAATTTTTGAAAAACACATTTTGAAATGATAGTAATTTTTTTATAGCACAGTTTTCGAAAAACATTTTGAAATGATGATAATTTTTCAAAGAAATAGTGATATAACAAGGTTTTTGAACCAATTTTTGAAAACCTTATTTTGAGATGATAATACATTTTTAAAGCATAAGGTTTTTAAAAAATCTAATTTTTTTTTAAAAACTCCCCCTGTATCCGATACTGTTTTACTCTATCTAAGTGTCTTAAAGAACTTTAGTGTTGACCTAAAAGGCTTGTGTCTAATTGTGTAGGTTAAACAATTTTTCGAAAGGATATAATTTTGATAAATATATAATATATAAGCAATCAGTCAAGCATGAAATTCATAAAAACATTATTATGTTAAAACACTATTTTGAAAATAGATTTTTAGAAAATTTTCCTAAGAATTTTGGAAAACATTTTAAAAAGCATCTTTCAATTTATTAATCCTTAACATCTCACCCATTTTAGATGTCTTAGTACAAGCTAGCATGGTTGCCTTATGGGTGTATTGTGAAATGCTTGAATAATTATTCTTTGAATTACTATTAAATTGAAGATTTAATTAAAACTTATATTAGATTCAAATTTATCAAATAATAATTTAAAAATGAGTTTCGATAATTGGCTTCTAGGTCTTGGTGAGGCACAAAGGTCTTCTTTGGTCGTAGCCTTATTGGAGCAGCAACTCATTCCTTGACAAAGCCTTTTATCGAAAGTTCATTTTCAAATTTCTTCTTGAGAAATTTTGGTCTAACTAGCTTAGGTTTTGGATCGGTAGCTTTGGCTAGTTCCACCAGACTAAATAGACCAAGCAGGGTACGCCTTACCCCACTTGACCTTATTAGAAGGGCTTCCCTAACGTACTATCATCTCACCTCCACCTAATACTATGTTGTTCAAGTTTCAGACAAGTCTTTTTCCTTTCTAACCATTCTAAATCATGCAGAAATTTAAACATGAATGTCATGACATATATATTAAAAAATAGCAAATGCATGAGCATGGCATTTATACATGATTCAAACAAGTCATGGCATTTTTAATTAAGATTCTAATAATGTATCAAATTATCGATTTGATACATATCGTGTGAACCCACGAATATGCCAACCCACTTTGATATATTTAATTTTATTAGATTGATTGTTGTAGTTGGGTAAGATTTTATTTAATTTGAGTGTAAGATATTAAGGTTTAATTGTTGAGAATTAATAATTAATTTGGGTTTAATTTAAGTTGTTAAAAAATAATTAAGGATTGATTTAAGGTGAAAATAATTAAGATTTAATTAATGTTAAAATAATTAAGGATTAAATTACGATTAAATTAAGGATTAAATTTAATATTTAATTTGATTTAAGTTTCAAAATTTTTGGGTTAGTCAAAAGTTGTGGGTTTAATTGCATCATTTTCATTAATTCAAAAATGTTTGACTTATCTACTATTTCTTCTTCATTTAATTTTTCAAGTTTTTCTAACATTTCTGCTTTGTTTGAATTTTTATAGATTTTATTAATTGTAGCCTTGATTCTAGAAAATTCATTTTCCTTCTCATTCTCATCATCAAAATTATATCCTTCTATATCTTCATAGTAAGTGGAGTAGTTTTCAGGGCTACTAATTAATATTTTATAATTATCTACAAGATTATCCAGGAAATTAATAATTAAATCATCATCAAAAAAGGTTTTATCTTTACTATCTTCAGAAATATCAGAGCTAATAATGATTTCATGCTTATCCTCAGAAATATCTTCAATATTTTCATAATTATTTTCAGAATTATCCTTAATATTATCAAAATTATTTTCAGAATTATCCTTAACATTATCAGAATTAATTTCAGAATTATCCTTAACATTATCAGAATCAATTTCAGAATTAATTCTAGAAATTATTGCATTGATATTAATGATTAAAGGTTAATTGATGATATTTTAATATTATCTACATTTGGTAATTGGTTATGCAAAATATTAATTTGTCTATACAAAAAGTCTAATTTTTTAGAAAAGTTATCTAACTTATCTAAATTATCATATGACTGTGCAGAAATTTGAAAATTTTACAAACATAAATTTTTCATACCTTGGACGGACACTGATTCTTGTAGTGTCTATGCTTTTGACATTTGAAGCACTTGATGTGACTCTTGTCCCTCTGGAATCCTGGTGCTGGTACCTCATTTGCCGCCGGTGGTGAAGAACGAGTCTTACGAGTAGGACACTAATTTTTATAGTGTCCTCTCTCCCTGCACTTGAAACATGTAATATGAAATTTGAAATTCACCATAATTAACGAAAAATACCTGATTCACCCCTGGGCTCCCCCTCAACTCTTGGCGTCTTTGCTCCATAGGCTATTAGTCCGGTGAAGAGCTACCAGGCTCTGATACCACTTGTGAGGGCCGGTGTCGTTGATAGAGGGGGGGTGAATATCGACTCGTTAAAACTTCTTCGGAAAGCATGTCTTTCGATCGTTCTAGACAAAGAGTTAGTGCGCAGTGAAAATAATAAAGAATGAAAATGAAAGACACTTGTACACATGGGATTTACTTGGTTCCCAACCCCCCAGGGTCAGTACATCGAAGGCCTAAGCACGGGAAACGTCCATCCACTAATGATCTCCATTCCGGACTTTCCGGAGGCGGAGAAACCTGTCTTACAGTGCACAATTTACGATCAAAATATTAAGAAAAGTAAATGCAGAAACATACATTCAAACCAAACAAAGGGGCGATGACTCGGCCGATCTGGAACTCCGAAATGCCGCACACTTTTTCTGGAGCCTCCTTGGTCGCAGAGCTTTGTTTTTAGTGCTTTATCGTCACTCGGAATTGGTGTCCTGAGTTGAGGGGTCGACCCCCTTTATATATCTTCTTATTGGGTGCCCTAGAGCCTCAGGGGTGCCTCAGTTGCGGTCAAAAATCCATCCAACCTCGCGAACTTCGCGAGCTGATAAAATCTCCTATCCAGGGCGCGCTAGACCCTCCAGGGTGCCTAGATCATCCAGGCACCTGGCATACAGGGCGCTTGGATGCTTAGGGGCACCCTGGTTCAATGGGGGCACCCTGGAGATGCTTTCCAGCACTTTTGCAAGTTTGTTTGCCTGCTTTGCCTCCAATTCTAAGTACCTGCAAAATGTACAAACACAAGGCAAACACATATATACTCTTAGCCTTAACGAATTGGTTCTGACTTCGGATTTCTCACGAAACCCTAGGTCGAAACGACGCCTATGTTCCCTTCCCGGGGAAAGCGCCTTTCACCTACTCCTCTCAGGAGAAGTTTTGCCAACCGGCCCATCCGGATGGACTTTTGTCCAACTTCACATTCCAGGACTTTTGCCCAACTTCACTCACCAGGACTTCGTACCCAGTCCATGACCAGGACTTATTGCCCAACTTCCCTTACCAGGACTTTTGCCCAGCTTCACTCACTAGGACTTCGTGCCCAGTCCACGACCAGGACTTATTGCCCAACCCTATGTCAGGACTTCGGTCCCCAACCCTCGGCCAAGACTTATTGCCCAATTGCTTGAATCAGGACTTCATGCCCAACCCTCAGTCAGGTCTTCGATGCCCAGCCCACGGCTAGGACTTAGTGCCCAATCCATTATCAGGACTTAGTGATCAATTCTTCAAACCAGGACTTATTACCTAGGCTAACTAGGACTTTCCTTCACTTTTGTAGTCCTTTCTTGACTAACCCTTCTTTGTTCTAATGTATCACTAACATAAGCATATTGTTAAACATTGAAACACTCGAGGAGGACATCATTGATGCTTCTTGCACCAACACTTATGCCTTTGTATCATTGTGATTATCTTTGGGTCAAGCTAGAAGATGGCAGCTTCAATCTCGGGATCACGATGGGAGACATGAATCTTATTGACATGGAATTGAAGTAATCATTCAAAGTCTTGTTAAACATGTTGAAGCTCACTAGAACATATAAAAAAATTAACAAGAAAATTCTAAAATAAAGCAAGAGAAAGAAGTGCAGAAGTGAAAGAAAACAAAATGCACTATAATCTATAGATAGTAAAGTAAATGTAGAAAATAAAAGTAAGAGAAATGAAAGAGCAAGCTATAGAAACAAAAAAAGGTGTCTAGACTAGCTTATATGCATATCAACTAATGTTAATGTGAACAGCCCCTGGCAATGATGCCAAAAATTTGATTGCATCTCACAAGTGTAGGAGAATATCGTTACGTAATAAAAATATAGATCCACAGAGATTGTTGATTAAGCACTAGTTGCTTAGGCAAGACAAGTTATCTAGACTTCATTGGTTGGTTGTGACAGAGAATAGCATGATAGAGGGAGGGAGAAAGAAAGGAGAAGTAGAGAAGAAGAGAAGAGAAGAGAGAGAGAAGTTCTGTGGGAGAAGGGTTGGATGGATAGAATCTAGGATTTCTGTCTCGCTACAATGCTAGTTAATTGTAGGATTATTGCTGGTCGATAGAGGGGGGGGGTGAATATCGACTTAAAAAAATTCATCAAAAATCATCGTTTAACATCTTTCTATCAGGGTTAGTACGCAGCGGAAAAAATAGAGCAAAAGAAAGACGACACACAAATGACACACGGGTTTTACTTGGTTCCCAACCCCCAGGGTCAATACGTTCAAGTCCTAAGCACTCAATCATGAGTCCAGTAATGGTCTCCTTTCTAGACTTTCTAGAGGTGGAGAAACCTGTCTTACAGTTCGAATTTACAAGAAAAAAGATAGAAAATGGAATTGACTTGTAAATAAAAAGCAAACAAACAAAACGCTGAAGATCCGACCAATCTGGAAGTCCGAAGTGTCGCACACTTCTTCCTGGAGCCTCCTTGGTCGCAAACCTTCGTCATGAACACTTTTTTTCGCATAGAATGCTTTAGTGGATGTGGAAATTGATGTTCTGCATTGAGGGGTTGAACCCCTTTGTATAGCACCTTCTCGAGTGCCTCTAAGACCTTGGGCGCTTATCACATCGCGGTCAAAGTTCATCCTTTGCACCGAAATCGCAGGGCTGATAAAATCTGCCTTCCCAGGCACCTGGCTTGCCAGGCGTCTAGAATAGGGCTGCCCCAACTGGGGCACCCAACCAGTCTTAGGCATCTGATTCAATTCAGGCGCCCAGGAGCTGTTTCCCAGGTGCATTTTCTCCTGCGTTTGCTTTCCTATCTTGCCTCCAACTCCAGGTACCTACAAGACAACAAACACAAGACAAATATATAGATAAACTTAACCTTAATGACTAGTTCTGACTTTGGATTTCACCTGAAACCCTAGGTCGAACCGACGCCTAATGTTCCCTTTCCTGGGGAACGCGTCCTCACCTACTCCATACTTGGAGAAGTTGTGTTTGCCAATCGGAACCTCTGATTGGACATTTGCTCAGCCTCCGAGAACCTGAATCTCGAGACGTCCGACCTCGACCCGTCTCTACTTTTGTTTGCGATTCCCGCTCGACTAAAGCTTTTGCCAATCGGGGCCTCCAGCCGGACTTTTGCTCGGCCTCCGAGAACTTGGTTCTCGAGACGTCCGACCTCGACCCATTTCTACTTCTATCTGCCATCCTCACTCGGCTAAGACTCCATTGCCCGATCCCTAACCAGGACTTAGTGCTCAGTGTAACGACCCGGAAAATTCTCTTAATATTTTCTTAAAATATTAAGCATGTCTAGATAATTTTCCGAGGGACCTAGAAATATTAGTACGAACCTTAGCCTAGAAATCCATGATTTTTCTCATTTAAATTGAGAAACTAAGTACTAATGGACCTTATATGGGCTTTTCTAGTACCATGATTATTAGTAGATTTTAGGTAGAATTTAATATAAATATAAATAGATTTTAATTAGGAACATTAGTATGATTATGGGTGAGTTTTAGCATGGTTTCCTATTTAAATTGAGAAGTTAGGCACTAATGGGCCTTATATGGGCTTTCTAGTACCATGATTATTGATGAATTTTAGGTAAAAATTTATAGAAATATAAAGGGGTTTTAATGAGAAATATTAACATAATTATGGGGGAATTTTTAGGGGATTTTCGAATATTAGGAAAAATAAAATAAAAATAAAATGGAAAATTAATGCATGCACGAAGGATTTGAACCTTGGACCTCTTGTATAACCATGCATGCTCTAACCAACTCACCTAGCAAGGGATTTCTATGAGGAAATGAAATGGAGTTTGGTTAAGGCTTAGGGGAAGAGGAAGAGACACCATGACTCTTCACTTACCCTCCTTAATGTGCTATAAAGAGGGGGTTTGGGAGTTTCTTTCTTCCTCCCTCATTCTAGCCGAAAATCTCAAGAGGAGATTTCCCTTGGAAAAGCTTCACAAGAGGGTCTCATCTCCAAGATCTAAAGGGTTCCCAAGGTTACAAGGGCTAGAGGTGACTTAAGGTCTAAGGAGTTCTTTTGATTCTCTTTAAAGGTTCAAAAAATCAAGAAACCCAAGGTAAGACTCCCTCACCTATGGTATAATAGTTCCTTATGATTTCCATGATTTTTAGCATGATATATTGGTTAGTTTTTGGATTTGATGTTGAAAGAAAAGAAAACCTAGAACCTTAGGCTTGTGGGTTTCGGCCACCATGATTTATAGGTCTATAATTATGCTAAAAGTCTTTATAATGTTATTTAATGTTCCCTTATGATGTGTAGAGGTTAAGTATAATTTTTGGGAATTTTTGGAGTACCCTAGGACACCCTAGGGTTTCGGCCAACATGAAAGGAACAAAATCAACACCTAGAGACCCTATGGGTTTCGGCCACAATGTTTTAGGGTCCATAATGATGCTAAAAAATCTTTATAATGTTATTTAATGTTCCATGATGATGTTTAGAGATTAAGAATAATTTTTGGGAATTTTTGGAGTACCCTAGGATACCCTAGGGTTTCGGCCAACAACAAGAACCCTTGTGTAGGGTTGGGTTTAAAACCTCAAGTGTTTGTTCATGTATTGTCATGATATAAGGGAGATGGAGGGTGTTTATGTAAATTTTTCACATGGCCTAGAGACCCTATAGGTTTAGGCCAAGTACCCTAAGGGGGTGGAAAGTTAGGACTTATTTCAAGTAAGGGTCCCAATGGCCTTATGGTAAGGTATGGTTGGTGTTTAAGTAATTGATTTGGGGTTTTAATGGAATTTTTCCATACCCCCATGACCTTGAAGTTTCAGCCAAGAGTAAGATTAGGGCTAAAGGATTAGGGTTGGCCTTAAGTATGGGATCAAAGGGTTCCTATGGCCTAGTATATGTGTATGAGATGTTGTTTGGGAAGTTATGTGAAGGCTCATGGACCTAGGGTTCCTTGGGGATTTTCGGCCAAGGGCATAACCTAGGGCTAGGGTTGGGTTAAACATACCAAGATGCTTGAGTATGAGTTACCAAGATATATATTTAAGTAAGATGGAAGAAGTTCTATGTTAACCAAACCCTTAGTTTGTATGTCATGAATTATATGTTAAGTCATAGATGTTTAGACATGTGCCATGATTTATGAATGATATGTATGTATGCCATGTCTTATGAATGATATGCCATGTTTTATGAATAATATGCATGTATGCCATGTCTTATGAATGATACGTATGTATGCCATGATTTATGAATAAGATGTATGTATGCCATATGAATGAAGTTAAAGTACATGCCGTTAAGGCATAACGATGATGTTAGGTATGATGAATGAATGATGATGAATGACAAGTATGATGAAGGAAAGATGATGCTTATGTCTTTAAGGCATAAATATGCTAAACGGCACGGTCGATGGTCGACGATACGACGGTCGAGAGGACCGGTAAATGGGCCGGTAGACGGACCGAGCCATAACAAGTTATGCTATGTTAAGTATGCCATGAAGGTCTCATGAATGATGAAGCATGTAAAGTATTTTACTTTATGAATGGGCTTGTACCGGACCGAAGTATGGGTCCAAGGGATGGGCACCTTAAGAACGCCCCGGTTCTGGACTACCGATTATGCTATCCACGGTTCTGGCACTACCGTAGCTGTGCAACAGGGATGGGCACCTTAAGAACGCCTCGGTTCGGGGACTACCGACTATGCTATCCTTACCCTAGTAGGTCGAGGCTAGCTACCTCGTATTTACTTAGGGATGCGCGCTTATGATGTATGTATGTGGTACAAGCCAGGGCCCCAATGATATGATGATTATGTTAAGCATTTAAAAGTATGTTTTAAAGATTAAGCATCCTTATATATATATATATATGCAATTGCCACATGCATCCATCCATGTTATGCATTATATTTATGATAATAATACTATGCAAAGTAAGTTTATGCAAGGTATATTTATGCAAATGATTTTATGTATGATTATGCTAATATATGATGCCATGATTTTATGCTAGTTTATGATGCCATGATTTTATGCTAGTTTAGGATGCCATGATTTAATTATGTTTATCCTAAGTTAGAATGCCATGATTTTATGCTAGTTTATGATGCCATGATTTTATGCTAGTTTAGGATGCCATGATTTAATTATGTTTATGCTAAGTTAGGATGCCATGATTTTATTTATGTTCATGCTAGTTTAGGATGCTATGGTTTAATTATGTTTATGTTAAGTTAGAATATCATGATTTTATTTATGTCCATACTAATTTATGGTGCCATGATTTATTTATGTTGTGTTAAGTTAGGACGCCATGATTTTATTTAGGTTCATGCTAAGAACGTTTATGAGGTTATGTTATTATGTTTATGTTTATGCCAAGAATTATGTCATACTATGAATGTTTATGATGTTTATGTCTATGCCAAGTATTATGCCAAGCCATAAATGTTTTATGTTTATGTATATGCTATGCTATGAAAGTGACTAAGTTATGTTCAAGTCATGTCAAAGGTATGCTAAGTGCTCATAAAGACTTATGTGCTGAGTAAAACACTAAGTATGTTAATGTTTAAGATGCTCATGATTAAGTGATGAATGGTTTTAGTGAGTAGGAAAGAGTCTTACTAAGCCTGTGTGCTTATAGTCTTATTTCCTTATACCGCAGATCACGCAAGGGGACAGTAAGGAAGCAGCAGGAGGGCATCAAAGAATGTGTGTGATAGTGACTTGGCCAAGAGACCATATGTTTGCTTGTCTTATGATAGAACTTTACCTTTACTATTAAGTGCTTGAATGTGACTCTATGACATGATGCTAAGGATGACATGATGCTAAGTATGATATGATGCAAAGTATGACATGATACTAAGAATGACATGATATGATGCTAAGTATAAAGTTAATATGCCAAGTTTCCATGTTATAATGTTAGGAAGGGTAGTAAGTGCATGTAGGTGTAAGTTAAAGGTTTCCGCTGCATTATAATGACTACATGCCCTAAGTATGTTAACGTAACGCCGCTTTAGGAAAAAGAAAAAAAAACGGGCGTTACACTCAGTCCCCCGGACCAAGACTTCGTGCCCAGCTTAACTCACCAGGACTTAGTCTAACCTAGCTTCACTTACTAGGACTCAGCTTCACATACTAGGACCCAGCTTCACTTACTAGGATTTACTTCACCTAGATTCACTCACTAGGATTTCCTTCCACCTAGCTTCCCTTGCTAGGACCCGACTTCACTCACCAGAGTTTCTTTCACCTAGCTTCCCTTGCTAGGACCCGGCTTCACTCACCAGGGTTTCTTTCACCAAAATCACTTCTTTGCTAGTCATCATGATCCTGACTAGACTTTCTCCAATCTTTAGGTAAATATAATTTCACACCTCAAGTCCGGTGTGGTTAAATCCCTTGGTCAAACTGACCAACCCTGGGTATTGGTTCACTGTGACAATCATCAGATCCTATTTGGCTAACCCTTTGTCAACCTGATCAATCCTGGGTTTGCCCTACCAAACATAAGGTCCTGTTTGGTTCAACCCTTGATCACTTTGACTACCCCTTACCTTGTCTAACATATATTGTTACTAACTTAAGTATATTGTTAAACATCGAAACCCTAGAGGATGACTGTTCATCACTGATGCATTTTACACCAACAATCTCTCCCTTTTTGATGCTTGACAATTTCATAAGTAAGATTGTGACTTCTGGTTCTAGGTTTAACACATGGGAGAAATCAAAAAAATCTAACTTAAGCCCTCTCTGACCCTTTGTCACACATCAAAAAGAAATAAATGTTAGGGCAATCGACCCTGAGATGATCTGGAGGATCATGATATTTTGATGTGTGGGCAATATGGTTAAGTTAGGATGTGTGTTGTTCTCATATGTGTACATGAGTGTGCAGGTGTACAGGTACACATGGACTTGGTTGATGTCTTCAGGTGAAGGATGGCATGGAGGCAAGCTGGAGGCTTGCGTGTACATCCGAGGGACCATTGGATAGCAGAGATGATGAGCCGAGGGACGCGGACTTTGAGGCGTACGTGAAGGGTGGCATGAAGGCAAGCTGGAGGCTTGCGTGCGCATCCGAGGGATGAGGGCCGAAGATGAAGAGGACGTGAAGGCAACAGTCAAGACTGCTAGTGAAGAGTCAACTGAGTTGTGAGAGTCTGAGTATGAGTGTTTGTACTTAGGGGCTAAGCCGGGAGGGTTTGAGTGCGGAGTGACATGTACTTGGGAGTGTAACCCTAGGCTTAGATTTGTACCAGTCGACTGCCCCAGGGGCAGTCGACTTGTGTAGGCTGGAACAGGCTGGCAGATTCGAACATTGTACTATAATGGTCAAATCTGAGTGGACCAGTCGACTGCCCCAGGGGCAGTCAACTGGTAGCGACTGTTTCAGATTCGAGCCCTATTTAAAGGGGCTCGTTTCCTACCATCTTCGTTGACGTAACTCGCTTGGGTAAAGTGAGTTAGTAATCTTTTGTGATCAGAGAGTATCCGAAGTGTTGTGGCGAGGTTTCTCCACCCACAAGGAGCGACAGATCTAGCCGGAGGTTATCCGGGGGTTGATCCACCGACGGATTCTTGGATTAGTCACCCGTCTGGGGTGGATACCAAGTAAATCAGGTTGTTAGCATTGTATTCATATTTATTTTACATATTATTGTTTCCGCTGCGATAACGAAAATTGTAGAGATCAAAATCGAACACAAAGTGCTATTCACCCCCCCTCTAGCACACCGAAAATGATCCATCAGTTGGTATCAGAGCGAAGGACCACTCTTGATCGGACTAACCGCCGAGGGAGCACACGCTAGAGGAAAAAGAATGATGGAAATCAAACTTGGGGAAGATATAAACTCACCACCACCGTATGAGCATGAAGATTTTGATTATTGGAAAGCTAGAATGAAGATGTAGCTTGGCATGGATTGGGAGTGCGTAATGGTGATAGAATAGTCATTCGAGACCCCTAAGGACAAGCATGGAAAGAAGCTCCAGCCTAGGTATTGGACCAAGGAGCAACAAGAACAAGCAAGGGCCAATGAGAAGGTAATCAATATTTTGGTTAATATTTTGCCTACTAATATTTTGGGTGATGTAGGAAATTATAAAAATGCATATGAGTTGTGGAATAAATTGGAAAAGTGTCGTGAGAACCCTACACAAACTCAAGGAGTAGAGGAACTCGAAGAAATAAGCTCAAGTGGCCAAAAAAACCAAAGGGAAGAAGAATTATCAAGTGAAGTGGTGGAATTGAGTGAAAAAGGATCCACCTCATCCAAAGAAGAAGAAGAAGTATCAACATCAAGGGTTGAGGGGGAGGAGAGACCCTCATCCACACAAGAGCAAGAAAAGGCTTCAAACTCCATCAAAGTCAAGTCAAAAGAGCATATCATATGCTTTGGTTGCAATAAAAAGGGGCACTACAAGGATAAGTGCCCACTAGGTAAAAAGAAGGTAATTCCTAAGCTCAAATCCATTCAATTTAAATCTAATATGGGTTGTAGGAATGAGGAAGCTCAAAACAAAAGAAGGAGAATTCGAAGCTTCACATGCGGGGAGCTCGGGTATTATCATACAAAATGTCCAAGAAGTGGAGAGCTCAAGAAGATGGAGCACCTTAGGAAATGGGAGAAAGAAGAAAGGAAGAGGAGCACTCATGAAGGGGGAGCCCCAAGGGTAAGGAAGGTACCCTCTAACTCTACTCATGCTTCAAATTCTTTCATGAATACTCAAAATGCTTGTATGAATGATAATTGCTTGCCCATACGTGTTTTTGGTTTTAAACATCATGATAGGAATAGAAACACTTTTGTGTGCCAAAACACCAAAAATTCTATGTTTCATGATAAACCTAGAAATTCTAGGGCTAAGGACCAAGGCATAAACCCTAAGAGAAAGGGAAAAATGCCTAGACAAATCAGTAGACCTAGAAATGATCAAATTAGGTCTAGTGATCCTAAGGTTATGAAGTTAGAAAAGGAAAATCAAGTTTTAAGAGCAAAACTTGATAAGATAGAAAGAAACCTAGGTAGAGGCATTCAAGGGTCCAAGAGATTGAACATGATATCAAAGGACCAAAATCATAGAGATGATAGGTCGGGTCTAAGATACCACCCTAGGAGGGCTAATGTTGATAGAATGTCATATTCAAGGATGCCCTATAACTATGATAGGTAAAAAGTCAAAAATGGCAAGGAAAAGCCATTTAAAGGGAAAGAAAAGAAATTGATCAAGAAAAAGGTCTATAGGGTTAAGAGAGTGATAGTGGAAGGTCAAGAAGCACCGGAGGAGCACCGGTATGGTCTTGCCTTTGTAGAAGAGTTACCTAGGGAGGTAACTAGGGATAGGAGCTCAAGGGAGTGCTCTAGAAGCCAAAGTGGGTTCCATGGTCTATGGATCTCAGGTGGTTTCCTTCTAAGAGGTTGAAAAGGACTATAGGGTGTGCCAAGAGGTTTAAAAGACTAAGGTCAGTCTTAATCCTAGAGAATTGGCACACCAAAGGGAGAATTATAGAGAAAAAGGTGAAATTGAGATTTTAATTGAGCCAAATCAGCTTTAATGCCTAAATACCATATAACTTGATGCTATGAATGGATTATGAATGAGTATGGGAAGGAGCATCAAGGTAAGGTCAAAATTAGAACTTTTGGGAAAGGTTTCATGATACATTTTAGAGAAACTCAAAGTTCGTACTAATCTTGGAATTCGGGATAATTTTGATTGAAATTATATTTTTTCCAAATAGACTTAGGATCCACAAATCTATCCATGAAATTTCATAATTTTTGTGAATTTATGGAATTAGTTAGACATTTCTGAAGTTTAGATTGGAAGTCTGAAAATCAGAATATCAGACACCAGTCGACTAGATGGAGGCCAGTCGATTAGTAACACCCACAGAATGTAATTATACTCTGGCCCAGTCGACTGCCTCAGGGGCAGTCGACTGGTAAAACCCACAGAATGTAATTACACTCTGGCCCAGTCGACTACCCTAGGGGCTGTCGACTGGTACGCGGGTTTTATAAAAGGAAAGGGCGCAACGGGGAAGGCCAAACTCTAGGGTTTTGGCAACTTCCCCAGCGATCATCACCTCTCCCAAGCTTCTCCTTCGTCCTCAGGCCTTTCCAAGCCCTAAAATCCCTCTCTATGTCCTCCTCTAACCCCGATCTATCTCTAGGGTTTGTTAAAACCTTTTCTCTCCAAGCCATACTCTCAAAATCAAATCACCATGAGGAGAATGAAAAGGTATTGCGTTTTAAGGTTTATTTTTCTAGGTTAAACCAACATTATATTTTTGTGCGTGTTCTTTGATGTTTTTCCTTTTAGGGGGTTGTCTTGGCATGCATGTGTATGTGTGGTGTTTTAGGATGGCCTCTAAGAGATCTAGGGGTGAAGGGTCATCACAATAGAGTCAGGGAGAGTCTAGGTTTAGGTCCCTGGAATGTAGGAAATGATTTGAAGAAAATGAATTCGTGGTAATGAATTGCAGATACCTAAACAAGACTTTCTTTCAAGAAAAATTGCCTCAATTAGCTGAAATGATCACTCATTTTCAACTGGATAGGCTGGTCTACTGTCAACATACATAGATGTTGACTTGTGTATGGAGTTTTACGCAAATTTGACTTGCATTGACTCCGATAGTAATTTATATGAGTCTCGAGTTACTGGTATCCCTATCCCTTTCTCATTCATGGGTCTAGCTGGGTTCCTACAGTGTAGAGCTTCCAATAATGCATCTGTTTACTTTCCAACTGTTGTTGAACCATTAGCGTTTACTGGAGTCACCATTGATCAAATACATATGCATTATTTCAGAAGACATAGGAATGACTCAGAGCGTCTTTTTGATGGTAAACCCATGAGACCGTTTAGCCATGTCTTGTATAAGGTCGTCATCGAGTGCATTTTGCCTATTGTCACCAAGGGGAGGTCCAAGATCAAACTCCCACATTTGGTGATGATGTATGCTTTGGAGAGGAGGTTGGTGTAGGACCGGTGTCGTCGATAGAGGGGGGGGTGAATATCGACCGTTCGAAATCTTTCGTGGAAATCTCGTAATACTTTCGTTCTAGACTCAGAGAATTAGTAGCGCAGCGAAAATAAATAGAACGAAAAGAAACAAGACAGTGACACAGCGGATTTTTACTTGGTTCCCGACCCCCCAGGGTCAGTACATCCAAGGCCTATGCACGGGAACGCCCGTCCACTATTGGTCTCCTTTTCGGACTTTCCGAAGGCGGAGAAACCCGACTAACAGTGCAATATTACAAGCAATAATATAGAAATTTAAGTACAGTAATTAAAAAGCAAACCAACGAGACAAAGTCAGAAGCTCAGCCGATCTGGACCTCCGAAGTGCCGCGCACCTTCTCCTGGAGCCTCCCGGTCGTAGAGCCTCATTTCTAGCGCGTTGTCATCGGTCGGAATGATCAGAACAGTACTTGGAAGTCGTGTCTGAAGCAGAGGGGTCGAAGCCCCTTATATAGGCCTCCTGGGGGTGCCCCGGACGCTGGGGGCGCCCCGGAAGACTCGGTCAACCCTTATCCTTGCGCCTACCTCGCCGCAGGATATAAGATCTTTGACTAGGGTGCCCCGGATGCTCCGGGCGCCCCCGTGGAGGCTTATCCTGTGTTCTGGCTTCGAAACAGCAAAACAGCTATGAAACCGGGCGCCCCGGACGCTCCGGGCGCCCCGGTTGACACATGTTTTGCCTGCTTCACGTTTACTACCTGTTTAATACTACCTGGGGGCGCCCCCCTTGCTGGGGGCGCCCTGGTTGCATGGGGGCACCCCCCTTGCTGGGGGCGCCCCCCTTAAGGCCTGCCAACCATGCTTTTTACCCTGCTTTGCCTCCGGTTCTTGATACCTGCAAGATACACAAACACAAAGTATAGATACATATAATGTTAGCATTAAGGACTTGGTTCGGACTTCGGATTTGCACGAAAGCCTAGGTCGAACCAGCACGAGTTCCTATGTTAAATCCGACACTTTTGACTAGGTCCCGATAATTTCCGGAGGATTACCAGATAGGTACTGGGGCTTCTGAGTCCTTGGACACAAATTAGGGATTAAATTGTATTTAAACAAGGGGTTTCAAAGGGGCTAATGGGCTGGAAATTAAGACCTTAGGGGTGGTTTTGTGATTAGAAGGAAATTGGTTGGACTAAACTGCAAAAAGACCAATATAAAGCCAGTTAGGGCTCGGTTCCGCCGCGCCCCTCTCCTTCCCTACCCAATCGAACTCCACAGCCGCCACACTTCCTTCCTTCCATCGTCTTCTCCGCGAGCCCTAGCCGGAGTTAAGCCTCACCAGGCGCGTGATCGAAGCAAAGCTCCCAGTTCCCGTCTTCTCCTCCGTTTCCTTCACCGTGACCTCACGGCAAGCCCTAGCTCTCTTCCTTTGCGTCTTCGTTGCAGCCAGGAGGGTGGCAGCGCGATAGCTTGGGGCTGAGGTTCCATCACTGAGTGGTAGAGCCATTTCCTCTGTTGGGTTCGGCTATTGCTGACTTTGGGTGATTCTGCCGTGAGAAGAGGGATTTGGAGTAGCTAGCTCAGATCAAGAGCTACTCGTGATCGCCTGGCGGATCTATAGATTGAGCAGAGGAAGGTGAGTTTGGTGTATTGCTATGGATTGATTGATCGATTTCCCTGCCCTGATTTCATCCTGGCAGATCACTTGGAGGCGGCAGTGGGTTAGCATCTGGGGATTGAGCACCGTTGATACTCCTCTATTGATTGGGTTGATCTCAGCATAATCGGAGCTGGGGTTGTGCCAGTGCCAATCGCAGGTAAAAACTGAAATTGTTTGGTGTCCATTGTGGATGAATTGGAATTCTATTCTGCCTTGGTTGATATAGAACTAGGTAGTAGATTTGCTGAGTCTGTTTGCCCTATTATTGATCAGAGTATAAGCTAAACGTGAGCTGTTGATTGGGGTTGAATCTTACCGTGTACTGCTGATTTGAAGCTTGTATACTAGGTTGGTTTTGTGACGTGCCAGCCCATGGATAAACCCTAAGATGGGTTATCTGTACTGACGCTTAGGTATTGATCTGTGAAGGGAGTTAGAGAAGGAGGTAAAACCTGATCTAATCTAATTGTGTGGATATATTAATTTAGAACAAATGGTGGGTTTAATATAGAATATGATATTATATTAAACCGAGCCGTGATCGATTGAAATTTAGGAAAGGGGTAATTGGGGACATGTCTATTTAATTAGACGTAATTAAATGAAAGAGGACAAATGGGTTAACCCTAATACGGTTTAGGGAATTATCAGCTAGTTACCATTTCTGTGTAATAGCTAATCCGATATAATTGTCCTTGATACAGGGACTTGACTTGGATTTATTGCTGCTTATTATTGACGGGTGGTTCTATCAAGTTTGATACGGATTTTCACTCTTGGAGGCGGGTACCCTTTGACTTATCTCTTTTGATATTGTCATGTGATTATGCATAGACTGTTATAGATAGCAGTAAGATTATACGCTATCCCTGTTTATTATGCCTGTTCTGGATACTTGTTGTTCATCTCTGAGTTATTGTGCCTGTTCTGGATACATGTAGTTTATCCCTGAGTTATGATGCTGTTTGTTCCATACAGTCTCGGATATTGTCATATCTATATATATGCTTAGAGATAGTGGTGTATCTCCTGCCTTTGACCTTGAGGGATTGGTAGTTTTCCGGTCAGTATACCTTGTAAGTTACCTGTATTTCCTGTTATAGGATTTCAGACTGAGACTTAGTATACTGAGGACTTGGGAGGGAGGTATGTGTATCTATCATACACCATCTCTGCATTATTGCATGCTGACCCACGCGGACGTTGTGGACGATGTCCTGACTGGGTACAGGTTGTCACAGCTCTACCCACGCGGACGTTATGGACAATCCTGACTGGGACTAGGGGGTGACACAGGTCATTGCATCAGGGTGCTTTATATGTTTGGGGCATGCACCATCCTTGCATTGTTGCATGCTGACCCACGCGGACGTTGTGGACCATGTCCTGACTGGGTACAGGTTGTCACAGCTCTACCCACGCGGACGTTGTGGACGACGATCCTGACTGGGACTAGGGGGTGACTCATGTCATTGCACCATGTGCATATTTTACATTGTGCATTGTTTGCTGCATTTATTTGCTGCACTGGTTTGACATCGCATATACTGGAGACTTGTTATCTGTGCTTAGATGCCTATTTGTCTTCTTTTGGTATTTCTTACCCTCTGTACAGGTTAGATGGATTCAGGTATGTACCTACCCAGTATTTTCAGTTCCAGTCTTTCCCTACTGTTGATATGAGACTGTATTAGCTGAACCCTTATTGTTGGTATAACTTTCTATGCATATCTGTTGGGTATTCGCTGAGCTATGGACTCACCCCGTTGCCATACATTTTATTTCAGGTTGATGCCTGCCAGGAGATCCCTAGCAGCCAGTCCCCAGCTCCAGAGGAGCTCTTTTTGGTTTACGTGGTTTTGTTATGGACCCTGTAGTATTCCTATGCTTCCGTTGTGATGTTTTAACCATGTATGCACGTTTTATTCGAAGGTATTGTATTTTTGAGTCCTATGTTGGAATTCGTTTGGTTTTGGTTTTGTTCCTGCCCCTGGCAGCTCAGGTAAGTTCGGATTTTGGTTTTACGACGTATAGTCATTTATGCAGTTATATATGTGTGGATAGGAGGCCTGAGGCCCTTTAAACTGCGTGGTCGTGTTATATTATTTGTGTGTATGTGTAAATTGTCCGCCGGACAGGGGAGGTGCTGTTCGATTTTTTATTGGATCAGCGGCTCCTGGGTCTCGGGGCGTGACATCCTATCCCCGAGAACTCGCCCTTCACCTACTCCTTTCAGGAGACGGTTGCCACCCAGTCCTTCGGATGGACTTTTGCTTAGCCTCCGATTACTCCGGATCTCGAGACGCCCGAACCCCGACCCGTCTCTACTCCTGTCCTTAGTCATCGCTCAGCTAAGTTGCTCAGTCCCTTGGACCAAGACTTCATTACCTAGCAATCCTTCGCCAGGTGCCTAGCAGTCCTTCGCTAGGTCTTCATTCCCTAGCAGCCCTTCGCTAGGTCTTCTATGCCTAGTAGTCCATCACTAGGTGCCTAGCAGCCCTTCGCTAGGTTTTCTATGCCTAGTAGTCCTTCACTAGGTGCCTAGCAGCCCTTCGCTAGGTCTTAGGGTTACGATACCTAGCAGCCCTTCGCTAGGTGCCTAACAGCCCTTCGTTAGGTCTTGGGGTTACGATACATAGCAGCCCTTCGCTAGGTGCCTAACAGCCCTTCGTTAGGTCTTGGGGTTACGATACCTAGCAGCCCTTCGCTAGGTGCCTAACAGCCCTTCGTTAGGTCTTGGGGTTACGATACCTAGCAGCCCTTCATTAGGTGCCTAGCAGCCCTTCGCTAGGTCTTTGGGTTATGATACCTAGCAGCCCTTCGCTAGGTGCCCAGCAGCCCTTCGCTGGGACTTAGGGTTTCGATGCCTAGATTAACTAGGACTTTTCCTCAGCTTTGGTTACTTTACTTTTTCTCCCCTTTGTCTATTCATTGTATCACTGACTTAAGTGTATTGTCAAACATTAAAACACTTAAAGAGGAATATCATTGATGCAACTTGCACGAACAATTTCCCCCTTTTTGATGTTTGACAATAACTTAAGTTAGATTGGTTTAAGGGGCTAACTTACCATCTTTGGGATCAAACTAAGACATGACCTTAGTTTTGAAAAACATTTTGATCAAATGGTCCTTTGGTAAGAATCCAAGAAATTTCTAACTTAAGCACTTACCTCTCCCCCTTTGTCATACATAAAAAAAATACTTGCACCAACAATGAGAGTATTTTTGAAGCTACTTAGTATAAAATTTTGAAAGCATAGCATAAAACTAATACTTAAGTATTTTGAACTTAGACAACTTAGACAATATTTTTGAGAGAATGCCAAATATTTTAAAAGATGATCTTTGAGGCATGCAACTACTTTTGAAAAATAATAGATTCAGCAGTTTTGAAAGATGATATTTTGAAAAATAATAAGTAATTTTGGAAAAATATAAGTACCTTTGAAAAATGTATTGAGGTTTTTGAAAAGAGTAGGTACTTTTGAAAAATATATATTTTAATTAAGTACTTTTGAAAGAATATTAGGCTTTGAAAGATATAAGTACTTTTGAAAACATAATATTTGACTTCACTTGGATTATTTTCCAGTCTGACACTATCCTAGGAAACTTTGTTGACTACAAGGACATTTCCTAAGTGCCCTGGAAGTTTTCCATCTCAAGTAAATATTATTTCAAAAATTTCATAAGTCACAGAATGTAAGTTAATTTTGAATAATATAAGAATTTTAAAGTTATAATACTTGATTCGGTTTATCTTCCAGTCTGACACAATCATAGGAAACCTTGTTGACTAAAAGGACATTTTCCTAAGTGTCCTGGAAGATTTTTCAAACTCAAGATATTATTTAAAATTGATCAAACTCAGATGAATTTTTGAGAATAATAAAAAGTTTATAAAAAAATTGATAGCATTTTAAAATAATACTTATGTTTTCAATAGGATTTGAAAATACCGCGCATGAAAACAGTTGAAATATTCAATAAGTCTTTTAATTTGACCTCCCCCTAAACTTGACTCAGTCCTAGGAAGCTTGTTGACCACAAGTACTCTTCCTCTGAGTCTTAAGGTTTGATTCAAATCAAAGGAATTTTCTAATAATTTCAAAACCATTAATTAAAAGAAACTTTTTCAGAAGTTTGATTTAGACTCCCCCTAAATCTGACACGTCCTAGGAGTCCTTGTAGATTATGAAGTGGACTTTCCTCTGTGTCTTTAGGGTTTATCAAAATCAAACAAGACAGGTAAATTTTACAACATGAACCCTTTTTTTTCGAAAAACACAAGTGATAACGATTTAAAGCTCAATTTTCGAAAAGTATTTTCAAATAATAGTAATTTTTAATGTGCAAATTTTTGAAAACAAAAAAAAATGAAAAGTACTCTCCCTGTACCCGATACCGTTTGACTCTATCTAAGTGTCTTAAGGAACTTTAGTGTTGTCCTAAGAGGCTTGTGTCTAATTGAGTGAGTCAAACAAATTTTTGAAAGGATATATTTTTGAAAAAATGTATAATATATATAATCAATCAGATAAGCATGAATTCCATAAAAACATTATTATGTTGAAGCACTATTTTGAAAATATATTTTTAAGAAAATATTCTAACGATTTTGAAAAACAATTTTGAAAAACATTTTTCAATTTATTAGTCCTTAACATCTCACCCATTTTAGATGTATCAATATAACAAGCATAGTTGCCTTATAGGTGTATTGTGAGATCCTTGATTTATTTTTCATAATTTATTAACTCTAAGAATTAATTGAAGCTTGTGTTAGATTTGAATTTAACAAAGAATAATTTGAATTTGAAATTCAAAAATTGGCTTCCAGGTCTTGGCGAGGCACTAGGCCTTCTTTGGCCGTAGCCTTATGGGATCATCCACCCTTTCCTTGACAAAGTCGTTTAATGAAGTTTCATTTTCAAAATTAATCTTTGAAAAAGTTCTGGTCTAACTAGTTTGGGTTTTGGATCGGTAGCTTCGGCTAGTTTCACCAGTCTAAAGAGACCAAGTGAACTTGATCATATTAGAATTGGCTTCCCTAACGTACTATCATCTCACCGCCACCCAATACTAGGTTGATCAAGTTTCAATTATTCTTTTTCCTATAGCCATTCTAATATATGCATAAAATTTAAATATGCATGACATGTCATATATTTTAAAAGAATAGCAAATGCATGTCATGGCAATTGTGCATGAGTCAAACAAGTCAGATAATTTTATTTAAGTTTCTAAAATGTATCAAATTCCCGATTTGATACATGTCGTGTGAACCGACGAATATGTCAACCCACTTTGACATATTTAATTTTATTAATTTTAATTGTTGCGGTTTGGGTAAGGTTTTAGTTTTAGTTCGAGTTTATGTTATTTAAGTTTTAATTGGATTTAATTGAGAATTAATTGATGTTTGAATTTAAAGTCAAATTTTAATTGGAGTAAATTGAATTAATTAAGTTTATTTGAATTAATTTGAATTTATTTGAATTTTACTTAAATTATGTGAATTAATTCGAATTTAATTGAATTTTAATTAAATTATTTGAATTAATTCGACTTTAATTGAATTAAACTAGAGTTATTAAGAATTAATTAATTTGAATTTGAATTATTAAGAATTAATTAATTTGAATTATTTGAAATTATTATTAATTAATTAATTAATTTGAATTAATTTGAATTATTTAATATTTAATTAATTAATTTGAATTAAATTGAATTATTTAAGATTTAATTAATTAATTTGAATTTGAATTATTAAGAATTAACTAATTCGAATTTGAATAATTAAGAATTAATTAATTTGAGTTTATTTAAATTATTAAGAATTAATTAAGATTTAGTTTAATTTAATTAGGATTTAATTAAGATTTAATTTGACTTTAATTAGGATTTAATTAAGATTTAATTTGAATTTAATTTAATTTAATTTGAATTTAATTTGAATTTAATTTGGATTTAATTATGATTTAATTAAGATTTAATTTGAAATTAATTTAATTTCGAATTAGGATTTAATTTATTTTAATTTAATTTCGAATTAGGATTTAATTTAATTTAATTTGAATTCGAATTAGGATTTAATTTAATTTAATTTAATTTCGAATTAGGATTTAATTTAATTTAATCTGAATTTTTTTTAAGGTTATAATGATTAATTAATAATTGTGGGTTTAAATTCATCATTTTCATTATTTCAAAATTTTCTTCTTCATCTTTATCTTTCTTTTCAAGTTTTTCTAATAATTTTGATTTATTTGAATTTTTGTAATTTTTATTGATTATGGCCTTTATCTTAGAAAATTCTATCTCCTCCTCAAGATTAGATTTTTCAATATTCTCACAGTAGGTGGAATAATTTGGGCCACTAATTAATGTTTTGTAATAATCTTTAATATTATCTATAATTAAATTATTATCTAGGAGAATTTTATCTTCAAAATTATCCTCAGATATATTTTCAATATTTTCAACATTAATCTCTAGATTATCTTTATGATTTTCAGAATTAATTTCTGAATTAATCTTGAGATTTTCAGAATTACTTTCTGAATTATCCTTAAGATATTCAAATTTGAATTCGGATTTATCCTTAGGATTTTCAAATTTGAATTCCGAATTATCCTTAGGATTAATTTTGTCTGAATTAAGATTATCAGAATTAATTTTATCAGATAAATTATCAGGATTAATTTTATCAGATAAATTATCAGAGTTAATTTTATCAGATAAATTATCAGAATTAATTTTAGCTATTATTGAATTGATATTAATAATTAAACAGTTAATTTTGGATATCTTAATCATATCCATATTTTCTAATCTTTCATGCAAAATATTTAATCTACTATCCAGTAAATTTAATTTATCAGAAAAATTAACTGAATTATCTAAAGACAGTGCAGGAAATTGTAAAACTTTTGGAACGTAAATCTTACGTACCTTCGCCGGACTCTTGTTTTTGTAATGTCTGTATTTCTTGCATTTGAAGCATTGTACGTGACTTTTGTCCCTCCGGTTTCCTGGCGCTGGTACCTCCTTTGCCGCCGGTGACGAACGATTCTTACGAGTAGGGCACTGATTTTTGTAGTGCCATCTCTCCCTGCACGTGAAACAAATAATATGCAATTTAAAATTAGACATTAAAAAAAATGTACCTGATTCACCCCTGGGCTCCCCCTCAACTCCTGGCGTCGTCGCTCTGTCGGCGGTTAGTCCGGTGAAGAGCGGCTCGGCTCTGATACCAATTGTAGGACCGGTGCCGTCGATAGAGGGGTGGTGAATATCGACCGTTCGAAATCTTTCATGGAAATCTCGTAATACTTTCGTTCTAGACTCAGAGTATTAGTAGCGCAGCGGAAAATAAATAGAACGAAAAGAAACAAGACAGTGACACAGCGGATTTTTACTTGGTTCCCGACCCCCCAGGGTCAGTACATCCAAGGCCTATACACGGGAACGCCCGTCCACTATTGGTCTCCTTTCCGGACTTTCCGGAGGTGGAGAAACCCGACTTACAGTGCAATATTACAAGCAATAATATAGAAATTTAAGTACAGTAATTAAAAAGCAAACCAATGAGGTTTAAATTAGTTTAAGAATTAATTAAGGATAAATAATTAAGGTTTAATTATCTAATAATTAATTAAGGTTCAATTAATTAAGGTTTAATTATGATTAAAATTATTAAGAATTAATTAAGACTAAAATTATTAATAATTAATTAAGATTTAAATTATTATGAATTAATTAGGATTAAAATTAGTAAGAATTAATTAAGATTAAAATTATTAAAAATTAATTAGGATTAAAATTATTAAGAATTAATTAAGATTAAAATTATTAAGAATTAATTAGGATTAAAATTATTAAGAATTAATTAAGATTAAAATTATTAAGAATTAATTATGATTAAAATTATTAAGAATTAATTAAAATTAAAATTATTAAGGATTAATTAAAATTTAAAGTATTAAGGATTAATTAAAATTTAAATCATTAAGGATTAATATTTTTAAGATTTGAATAATAATTTTGGGTCTAATCTCATCATTTCTATTAATTCAAAAAATTTTGATTAATCTATTATTTCCTTTGTTTTTATATTTTTCATTTTACTTAGTA
This sequence comes from Boesenbergia rotunda, assembly GCA_024364735.1. Lineage (NCBI taxonomy): Eukaryota > Viridiplantae > Streptophyta > Magnoliopsida > Zingiberales > Zingiberaceae > Boesenbergia > Boesenbergia rotunda. Next base: position 523,580 of record JAGFNQ010003104.1, read on the forward strand.
CTTCTGTTTTATTTGAATTCTTGTATGCCTCTTTAATTATAACATCAATTTTAATAAATTCTTCTTCATCAACAGAATCATATTTTTCTTAATCTTCAGAATCATATTCTTCTTCATTTTCTGGGGTAAATTTAGAATTTAAAATTGTATCATTATCTTCATAGTAGGTAGAATAATTTTCAGGATTATTTATTAAATGTTTATCATTATATTCAAATGCAGTAACATTAACTAAGGGTTTTCTATTATCTTCACCTTTATCTTTAAGATAATCATCAATATTACCTTGAGAAGTATTAGTATTATCAGCATTAATTTTATCAGAATTATTAGAAAGATTATTAATTTCAATTTCATCATTATCCTCAGAATTACCAACAATATTATTATTATTCTTAACATTATCAAAATTTTTGATAATATTATTAACATTATCAGCATTATCAGATAAAATATTAGAATTAATTCTAAAAATTATTGTATTAATATTGTGGATTAATGAGTTAATATTTGGTATCTTACTATTATCAATGTTGACTCTTAAAAAAAACTAATTTATCGAAAACTTTGAAAGTGCTATCTAAATTATCAACATGCTGGTATAATTGTGCAAGAATTTGAAAATTATTGAACAAATTAATTTTTTGTACCTTGGTCGAATACTGGTTCTTGTAGTGTCCGTGCTTTTGACATTTGAAGCATCGTATGTGGCTCTTGTCCCTCCGGACTCCTGACGCTGGTACCTCCTTTGCCGCGGTGGTGACAAACAATTCTTACGAGTAGGACACTGGTTATTATTGTGTCCTCTCTCCCTGCTCTTGAAACAAATAATATCAAATTTGAAAATAGACATAATTCAAAATAATACCTGTATTCACTCTTGATGCCCCTCAATTCCTGGCGTCTTTGCTCCTTCGGTTGTTAGTCCGATAAAGAGCTTCTAGGCTCTGGTACCACTTGTGGGATCGTTGCCGGTTGATAGAGGGGGGTGAATATCGACTTGATAAAATTCATCAGAAATTTTTGTTTAACGTCTTTTTATCAGGGTTAATACGCAGCGAAAACTAATAAAGTAAAAGAATGACGACACACAAATGACACGCGGGTTTTACTTGGTTCCCAACCCCCCAGAGTCAGTATGTCCAAGGCCTAAGCACTCAATCGTGAGTCCACTAATGGTCTCCTTTCCGGACTTTTCGAAGGCAGAGAACCCCGTCTTACAGTTCGAATTTACAAGCAAAAAGATAGTAAATGGAATTGACTTGTAAATAAAAAGAAAACCAACAAAACAATGAAGATCCAGCCAATCCGGAAGTCTGAAGTGCCACGCACTTTTTCCTGGAGCCTCCTTGGTCGTAGAGCTTCATCTTGAGCACATTTGCTTCGCATGGAATGCTTTAGCGGATGTGAAAATTGATGTTCTACATTGAGGGGTCGAACCCCTTTATATAGCACCTTCTCGGGCGCCTCTAAGACCTTAGGAGCTTGCCACATCGCGGTCAAAGTTCTTGCTTTGCTCTGAAATTGCAGGGCTGATAAAATATGCCTCCCCAGGTGCCTGGGAAGCCACAGGCTCCTGGCTTGCAAGGCACTTGGGATGGGGCTGCACCAACTGGGGCACCCAACCTGTCTTGGGCGCATGATTCAATTCAGGCGCCCAGGAGTTGTTTCCCAGGTGTGTTTTTTCCTGCGTTTGCTTTCCTATCTTGCCTCCAACTCCAGGTACCATCAAGACAACAAACACAAGACAAATATACAGATAAACATAGCCTTAATGATTGGTTCTGACTTGGATTTCACCTAAAACCCTTGGTCGAACCAATGCCTAATGTTCCCTTTCCCGGGGAACGCATCCTCACCTACTCCATACTTGGGGAAGTCGTGTCTGAAGCAGAGGGGTCGAAGCCCCTTATATAGGCCTCCTGGGGGCGCCCCGAACGCTGGGGGTGCCCCGGAAGACTCGGTCAACCCTTATCCTTGCGCCTACCTCGCCGCAGGGGATAAGATCTTTGACCAGGGCACCCCGGATGCTCCGGGCGCCCCCGTGGAGGCTTATCCTATGTTCTGGCTTCGAAACAGCAAAACAGCTACGAATCCGGGTGCCCCGGACGCTCCAGGCGCCCCGGTTGACACCTGTTTTGCCTGCTTCACGTTTACTGCCTGTTTAGTACTACCTGGGGGCGCCCCCCTTGCTGGGGGCGCCCCCCTTAAGGCCTGCCAACCATGCTTTTTACCCTGCTTTGCCTCCGGTTCTTGATACCTACAAGATACACAAACACAAAGCATAGATACATATAATGTTAGCCTTAAGGACTTGGTTCGGACTTCGGATTTACACGAAACCCTAGGTCGAACCGGCACGAGTTCCTATCCCCGAGAACTCGCCCTTCACCTACTCCTTTCAGGAGACGGTTGCCACCCAGTCCTTCGGATGGACTTTTGCTTAGCCTCCGATTACTCCGGATCTCGAGACGCCCGAACCCCGACCCGTCTCTACTCCTGTCCTTAGTCATCGCTTAGCTAAGTTGCTCAGTCCCTTGGACCAAGACTTCATTACCTAGCAATCCTTCGCCCGGTGCCTAGCAGTCCTTCGCCAGGTCTTCATTCCCTAGCAGCCCTTCGCTAGGTGCCTAGCAGCCCTTCGCTAGGTCTTCTATGCCTAGTAGTCCTTCACTAGGTGCCTAGCAGCCCTTCGCTAGGTTTTCTATGCCTAGTAGTCCTTCACTAGGTGCCTAGCAGCCTTTCGCTAGGTCTTAGGGTTACGATACCTAGCAGCCCTTCGCTAGGTGCCTAACAGCCCTTCGTTAGGTCTTGGGGTTACGATACCTAGCAGCCATTCGCTAGGTGCCTAACAGCCCTTCGTTAGGTCTTGGGGTTACGATACCTAGCAGCCCTTCGCTAGGTGCCTAGCAGCCCTTCGCTAGGTCTTTGGGTTATGATACCTAGCAGCCCTTCGCTTGGTGCCCAGCAGCCCTCCGCTGGGACTTAGGGTTTCGATGCCTAGATTAACTAGGACTTTTCCTCAGCTTTGGTTACTTTACATTTTCTCCCCTTTGTCTATTCATTATATCACTGACTTAAGTGTATTGTCAAACATTAAAACACTTAAAGTGGAATATCATTGATGCAACTTGCACCAACAGTTGGATATCGATGTCGCCCTACAGGTCTTTAGTGCCATCTGTCATTCTTCCCATAGTATCAATGGGAAGATATATATGCCTTTCTGCCACATCCTGACCGAGTTCTTTCATTTACGTTTTGGCATCCGTGTGGGTAGTGGTCAGGTCAGGCACCTGTCCAAGGACTATGACCAGATTGACACACGCCAATTGTCCTTGGCAGGTATTGAGTGTAGACAGGGGCATTTGTCTGGAGGGAGCACCCAGAGGCCGCTGACGCTGATGAGGAGCTCGCCGAGCTAGTCACACGTGCAGAGATCACCCAGCTTCGATCCGATGTCCACAGGCTTCAGGAGGAGGCTCACGTCATTCGTGAGGATATTCACGGACTTCAGCAGACGGAGCAGAGGCTTGAGACAATAGTTGATATGATTACCAGCCGCCAAGATGACATGTACGAGATGATGCAGCAGTGGCATCTCACTTTTCAAGGTCCTCCTCCTCCTCCTCCTCCACCTCCAGGCGGTGACGATCACATGTTCTTCTGACCAGTGGATGTAGCTTTTGAGAGTGATTCTAGTGTTGAGAGTACTATCATTGGTTGATGTATTATACCTCTCAAACACTTTTTATTCTGATGATTGTATTTATTTGGATGACTTCAGGGCTTTGGCCCTAGATACTCTTTTAGGTCTTATGGCATGACTATTTTTGTGTTTCTTGTATGAAACTTCTATGTATTACTCTATTCTGTAGATTTATGTCATGTAACTTGCTTTATTATTTTTCTATTAGGTTGTTGAAATCTTATCATGATTAGATGCGGTTTTGAAACTGCTTGAAAATCATTAAGTGCTAATGGATGGTTCTTTTATGATCCTTATGTATGTGTTCATGATATGATTTGGAAATTTTATATTGTTGTATTATCTAATATGGTTTAGTGGGAAATCAAATAATGGTTTTATATGTAGAAGGAATAATCATTTGGACTCAAAAGAAAAAGAGGGGCGCTCTTGTCAAAATGGAAATATCTATATGAAAAAGGGAAGTTTGGGAATCATTTTAAATGACAAATGGAGTTGATAGAGAATGACACATATAGGATACCATGATTAGAACTCTATGTTGATACAAAGTTGGCTTTATTTGAGAAGTTTTGAGTTTGAATCAAAAGTCAAGAACGGTTGATGTTTTTCATGAACAAAATTTTTCTAGGGTAGGGAATATCTTAACAATCGTGCATGCAAAGTTTCACATTTTTCTGGATTTTCTACAATTTTTTATGCGTTTCTGAATTTCGGCTGAAAATTGTGAAATTGGCATATCAGTCGACTGCCCTGGGGGCAGTCGACTGGTAGTGTGGGCAGATTATGATTTTGTGATTTCTGAGGGGTTTTTCAGAAATCAGGTTAAGTTCTATTTGGCACCTAGGGTAGGGTTGCTTGGGGCAATCTTTTGATGGTGTCAAAGGGGGAGAACTTGGGTGTTAAGTTAGGTTTGGGTTGAAACTTAACTTTGATACTGTTGATTTCAGTTTTAAGGAAACTTAACTTTGGAATTAGCAATAAGAATTGAAATTTGGGAGAAAGCATATGTTAAGGGGGAGGTTGCCTCTTGTGTATTATGCTTTAATTTTTCAATTGCTTTTGCTATTATCATTGCTATATGTTTACCTAACATAACATATTGGCACACATCAAAAAGGGGGAGATTGTTGGGGCAATCGACCCTGAGATGATCTGGAGGATCATGATATTTTGATATGTGGGCAATATGGTTAAGTTAGGATTTGTGTTATTCTCATATGTGTACATGAGTGTGCAGGTGTACAAGTACACATGGACTTGGTTGATATCTTCAGGTGAAGGATGGCATGGAGGCAAGCTGGAGGCTTGTGTGCGCATCTGAGGAACCATTGGAAAGCAGAGATGATGAGCCGAGGGATGCGGACTTCGAGGCGTACGTGAAGGGTGGAATGGAGGCAAGCTGGAGGCTTGCATGCGCATCTGAGGGACGAGGGCCGAAGATAAAGAGGGCGTGAATGCAACAGTCAAGACTGCTGGTGAAGAGTCAACTGAGTTGTGAGGGTCTGAGTATGAGTGTTTGTACTCAGGGGCTAAGCCGGGAGGGTTTGAGTGCGGAGTGACATGTACTCGGGAGTGTAACCCTAGGCTTAGATGTGTACCAGTCGACTGCCCTGGTGTAGGTTGGAACAGGCTGGCAGATTCGAATGTTGTACTGTAATGGTCGAATCTGAGTGGGACCAGTCGACTGCCCCAGGGGCAGTCGACTGGTAGCGACTGTTTCAGATTCGAGCCCTATTTAAAGGGGCTCATTTCCTACCATCTTCTTTGACGAAACTCGCTTGGGTAAAGTGAGTTAGTAGTCTTTTGTGATCAGAGAGCAACCGAAGTGCTGTGGCGAGGTTTCTCCACCCACAAGGAGCGACAGATCTAGCCGGAGGTTATCCTGGGGTTGATCCACCGACGGATTCTTGGATTAGTCACCCGTTTGGGGTGGATACCAAGTAAATCAGGTTGTTAGCATTGTATCATATTTATTTTACATATCATTGTTTCCGCTGCCCTAACGAAAATTGTAGAGATCACAATCGAACGACAAAGTGCTATTCACCCCCCCTCTAGCACACTGAAAACGATCCATCAATAAATAACAGAGTACGATTTGCACCAACAATAAGAAAGAAGAAAAAAAAATAACTTAAGTCTTTCTTCCCCTTTTTAAGATAGTCTCTCTCCACCTTTTGAAAATACTTAAGATATATTTTGAAAAATGATTTTTAAAACTCTCCCCCTTTTTAAAAAATTAAGTACTTGTTCAATAAAGTATATAAAAAAACTAAGTACTTAAATTGCATCAACAATATATGACTATATAAATTTTAAAAAAATGAACTTCCCTAAGTCTGACACAATCCTAGGAATCTTGTTGACCACAAGAAAATTCCTATGTGTCTTAGGGATTTTATAAATATTTTAGTTTTCGAAAAATAATAACTTTCTTGATTTGTTTTCTTTTCCAGTCTGATACAATCCTAGGAAATCTTGTTAAGTACAAGAAAATTTCCTAAGTGTCCTTGAAAATTTTCCACACTCAAGTCAAAGAATTTTTGACAAAAAGATTTTCAGGATGAGTTTAGAAAATATAATATTATGTTTTCAACTGATATTAAAAGATAATGCATGAAAGCATGAAACTTTTTAATAGTTCTTTTAATTTGATCTCCACCTAAACTTGACACAGTCCTAGGAAGCTTGTTGACTACAAGTGATCTTCCTCTAAGTCTTAGGGATTGATTCAAATGAAAAGAATTTTAAAAATTAAGAAGTATTTTTGAAATAATCAAGAATAATTAAGTTCATTTGATTAGGACTCCCCCTAAATCTGACACAATCTTAGGAATTCTTATAGATCATTAATAAATCTTCCTATGTATCTTTAGAGTTTATCCAATCATAAGAACTATTAAGGAAATTTTTTAAAAATATGATAGTTTTCAAGAAAATGATTTTTGAAAAATATTTTGAATGACATAGTAAGTTTTTGAAAAATATTTTTTGAAACGCATTTTGAAATGATAATAATTTTTAAAGCACAAATCATGTTGAAAGATATAATTTTCGAAAAGAATAATTTTTAAAAAATAGTTTTAAATCAAGTAAGAATTCACAAAAAAAAACTCCCCCTGAACCTGACACCTTCTGGCTACCCTTTTTAACTACAAGGACCTCTACCTAAGTGTCTTAAGGGACACTAGTGTTGACCTAAAAGTTTGTGTCTATGTGTAGGTCAAACAACTTTCGAAAAGATATAATTTTTGAAAATGTATCTATAAATAATCACCCAATCAAACATGAAATTCATAAAAACATTATTATGATTAAACATTATTTTGAAAATAAATTTTTAAGAAAATATCCTAAAGATTTTGAAAATATTTTGAAAAACATTTGTCAATTAATTAGTCCTTAACATCTCACTCATTCTAAGTGTCACAATACAAGCAAGCACGGTTGCCTTATAGGTGTTTGTGAGATGCGTGAATAATTTTTCTCAATTTAATTTCTAGATTTCTTGACCTTGAGTTAGATTCAAGTTTAACAATTTGTAATTTAAAAGCATATTTCAATAATTGACTTCCAAGTCTTGGCGAGGCACAGAGACCTTCTTTGGCCGTAGCATATTTGGATCATCAACCCTTTCCTTAGACAAAGCCTTTTAAAGAAATAATACTCTTAATTTACTCTTTGAAAAACTCTTGTCTAACTAGTCTAGAATGTGGCGAGGTAGCTTCGGCTAGTTCCACTTAGCTTGGCCAAGCTTCCCTAACGTACTATCATCTCGCCCCACCCTAGTACTAGGTTAGGCAAGTGTCAACCAATCTTTTTCCTATCTAACCATTCTAAGTAATGCAGAAAAATAAACATGGATGACATGACAGATATTTTAAGGAAAAATGAGTGTTTAAGGAAAAATAAGTGGATGCATGGGCATGACATTTATCCATGAGTCAAACAAGTCAAGTAGTTTTATTAGGTTTCTCATAATGTATCAAATTCTCGATTTGATACATAACGTGTGAACCCGTGAATATGTCAACCCACTTTGACATATTTATTGTTATTAAATTGGATGTTTCAGTTGAGTAGAATTTTTTATTTTCATAATTGAAGGTAATTAATTAAATTTTATTTCATGAATTTTGTTGAATTAAGGATTGAATTGTTAATTAAGATTTAAGAATAAATTATGATTTTAAGTTGTTAAGTATTAATTAGTTAAGAATTAATTAAAGTAAAAAAAATTAATTAAGGTTTAAATTAGTTTAAGAATTAATTAAAGATAAATAATTAATGTTTAATTATCTAATAATTAATTAAGGTTCAATTAATAAGGTTTAATTATGATTAAAATTATTAGGAAGTAATTAAGACTAAAATTATTAATAATTAATTAAGATTTAAATTATTATGAATTAATTAGGATTAAAATTAGTAAGAATTAATTATGATTAAAATTATTAAAAATTAATTAGGATTAAAATTATTAAGAATTAATTAAGATTAAAATTATTAAGAATTAATTAGGATTAAAATTATTAAGAATTAATTAAGATTAAAATTATTAAGAATTAATTAGGATTAAAATTATTAAGAATTAATTAAAATTAAAATTATTAAGGATTAATTAAAATTTTAAGTATTAAGGATTAATTAAAATTTAAATCATTAAGGATTAATATTTTTAAGATTTGAATAATAATTTTGGGTCTAATCTCATCATTTCTATTAATTCAAAAAATTTTGATTAATCTATTATTTCCTTTGTTTTTATATTTTTCATTTTACTTAGTACTTCTGTTTTATTTGAATTCTTGTATGCCTCTTTAATTATAACATCAATTTTAATAAATTCTTCTTCATCATCAGAATCATATTTTTCTTAATCTTCAGAATCATATTCTTCTTCATTTTCTGGGGTAAATTTAGAATTTAAAATTGTATCATTATCTTCATAGTAGGTAGAATAATTTTCAGGACTATTTATTAAAGGTTTATCATTATATTCAAATGCAGTAACATTAACTAAGGGTTTTCTATTATCTTCACCTTTATCTTTAAGATAATCATCAATATTACCTTGAGAAGTATTAGTATTATCAGCATTAATTTTATCAGAATTATTAGAAAGATTATTAATTTCAATTTCATCATTATCCTCAGAATTATCAACAATATTATTATTATTCTTAACATTATCAAAATTTTTGATAATATTATTAACATTATCAGCATTATCAGATAAAATATTAGAATTAATTCTAAAAATTATTGTATTAATATTGTGGATTAATGAGTTAATATTTGGTATCTTACTATTATCAATGTTGACTCTTCAAAAAAACTAATTTATCGGAAACTTTGAAAGTGCTATCTAAATTATCAACATGCTGGTATAATTGTGCAAGAATTTGAAAATTATTGAACAAATTAATTTTTTGTACCTTGGTCGAATACTGGTTCTTGTAGTGTCCGTGCTTTTGACATTTGAAGCATCGTATGTGGCTCTTGTCCCTCCGGACTCCTGGCGCTGGTACCTCCTTTTCCGCGGTGGTGACAAACAATTCTTACGAGTAGGACACTGGTTATTATTGTGTCCTCTCTCCCTGCTCTTGAAACAAATAATATCAAATTTGAAAATAGACATAATTTAAAATAATACCTGTATTCACTCTTGATGCCCCTCAATTCCTGGCGTCTTTGCTCCTTCGGTTGTTAGTCCGATAAAGAGCTTCCAGGCTCTGGTACCACTTGTGGGATCGTTGCCGGTTGATAGAGGGGGGTGAATATCGACTTGATAAAATTCATCAGAAATTTTTGTTTAACGTCTTTTTATCAGGGTTAGTACGCAGCGAAAACTAATAAAGTAAAAGAAAGACGACACACAAATGACACGCGGGTTTTACTTGGTTCCCAACCCCCCAGAGTCAGTATGTCCAAGGCCTAAGCACTCAATAGTGAGTCCACTAATGGTCTCCTTTCCGGACTTTTCGAAGGCAGAGAACCCCGTCTTACAGTTCGAATTTACAAGCAAAAAGATAGTAAATGGAATTGACTTGTAAATAAAAAGCAAACCAACAAAACGATGAAGATCCGGCCAATCCGGAAGTCTGAAGTGCCACGCACTTTTTCCTAGAGCCTCCTTGGTCGTAGAGCTTCATCTTGAGCACATTTGCTTCGCATGGAATGCTTTAGCGGATGTGAAAATTGATGTTCTACATTGAGGGGTCGAACCCCTTTATATAGCACCTTCTCGGGCGCCTCTAAGACCTTAGGAGCTTGCCACATCGCGGTCAAAGTTCTTCCTTTGCTCTGAAATCGCAGGGCTGATAAAATATGCCTCCCCAGGTGCCTGGGAAGCCACAGGCTCCTGGCTTGCAAGGCACTTGGGATGGGGCTGCCCCAACTGGGGCACCCAACCTGTCTTGGGCGCATGATTCAATTCAGGCGCCCAGGAGTTGTTTCCCAGGTGTGTTTTCTCCTGCATTTGCTTTCCTATCTTGCCTCCAACTCCAGGTACCTTCAAGACAACAAACACAAGACAAATATACAGATAAACTTAGCCTTAATGATTGGTTCTGACTTGGATTTCACCTAAAACCCTTGGTCGAACCAACGCCTAATGTTCCCTTTCCCGGGGAACGCATCCTCACCTACTCCATACTTGGGGAAGTCGTGTCTGAAGCAGAGGGGTCGAAGCCCCTTATATAGGCCTCCTGGGGGTGCCCCGGACGCTGGGGGCGCCCCGGAAGACTCGGTCAACCCTTATCCTTGCGCCTACCTAGCCGCAGGGGATAACATCTTTGACCAGGGCGCCCCGGATGCTTCGGGCACCCCCGTGGAGGCTTATCCTGTGTTCTGGCTTCGAAACAGCAAAATAGCTACGAATCCGGGTTCCCCGGACGCTCCGGTCGCCCCGGTTGACACCTGTTTTGCCTGCTTCACGTTTACTGCCTGTTTAGTACTACCTGGGGGCGCCCTGGTTGCATGGGGGTGCCCCCCTTGCTGGGGGCGCCCACCTTAAGGCCTGCCAACCATGCTTTTTACCCTGCTTTGCCTCCGGTTCTTGATACCTGCAAGATACACAAACACAAAGCATAGATACATATAATGTTAGCCTTAAGGACTTGGTTCGGACTTCGAATTTGCACGAAACCCTAGGTCGAACCGGCACGAGTTCCTATCCCCGAGAACTCGCCCTTCACCTACTCCTTTCAGGAGACGGTTGCCACCCAGTCCTTCGGATGGACTTTTGCTTAGCCTCCGATTACTCCGGATCTTGAGACGCCCGAACCCCGACCCGTCTCTACTCCTGTCCTTAGTCATCGCTCAGCTAAGTTGCTCAGTCCCTTGGACCAAGACTTCATTACCTAGAAATCCTTCGCCAGGTGCCTAACAGTCCTTCACCAGGTCTTCATTCCCTAGCAGCCCTTCGCTAGTTGCCTAGCAGCCCTTCGCTAGGTCTTCTATGCCTAGTAGTCCTTCACTAGGTGCCTAGCAGCCCTTCGCTAGGTTTTCTATGCCTAGTAGTCCTTCACTAGGTGCCTAGCAGCCCTTCGCTAGGTCTTAGGGTTACGATACCTAGCAGCCCTTCGCTAGGTGCCTAACAGCCCTTCGTTAGGTCTTGGGGTTACGATACCTAGCAGCCCTTCGCTAGGTGCCTAACAGCCCTTCGTTAGGTCTTGGGGTTACGATACCTAGCAGCCCTTCGCTAGGTGCCTAGCAGCCCTTCGCTAGGTCTTTGGGTTATGATACCTAGCAGCCCTTCGCTAGGTGCCCAGCAGCCCTCCGCTGGGACTTAGGGTTTCGATGCCTAGATTAACTAGGACTTTTCCTCAGCTTTGGTTACTTTACTTTTTCTCCCCTTTGTCTATTCATTGTATCACTGACTTAAGTGTATTGTCAAACATTAAAACACTTAAAGAGGAATATCATTGATGCAACTTGCACCAACAGTTGGATATCGATGTCGCCCTACAGGTCTTTAGTGCCATCTGTCATTCTTCCCATAGTATCAATGGGAAGATATATATGCCTTTCTGCCACATCCTGTCCGAGTTCTTTCATTTACGTTTTGGCATCCGTGTGGGTAGTGGTCAGGTCAGGCACCTGTCCAAGGACTATGACCAGATTGACACACGCCAATTGTCCTTGGCAGGTATTGAGTGTAGACAGGGGGCATTTGTTTGGAGGGAGCACCCGGAGGCCGCTGACGCTGATGAGGAGCCCGCCGAGCTAGTCACACGTGCAGAGATCACCCAGCTTCGATCCGATGTCCACAGGCTTCAGGAGGAGGCTCACGTCATTCGTGAGGATATTCACGGACTTCAGCAGACGGAGCAGAGGCTTGAGACAATAGTTGATATGATTACCAGCCGCCAAGATGACATGTACGAGATGATGCAGCAGTGGCATCTCACTTTTCAAGGTCCTCCTCCTCCTCCTCCTCCACCTCCAGGCGGTGACGATCACATGTTCTTCTGACCAGTGGATGCAGCTTTTGAGAGTGATTCTAGTGTTGAGAGTACTATCATTGGTTGATGTATTATACCTCTCAAACACTTTTTATTCTGATGATTGTATTTATTTGGATGACTTCAGGGCTTTGGCCCTAGATACTCTTTTAGGTCTTATGGCATGACTATTTTTGTGTTTCTTGTATGAAACTTCTATGTATTACTCTATTCTGTAGATTTATGTCATGTAACTTGCTTTATTATTTTTCTATTAGGTTGTTGAAATCTTATCATGATTAGATGCGGTTTTGAAACTGCTTGAAAATCATTAAGTGCTAATGGATGGTTCTTTTATGATCCTTATGTATGTGTTCATGATATGATTTGGAAATTTTATATTGTTGTATTATCTAATATGGTTTAGTGGGAAATCAAATAATGGTTTTATATGTAGAAGGAATAATCATTTGGACTCAAAAGAAAAAGAGGGGCGCTCTTGTCAAAATGGAAATATCTATATGAAAAAGGGAAGTTTGGGAATCATTTTAAATGTCAAATGGAGTTGATAGAGAATGACACATATAGGATACCATGATTAGAACTCTATGTTGATACAAAGTTGGCTTTATTTGAGAAGTTTTGAGTTTGAATCAAAAGTCAAGAACGGTTGATGTTTTTCATGAACCAAATTTTTCTAGGGTAGGGAATATCTTAACAATCGTGCTTGCAAAGTTTCACATTTTTCTAGATTTTCTAGAATTTTTTATGCGTTTCTGAATTTCGGCTGGAAATTGTGAAATTGGCATATCAGTCGACTGCCCTGGGGGCAGTCGACTGGTAGTGTGGGCAGATTATGATTTTGTGATTTCTGAGGGGTTTTTCAGAAATCTGGTTAAGTTCTATTTGGCACCTAGGGTAGGGTTGCTTGGGGCAATCTTTTGATGGTGTCAAAGGGGGAGAACTTGGGTGTTAAGTTAGGTTTGGGTTGAAACTTAACTTTGATACTGTTGATTTCAGTTTTAAGGAAACTTAACTTTGGAATTAACAATAAGAATTGAAATTTGGGAGAAAGCATAGGTTAAGGGGGAGGTTGCCTCTTGTGCATTATGCTTTAATTTTTCAATTGCTTTTGCTATTATCATTGCTATATGTTTACCTAACATAACATATTGGCACACATCAAAAAGGGGAGATTGTTGGGGCGATCGACCCTAAGATGATCTGGAGGATCATGATATTTTGATATGTGGGCAATATGGTTAAGTTAGGATGTGTGTTGTTCTCATATGTGTACATGAGTGTGCAGGTGTTCAAGTACACATGGACTTGGTTGATATCTTTAGGTGAAGGATGGCATGGGGGCAAGCTGGAGGCTTGTGTGCGCATCTGAGGAACCATTGGATAGCAGAGATGATGAGCCGAGGGATGCGGACTTCGAGGCGTACGTGAAGGGTGGCATGGAGGCAAGCTGGAGGCTTGCGTGCGCATCTGAGGGACGAGGGCCGAAGATAAAGAGGGCGTGAATGCAACAGTCAAGACTGCTGGTGAAGAGTCAACTGAGTTGTGAGGGTCTGAGTATGAGTGTTTGTACTCAGGGGCTAAGCCGGGAGGGTTTGAGTGCGGAGTGACATGTACTCGGGAGTGTAACCCTAGGCTTAGATGTGTACCAGTCGACTGCCCTGGTGTAGGTTGGAACAGGCTGGCAGATTCGAATGTTGTACTGTAATGGTCGAATCTGAGTGGGACCAGTCGACTGCCCCAGGGGCAGTCGACTGGTAGCGACTGTTTCAGATTCGAGCCCTATTTAAAGGGGCTCATTTCCTACCATCTTCTTTGACGAAACTCGCTTGGGTAAAGTGAGTTAGTAGTCTTTTGTGATCAGAGAGCATCCGAAGTGCTGTGGCGAGGTTTCTCCACCCACAAGGAGCGACAGATCTAGCCGGAGGTTATCCGGGGGTTGATCCACCGACGGATTCTTGGATTAGTCACCCGTTTGGGGTGGATACCAAGTAAATCAGGTTGTTAGCATTGTATCATATTTATTTTACATATCATTGTTTCCGCTGCGCTAACGAAAATTGTAGAGATCACAATCGAACGACAACGTGCTATTCACCCCCCCCCCCTCTAGCACACTGAAAACGATCCATCAATAAATAACAGAGTACGATTTGCACCAACAATAAGAAAGAAGAAAAAAAATAACTTAAGTCTTTCTTCCCCTTTTTAAGATAGTCTCTCTCCACCTTTTGAAAATACTTAAGATATATTTTGAAAAATGATTTTTAAAACTCTCCCCCTTTTTAAAAAATTAAGTACTTGTTCAATAAAGTATATAAAAAAACTAAGTACTTAAATTGCATCAACAATATATGACTATATAAATTTTAAAAAAATGAACTTCCCTAAGTCTGACACAATCCTAGGAATCTTGTTGACCACAAGAAAATTCCTATGTGTCTTAGGGATTTTATAAATATTTTAGTTTTCGAAAAATAATAACTTTCTTGATTTGTTTTCTTTTCCAGTCTGATACAATCCTAGGAAATCTTGTTAAGTACAAGAAAATTTCCTAAGTGTCCTTGAAAATTTTCCACACTCAAGTCAAAGAATTTTTGACAAAAAGATTTTCAGGATGAGTTTAGAAAATATAATATTATGTTTTCAACTGATATTAAAAGATAATGCATGAAAGCATGAAACTTTTTAATAGTTCTTTTAATTTGATCTCCACCTAAACTTGACACAGTCCTAGGAAGCTTGTTGACTACAAGTGATCTTCCTCTAAGTCTTAGGGATTGATTCAAATGAAAAGAATTTTAAAAATTAAGAAGTATTTTTGAAATAATCAAGAATAATTAAGTTCATTTGATTAGGACTCCCCCTAAATCTGACACAATCTTAGGAATTCTTATAGATCATTAATAAATCTTCCTATGTATCTTTAGAGTTTATCCAATCATAAGAACTATTAAGGAAATTTTTGAAAAATATGATAGTTTTCAAGAAAATGATTTTTGAAAAATATTTTGAATGACATAGTAAGTTTTTGAAAAATATTTTTTGAAACGCATTTTGAAATGATAATAGTTTTTAAAGCACAAATCATGTTGAAAGATATAATTTTCGAAAAGAATAATTTTTAAAAAATAGTTTTAAATCAAGTAAGAATCCACAAAAAAAAAACTCCCCCTGAACCTGACACCTTCTGGCTACCATTTTTAACTACAAGGACCTCTACCTAAGTGTCTTAAGGGACACTAGTGTTGACCTAAAAGTTTGTGTCTATGTGTAGGTCAAACAACTTTCGAAAAGATATAATTTTTGAAAATGTATCTATAAATAATCACCCAATCAAACATGAAATTCATAAAAACATTATTATGATTAAACATTATTTTGAAAATAGATTTTTAAGAAAATATCCTAAAGATTTTGAAAATATTTTGAAAAACATTTGTCAATTAATTAGTCCTTAACATCTCACTCATTCTAAGTGTCACAATACAAGCAAGCACGGTTGCCTTATAGGTGTTTGTGAGATGCGTGAATAATTTTTCTCAATTTAATTTCTAGATTTCTTGACCTTGAGTTAGATTCAAGTTTAACAATTTGTAATTTAAAAGCATATTTCAATAATTGACTTCCAAGTCTTGGCGAGGCACAGAGGCCTTCTTTGGCCGTAGCATTTTTGGATCATCAACCCTTTCCTTAGACAAAGCCTTTTAAAGAAATAATACTCTTAATTTACTCTTTGAAAAACTCTTGTCTAACTAGTCTAGAATGTGGCGAGGTAGCTTCGGCTAGTTCCACTTAGCTTGGCCAAGCTTCCCTAACGTACTATCATCTCGCCCCACCCTAGTACTAGGTTAGGCAAGTGTCAACCAATCTTTTTCCTATCTAACCATTCTAAGTAATACAGAAAAATAAACATGGATGACATGACAGATATTTTAAGGAAAAATGAGTGTTTAAGGAAAAATAAGTGGATGCATGGGCATGACATTTATCCATGAGTCAAACAAGTCAAGTAGTTTTATTAGGTTTCTCATAATGTATCAAATTCTCGATTTGATACATAACGTGTGAACCCGTGAATATGTCAACCCACTTTGACATATTTATTGTTATTAAATTGGATGTTTCAGTTGAGTAGAATTTTTTATTTTCATAATTGAAGGTAATTAATTAAATTTTATTTCATGAATTTTGTTGAATTAAGGATTGAATTGTTAATTAAGATTTAAGAATAAATTATGATTTTAAGTTGTTAAGTATTAATTAGTTAAGAATTAATTAAAGTAAAAAAAATTAATTAAGGTTTAAATTAGTTTAAGAATAAATTAAGGATAAATAATTAAGGTTTAATTATCTAATAATTAATTAAGGTTCAATTAATTAAGGTTTAATTATGATTAAAATTATTAAGAATTAATTAAGACTAAAATTATTAATAATTAATTAAGATTTAAATTATTATGAATTAATTAGGATTAAAATTAGTAAGAATTAATTATGATTAAAATTATTAAAAATTAATTAGGATTAAAATTATTAAGGATTAATTAAGATTAAAATTATTAAGAATTAATTAGGATTAAAATTATTAAGAATTAATTAAGATTAAAATTATTAAGAATTAATTAGGATAAAAATTATTAAGAATTAATTAAAATTAAAATTATTAAGGATTAATTAAAATTTAAAGTATTAAGGATTAATTAAAATTTAAATCATTAAGGATTAATATTTTTAAGATTTGAATAATTATTTTGGGTCTAATCTCATCATTTCTATTAATTCAAAAAATTTTGATTAATCTATTATTTCCTTTGTTTTTATATTTTTCATTTTACTTAGTACTTCTGTTTTATTTGAATTCTTGTATGCCTCTTTAATTATAACATCAATTTTAATAAATTCTTCTTCATCATCAGAATCATATTTTTCTTAATCTTCAGAATCATATTCTTCTTCATTTTCTGGGGTAAATTTAGAATTTAAAATTGTATCATTATCTTCATAGTAGGTAGAATAATTTTCAGGACTATTTATTAAAGGTTTATCATTATATTCAAATGCAGTAACATTAACTAAGGGTTTTCTATTATCTTCACCTTTATCTATAAGATAATCATCAATATTACCTTGAGAAGTATTAGTATTATCAGCATTAATTTTATCAGAATTATTAGAAAGATTATTAATTTCAATTTCATCATTATCCTCAGAATTATCAACAATATTATTATTATTCTTAACATTATCAAAATTTTTGATAATATTATTAACATTATCAGCATTATCAGATAAAATATTAGAATTAATTCTAAAAATTATTGTATTAATATTGTGGATTAATGAGTTAATATTTGGTATCTTACTATTATCAATGTTGACTCTTCAAAAAAACTAATTTATCGGAAACTTTGAAAGTGCTATCTAAATTATCAACATGCTGGTATAATTGTGCAAGAATTTGAAAATTATTGAACAAATTAATTTTTTGTACCTTGGTCGAATACTGGTTCTTGTAGTGTCCGTGCTTTTGACATTTGAAGCATCGTATGTGGCTCTTGTCCCTCCGGACTCCTAGCGCTGGTACCTCCTTTGCCGCGGTGGTGACAAACAATTCTTACGAGTAGGACACTGGTTATTATTGTGTCCTCTCTCCCTGCTCTTGAAACAAATAATATCAAATTTGAAAATAGACATAATTTAAAATAATACCTGTATTCACTCTTGATGCCCCTCAATTCCTGGCGTCTTTGCTCCTTCGATTGTTAGTCCGATAAAGCGCTTCCAGGCTCTGGTACCACTTGTGGGATCGTTGCCGGTTGATAGAGGGGGGTGAATATCGACTTGATAAAATTCATCAGAAATTTTTGTTTAACGTCTTTTTATCAGGGTTAGTACGCAGCGAAAACTAATAAAGTAAAAGAAAGATGACACACAAATGACACGCGGGTTTTACTTGGTTCCCAACCCCCCAGAGTCAGTATGTCCAAGGCCTAAGCACTCAATCGTGAGTCCACTAATGGTCTCCTTTCCGGACTTTTCGAAGGCAGAGAACCCCATCTTACAGTTCGAATTTACAAGCAAAAAGATATTAAATGGAATTGACTTGTAAATAAAAAGCAAACCAACAAAACGATGAAGATCCGGCCAATCCTGAAGTCTGAAGTGCCACGCACTTTTTCCTAGAGCCTCCTTGGTCGCAGAGCTTCATCTTGAGCACATTTGCTTCGCATGGAATGCTTTAGCGGATGTGAAAATTGATGTTCTACATTGAGGGGTCGAACCCCTTTATATAGCACCTTCTCGGGCGCCTCTAAGACCTTAGGAGCTTGCGACATCGCGGTCAAAGTTCTTCCTTTGCTCTGAAATCGCAGGGCTGATAAAATATGCCTCCCCAGGTGCCTGGGAAGCCACAGGCTCCTGGCTTGCAAGGCACTTGGGATGGGGCTGCCCCAACTGGGGCACCCAACCTGTCTTGGGCGCATGATTCAATTCAGGCGCCCAGGAGTTGTTTCCCAGGTGTGTTTTCTCCTGCGTTTGCTTTCCTATCTTGCCTCCAACTCCAGGTACCTTCAAGACAACAAACACAAGACAAATATACAGATAAACTTAGCCTTAATGATTGGTTCTGACTTGGATTTCACCTAAAACCCTTGGTCGAACCAACGCCTAATGTTCCCTTTCCCGGGGAACGCATCCTCACCTACTCCATACTTGGGGAAGTTGTGTTTGCCAATCGGAGCCTCTGATTCGACTTTTGCTCAACCTCCGAGAACCAGAATCTCGAGACATCCGACCTCGACCCGTCTCTACTTCTGTCTGCCATCCTCACTCGACTAGGACTCCGATGCCCGATCCCCGATCCCCGACTAGGACTTAGTGCTCAGTCCCCCAGACCAAGACTTCATGCCCAGCTTCACTCACTAGGACTTAGTCCAACCTAGCTTCACTTACTAGGACCCAGCTTCACTTACCAGGATTTACTTCACCTAGCTTCCACTCACTAGGATTTCCTTCCACCTAGCTTCCGTTGCTAGGATCGGGCTTCACTCACCAGAGTTTCTTTCACCTAGCTTCGCTTGCTAGGACTCGGTTTCACTCACCAGGGTTTCTTTCACCAAAATCACTTCTTTGCTAGTCATCATAATCCTGACTAGACTTCCTCCAATCTTCAAGTAAATATAATTTCACACCTCAACTCTGGTATGGTTTAATCCCTTGGTCAAACTGACCAACCCTGGGTATTGGTTCACTCTGCCAAACATCAGATCCTGTTTGGCTAACCCTTTGTCAACCTGATTCAACCTGGGTTTACCCTACCAAGCATAAGGTCCTATTTGGGTTAAACCTTGATCACCTTGACTACCCCTTACCTTGTCCAGCATATATTGTTACTAACTTAAGTATATTGTTAAACATCAAAACCCTAGAGGATGACTATTCATCACTAATGCATTTTGCACCAACATTGATGTCCTATGTATTATTCTTATCCTAATCTCCATGTCTACGTCCTTGTAGAGATTCTAACTATACATTGGTGCTTTCACTGCAGAAGCGCACCGGTGTGCTTCTTCCTTTGCCATCCAGTGTCATTAGATATCCAAGTTAACTTAGGATGTACGGTATAGTTTGGCATACCTGTGTCACTCAGGCTGCCCTGGTCATACGATCCTAAATTATATAAGTCATCTCCTAACATGGGATAGAGAGAAACTCATTAATTCATGCTAACTAATCTCTTGTAAGCGATTGACCTCCATTTCGAGGCAATGCCCGAGACGTTCAGTTAGAGCATCATATCTGTGCCACATAGGTTGTCCCGGTCATATGATCTCGGACACTCCCTCTACGGCGACTAAACCTTCACAAATACATGTATTCATCATTCACACATTTACACTAACACAAATTAGGCATAATATATATAAAACAATGCATGGACATTTTATTGAATAAGAAAACACATCAATATATATTGCATACAACATTATCATATTATATCTACCTCCTACATCCTAGATTTATATAACTACTATGGGATTGGTTTGAATCGATAGAGGGGGGGGTGAATATCGATCGACAATTTTTTGAAAACTTAGAGATTTTGTGCAGTGGAAAAAAACAAATCAATGCTAACATGGTTGTTTTACTTGGTTCGGAGTCACGGTCGCCTCCTACTCCAAGGCCCACGGTCCTTGACCGTTTATGATGGGTAATTCTATATTGAGTACAATTATTTCAACTTGAAGTTTGAATATAGAATTAAAATACAGCACTTAAAAGAATGATTATACCGACGACCAGAGAAATTTGAATGTGGGAGCCGCGGGTCGTCGTTGGCGCTTGAGTCTTGAGCACGGAGCGTTTGGAGCAGAGTGCTTGAAAGAATGCATAGAAAGAAGTTGTTTCTGAAGCCAAGGGGGGGAACCCCTTTATATAGCAGTCACTGGGGCGCCTGTCTTGAAGGCGGCGCCTGACACGTGGCCTTCCCTGCGAGAAACTCGATCTGCAGACATGGCCAACCCTTATCCCTTCAATTGGGACGCCTGAGCTGACTGGGGCACCTGTATGAACATAGGCACCTCAATTGATGATGTGGTAGCTTGCTTCGATTGGCTTGGAAACACCCTTGTCTGGGGTGCCTATATCAACATAGGTGCCTGTTTAGACAGGCGCCTAACCCCATTCATGCGCCTGGGAGCAGAATGTTGGTGCAGACAGCACCCAAGTCGAACCTGTGTTTTGATAATGGCAAAAGGGTTCAAAAGTTAAGATATTATGTTTATCTAACATATTCACTAAGTTTACAGGAAAAGAAGTCCTAGGTACACTGGGCACGAAGTCCTGGTCGAGGACTGGGCACGAAGCCCTGGCAAGGGGCCGGGCACCGAAGACCTGCTCGGAAGGTGGGAACGAAGTCCTGGTCGAGGACTGGGAACGAAGCCCTGGCAAGGAGCCGGGCACCGAAGACCTGCTCGGAAGGTAGGCACAAAGACCTGCTCGGAAGGTGGCCACGAAGACCTGGTCAGGTGTATCGGGCAAAAGTCCAACCGGAGGAGCCGGTTGGCAAAAGGTAAACTCTCCTGAGAGGAGTAGGTGAGGACGCATTCCCCGTCGAGGGAACAGTAGGCGTCGGCTCGACCTATGGCTCCATTTCGGAGACCCAAAGTCAGAACCAAGACAGCTAAGGCTGTATAAAGATAACATATTATTGCTCTGTGTTATTTTGGACTAACCCTGGATGCAGGACCGAAGGAACTAGTGTCTGCAGCTCAGAGAGCCTCAAAGGAGTGAGGCAGCAGCTGAGTAGGGCGCCCGGAGTATCCCGGGCGCCCCCAAGGTGAATACAAAAGAAGTGGAGCAAATGTACGCTTCGGAAGCTAACTGGGCGGGGCGCCCCCGTGCTCTCGGGCACCCCGGATGCTCCGAGCGCCCTGAGCTCAAGCCAACGAAGTGGATAAAAGTCAAGCCAGCGAGAAACTAGCGGATAGAGTTAACCCGTGCGCCCCTAGCGTCCCGGGCGTCCCCCAGTCAAACCTCAGCCCGATCCCGAAGGGATAACGACTGACCGAGAGGTGCTCGGATCGGTTGACACGTGGGGGGGGGGCACCCGCAACGTTCCGAGCGCCCCCAGAGGCTATAAAAAGGCCCCTCGACCCCAAGGCTAGAAACACAATTCTTCCAACGCATTCACGCTCTTCTACTCCCGCGCTCTTCTCCGGAAATCTCCCGACTCGAGATACAAGCGCCAACGATGTCCCTCTGCTCCGAAAATACAATCTACACCGGACGTCAGTAACGAAGAGCTGCTATTAAGTTTACTGTACTATTCTTGTAATACATTTTGTAAACTGTTTTTGCGCACATATAGAATTGCCCACAGTAAACGGTCAACGACCGTGGGCCTTGGAGTAGGAGCCGACCGCGACTTCGAACCAAGTAAAATCGTGGTGTTCGCATGTGTTTTACTTTATTTATTTCCGCTGCTAATTCTCTTTTACGAATCCGAACATTTTACGATATTCACCCCCCCCTCTATCGTTCTTCTCGATCCAACAAGTGGTATCAGAGCGGGGAAGCTCAAATTTGGTGCAACCACCAGTTTAAGAATTTTTTGGATTTTCATTATTACTTTTCTTTTACTTTTTCGAAGTTTTCTCATTAATCGAGGTTGGTGCAACACCCCTCGATAATTATTTCTCTTTATCCCGCACTACTAATCCAAGACCAAGTCTTGGGATATTTTCTTTCCTTTTAGTTTACTTTTCAGATAAAATGGTCATGCAAGAAGGCTTCAGCACCGCAAGACCGCCCTCTTCAGTGGGGAGGACTTCTCCTATTGGTAGAGCAGAATGGAGGTCCACCTGAAAACTCAGGTGGACATGTGGATAATCATCCAGTCCGGACTGGAGATTCCAAAGAATGCTGAAGGAGTACCACAGACCTACAGAGAGTGGGATACCGCTCTGAAACGAAAGATTGAAGCTGATGCAAAGGCGACCCAGACCCTCCAATGTGGCTTAACAAAAGAGGAGCTGAACCGGGTGGGTCCATTCAACAGTGCTAAAGAGCTGTGAGGGAAACTGATCGAGCTGCACGAAGGAACTTCAGATACTCGAATCAGCAAGAGAGATCTCCTCCTGAACAAGCTGTACACGATCAAGATGACCGACAACGAAATAGCAGCTCAGCTCCACGGCCGAATTCAGGACCTAATGAACGGACAACACACAATCGGTCACAAGGTAGAAAACCGTGACCTGATAAAGTATGCTCTTAATGCTTTCCCGAGAAACACCTTGTGGGCATCTATGGTAGATGCATACAAGGTTTCAAGGGACCTTTCAAAAATTAAACTAGATGAATTGTTTTCAGAACTTGAATTGCATGAGCAGACTAACTGCACCCTGGCCGAGAAAGGCATTGCCTTTATTGCAGGTAAAGCTGGAAAGGTATCCAAAAAGAAACCTCAACCTGCACTCATGTCTGATTCAGACTCAGACTCAGAAGACGACGAAGGAGACCGACCTAAGCTGGTCCGACTGGCCCGGAACTACTACAAGGAATTGAAGAATCAATCCAACAGAAGAAAAGCCAGCCGAAAGAAGGAAGATCAAGCTGAATCAACTAAGAACAAATCAAGTGTGACGTGCTTCGAGTGCAACAAAAAGGGACATTTCAAATCCGAATGTCCTAACCTAAAAGAAGCCAAGAAAGCAAGAAGAAATAAGGCACTTCAGGCAACGTGGGACGAGTCCTCCTCCTCTGAAGAAGAAGAGGTCCCACAGTCGAACCTGCTCGCGCTAACCGCCTCAGAACAAATCGAGACCGAGTCAGAATCGGAACAGGATGACGGCAGACTAACATTTTCAGACGACGGCAAAATTAAGGTAAGTGGTTTTCTAGAAGTCAGTTAAATGAGTTAATTTCTTATCATTCTCGAGATTTGGCGAAAGGTAAACTCCGAGTCGAATCCCTTCGACAGGAAGTAAAACTCCTGAAAGAGGGAGCTGACTCTAGATCTTTAACTGAGAAGGTTCAAGAAGGAACCTCTACTCAAGTTGAAAAACTTGAGAAAGAGAACTCCTCACTGAAAACTCAAGTTAAGAATCTTAGATCAGCTTTAGAACGATTCACTTCTGGTTCCAAGGGTCTTGACATGATTCTTGGAAAACAGAAATCGGTTCTAAATCGATCCGGACTAGGCTATAGAACCAAATCAAGACAAAGATCCTACTATGCTGTACTGAACCAGTCCAGACCTAAAGTTCAGGCATGGGTACCTAAACTGTACCTAAACAAACAAACTGGATCAAATCAGTATTGGATCCCCAAGGACAAGATTCACATCTTGCGGAACCATTATCGTGGCTATAGTCCAGGGGGAGCCAAATTAAAAACAATATGTATTGCTAGATAAAACTCAATTCTTGTTTGTAATTTGCATGATTGATTGTTTATTTAATTTCTGCAATTTAATATGCTTAGACTTAGGAATGGTTAGTTTAAGGACTGAACCAACTTAACTGAAATTTGAATAACATAGTATTGGGTGGCGGTGAAATGATAGTACGTTAGGGAAGCCAATTCTAATAAAGTCAAGTATACTCTACTTGTTCTCTTTAGACCGGTGAAACTAGCCGAAACTACCGATCCAAGACTCAAACTAGTTAGACCAGAATTTTTCAAGAAATAGTTTTGAAAATGAAATTTCATTAAAAGACTTTGTCAAGGAAAGGGTTGATGATCCAATAAGGCTACGACCAAAGAAGGCCTAGTGCCTCGCCAAGACCTGGAAGACAATTTTTGAAATTCAAATTAAATTATTCTTTGTCAAATTCGAATCTAACATAAATTTTCAGTTAATTATAGATTCAAACATTATTTTTAAAAAACTCAAAACAATTGCTTTCAAAAATTAATTAGACTTTTTCAAAATAAATCATAATTTTTCAAAATAATTCTATTTACCAAAACCTGTCTCACAAAACTCATAAGGCAAACGTGATTGACAACTCTAGAATGGGTGAGATGGTAAAAAATTAACTTAATTAAAATTCAGTTAATACCTACATTATTATTTAAATAACAGTAAATATTGTAGTTTAGAACGAAATTGACCTAAACCATGGTCAAACCATGATCAAAGAAGTCAAACCATGGTCAAAGTAGTCAAATCTCTGTCAAAGTAGTCAAATCTCGGTCAAAGCAGTCAAACCATAGTCAAATCATTTCAAAACATGGTCAAACCAATTAAACCATGGTCAAATGATGACAAGACAACAAAGATGCCAATCCACTCTCAATCCAGGCGCCCGTGACTCGTCGGGCGCCCCCCCCCCCCCCCCGACAAGACTTTCACTTCTCTCAAAGAAAAAAAATTGCCTTTATACCTTAACCAGGGCGCCCCGAACCTTTCAGGTGCCCCTAGTACCAGTCAAAGGCTACAAGGCTGCAATTCCTGTCTGACCGGGGCGTCCGGGCCATTGCGGGCGCCCCCAACCATTGTTTGTACACTGTCAACAGCAAAGCCCTGTCCCGGGCGCCCGGGAGCTCCCGGGCGCCCTAGCCAAAATGCCTATAAAAGGCCACCTGAATCTCCTCTTCTTGCCACACCAAAAACTTCCTCCTTTCTAACTTCTTTCATTCCAAGGTGACCGAGTGACCTTCTTGCTCACTCAACTTCAACAATGCCTCCACGAGCGGCCCCTCGGTATAATTCATTAATTACCATTTTCTTATGCATTTACTTTTTCCTTAAATTCTTTCTTCTAAATCCATGCTTCTCAACTTAGAAAACGCGAGCAAACCAAGCGAACCCCGGTACCGAACCTAGTCCCGATCCTAGGTTCCCAACTTTAGCACTTTGTAACAAGTTTGCTCAAACAACCTATAAGCCCATAAAAACTAGTTATCTCAATAGACAATTCTTCACCCAATCTTGTCCCTTACCAATGAATGTTATAAATTTTTACCAACTAGATAACCTAGTATTCTGCACTCATACTATTAATACAACCTTATGTGCAGAATTCTATAATAATATAGTCAGACAGGATCAGCTCAGCTTTGTCACCACAGTCCAAGGGATACCTCTATCCATCACACCTACACTAGTCAACCGATTTCTTGGACAACGACCCTCACAGTCCACCTTTTGTTGTTACCCTCCTAGGGAGCCTCCCTTTGATGCTCCCTACTCTCACATCACCCTAGATACCCTACACTCCTACTTCTATACGCATGTTAGAAACCCCCTGGCTAGACGATTTCAGTCTGTTGACCTTCAAGTCCAGGACTACGCTCTATATAGAGTTATAGTTCGATGCATTCTGCCGTTATCCATGAGAGACGTCGCTACCATGCGACCATTTCACACCTTCCTCTTATACACACTGTCTCATCATCTTGATATCGACATTGGACTACACATGTTCCATGCGATCCTACATGCATCCAGTGTTACCACGCAGGGGCGGGTACGCAATCCCTATTGCCACATCATCACTTCCATTCTGCATCACCACGGTCGTAACATTACTGAGGGAGAGATGGCCGCATTAACCGACTTCGATGAGATAGGCTATAGGAACTTCTCCCTAGCTGGTATAGAGATTTCGGGTACCGGGGTTTTGTCTTGGAGACGGCAGAGAGCTGGACCCCAGATCGACTCGGACGAGGAGATTGAGGTCGATATTGCAGATCTGGCAGCAGAGGCTCGTGCGCATATAGACGAGCCACCTCCATTGACCGTCAACCAGCAGTTCGCATAGATGCGGACGAAGATCAACAGTCTCCGAGAGGAGGTCGAGGCTTACCACTTTGAGCAGATGGATGCTCGTAGAGCCGATCGAGAGGTGGACGATGCACAATACAGTGAGATGATGTCACTACTCAGAGCATGGCAGCCTGGCTCATCTGACCACCCTGGCCCTTCTTCATAGTTAGACTATTTCAGCATTGTACTAGTAACTAAAGCTTGACTCATGTTTGACTCTACTGGACCTCTGTTTGACCAGTTAACTTATTTGGTTTGACTAGTTATTTATCTTGAGTATCTGATCTTGATTATGCTTGGTAGAATACGGTTACTCTACTTTTGTTTTTTTTTTGTAACTGCTTTACTTATTTTAAATCAGTTTCTAAATTTTTTTAAAAAAATCAGCTTTTACTTAGTTTTAAAAAGGTTTTAAAAATAAAATTTTCTTTCGACTTAGTTTGATTTTAAAAACTACCCCCTTCAAAACTAGGGCGTTTTCGCAAATGGACTTAGCATAGGCCCTAACCCTAGAACTGCATGCACCTATAGATCTAGAAGCTAGCATCTCACAAGCACCTTAGGGTACTTTTGATTGATAACCTAGAATGGGTTGAGATGCTTAGGTCTTTGCCTTAATTTAAGATGCTTTAAGTCAGTGCATCTGCAGTAATTGGGGCACTAAATACAAGTTACACAGTAATCAAATTGAGTGTCAAGTTTAGAAAATCTAACTTGAACATAACACTTAACTTGACTAACCCTAGCGAAAACTACTGTTGATAACAGTTAGTAAGTAGCTAATTGGGTTAGATAGGACCCTAAAAGAGAAAATTGAAATTGGTTTAATGTAGTTCATATCTTGTATTTGTTCAGTACAGCAAATTATGCAATTTAGCAATTTTCTTTCTGTAATTATACAATTTATCTTTTTTCAATATTGCTTTATTTTTTTTGATATATGGCAAAGGGGTAGAGATAGGAAAGGAGAGAGAAACTTTAAAATTTTGTTTTTGTTAAATTCAAAATTTTATCCTTTATTCAAAAAGTAATTAATCTACTAAGCACAACCCTAACTGCCTTCTTAGTAAGCTAAACTCAGATTCAGGTAAGGGTTTAGTAATGATGTCAGCTAAATTAGATTTTGAGTCCACATGCATAAGTATAATTTCACCCTTGGCTACGTGATCCCTAACAAAGTGATGTTTGACTTCAATATGTTTGGTTCGGGAGTGATGAATTGGATTTTTAGTCAGATTGATTAAACTAATGTTGTCAATAAACACTTTGGTTTCGGTATAGTCAAGCTAGAAATCCTTAAGAGTGTGCATCATCCATAAAAATTGTGCTACCCACTCTCCTAGGGCAACATATTCTGCTTCAATTGTGGGAAAAGCTACGCGGTGTTACTTTCTACTGCACCAGCTGACTAGACTATTTCCTAACAATTGACAACTTCCACTTGTACTCTTTCTATCTAATTTACAATCGGCATAGTTAAAGTCAGAATATCCTGATAATTCAAAAGCGAAAGTCCTAGGATACCAAATACCTACATTTAGGGTACCCTTAATGTACCTTAGAATTCTTTTTAGTGCTGCTAAGTAGAATTCCTTAGTACAGGTTTGGTATCTAGCACACATTCCTTCATAAAACAAAATATCAGGTCTACTAGTAGTTAATTATAGTAAGCTACCAATCATACTTCGGTATAATTTTGGGTCAACTGGTTTACCCTCAAAGTCATTATCTATTTTGACAATTGTAGCCATAGGAGTACTTAAGCTTTTAGAATTGTCCATTTTGAATTTCTTTATTAGTTCCTTTGCATACTTGGATTGATGAACGTAGTTACCATCCCTAGTTTGTTTAATTTGTAGACCTAAGAAAAAGTTGAGCTCACCTACCAAGCTCATTTCAAATTCGCTTTCCATAATTTTAACAAATTCTTTTAAAAAGTTAGAATTTGTAGATCCAAATATTATATCATCAATGTATATTTGTGCAATGAATATATCTTTTTCTAAGGTTTTAACAAATAATGTGGAGTCAATTTGACCTTGGTTAAATTCCTTAGAAATTAAATAGGTTGATAATCGTTCATACCATGCCTTAGGTGCTTGTTTAAACCCATAAAGGGCTTTCCTAAGGTTGAATACATATTCAGGTTTGTCTAGGTCCTCGAATCCTAGGGGATGCCCTATATATACTTCGTCTTTTAGGATCCATTAAGAAAAGCAAACTTGACATCCATCTGGTATAGTTTGAACCCTCTATGGGCTGCAAAAGCTAATAACATTCTAATTGATTCAAGTCTAGCTACTGGGGCATAGGTTTCATCATAATCTAACCCTTCAACTTGACTAAACCCTTTAGCTACTAAGCGGGCTTTGTTTCTTACAATCTCCCCTTGATCATTTAGTTTGTTTCTAAAAACCCACTTAGTGTCTATAATTAATTTACCCTCAGGTTTAGGTACTAAGTCCCAGACTTAGTTTCTCTCAAATTGGGCTAGCTCTTCTTGCATTGCTATGATCCAATTTGGGTCAGGTAGAGCTTCTTCTATAGCTTTAGGTTCAATTTTTGAAATAAGTGCGATCTGACTAAGATTTCTATAAGAAGACCTCGTTCTAACTCTTAAGGTTGGATCACCCATGATTTGGTTAGATGGATGATTGAGTCCGGGTTTTTTTGTTCTTCTGGAACTAGGTTCAGTCTCAGGTCTGGCTGGATGATTTGGTTTAGTGTTTGGTTTAACTACTTGGGCTAGTTCAGTTATTGGTTCAGTTGATACCTCAGTAGTTGGTTCAATTGATAGTTCATTTAATTGTTCAATTAATCGTTCAATTGATAGTTCATTATCTTATTGATCAACATTTGACTTGTTTAGATTTTGATTGTCAGATTTTGGTTCAACTTCTTCGTCAAAAATTAAGTTGATAGTTTCCTCAATTTTGTGGGTTAGTCTATTGTAAACCCTATAGGCTCTACTAGATGTTGAATATCCTAATAAAGTCCCTACGGTTGATTTTGATTGGAACTTACCTAGGTAGTCCTTAGTATTCAAAATATGAACTTTACACCAAAAACCCTTAAATAATATAAATTAGGTAATCTATGATAATAAAGTTCATAGGGTGCCTTATTGTGTCTTTTATTAATTAAGACCCTATTTTGAATGTAACACGCTGTATTTACCACTTCTGCCCAAAATTTATTTGTTAGGCTATATTCATTTAGCATGGTCCTAACGGCTTCCTGAACGGTTCTATTCTTTCTCTCAACTATCTCATTTTATTGGGGAGTTCTAGGAAAACCAACCCATGATCACTCCAAACTCATGTGAATCATCGATTATCATCCTTAGTTTTTAAGAACCAACCCAGGTAAATCTAGAGTAATAATCGATGATTACTAAGTAGTACCGATTCCCGCTTAGTGACTTGGCTCCATGTGAATCAAATAGATCAAGATGTAGGAGCTCAAGTGTGGTTTGGGTTAAGTCTGATTGGGTTGGTTTATGAGTTGACTTAGTTTGTTTGCCTTGTTGACATGAATTACAGATTATATTGTCAAAGCTCTTAATTTTAGGTACACCTTTAATTAATCCAAGTTGAGTTATTTTTGAAATTAGTTTGGTGTGAGTGTGGCCTAGTCTCCTATGCCAAAGGTTAGTTTCTTCTAACTGAGTCAGAAAGCATTTGGGTACTACGGGTAGATTAATAGAGTAATCATTGTTCTTCCTACTACCCTTAATTGTTATCTCTGAGTTTTATAGATTTCTAATAAGGCAGTCAGAGTTGGTAAAGGTAACAACATAACCAGTATCACAGAGTTGGCTAATACTAAGCAAATTGAATTTGAAATTTTCAACCAATAATACCTTCCTAATGATAAAATCTGAGTTAAGTTCAATGTTACCTGACCCAATTACTTTAAGTGTAGCATTGTTGTCAAATGCTATTAAGCCTAGGTTTTGTACTTGATTTTGGTGAACTTCAATTTATCCCCAGTCATGTGTATGGAGCATCCACTATCCAACATCCACTGGTCCAAATCTTTATGTTCCTACACATAAAGTATGTATTGATTTGGATCCATTAGAGGTAGGGATATCTTGAATTGAATTTCACTACCTAGTCTGTCTCACCCACATCTAACGTTATCAAACATGTTGACCTTATGGGTTTTAATGAGATAGGTTTTAAAAAAATGTTTACTTTTTGAAACACAATTAATTTTGAAAGTATTGAATTTATTTTGAAAAAATTATAGAGTTAAGATTATTATTTTTGAAAGGATGTTGAATCTACAATTTAATTAAAATTTGTGTTAGATTCAAATTTATCAAATAGTAAATTGAATTTGAGTTTCGATAATTGGCTTCCACGTCTTGGCGAGGTACAGAGGCCTTCTTTGGTCGTAGCCTTATTGGAGCAACAACCCTTTCCTTGACAAAGCCTTTTGCCGAAAATTCATTTTCAAATTACTTCTTGAAAAATTTTGATCTAACTAGCTTAGGTTTTGGATCGGTAGCTTCGGCTAGTTCCACCTGACTAAACCGACTATGTAGGGTACGCCTTACCTTGCTTGACCTTATTAGAAGGGCTTCCCTAACGTACTATATCATCTCACCTCCACCTAATACTATGATGTTCAAATTTCAAGTAAATCTTTTGTCCTTAAACTAACCATTCCTAATTCTAAATAGGATAATAAAATTGCAAAAAAAAAAATAAACAAGCAACAAGCATGCAATTAAAAAATATCATCTAATTATGAAGATGGTTTTTATATTGGCTCCCCTTGGACTGAATCCTCGATAAGGGTTAGGCAAGATGTGAATCTTGTCCTTGGGGATCCAATATTGGTTTGGTCTAGCTTGTTTATGTTAGTGATATGAGAGAAGTGTCCTAAGGCAATTGCCTTATGATTGTAATCATTTATTCTAATAAATGAATATTCACTATTTGAGTATACATGTTTGTGTATTTGATTATGATCTTAAACTCATTTACTGAATGTCCGCAATATAATTCACAGCATGAGAGAATTTGTGATGAATTCACAACTAGTGATTATCTCTACATGTGCAATTGTGAAGTATTGAAATTGTCCCTAGTTGATGAATTGATAAATACGGACACTATCAATTCATTTGAGACTAGCATGGGTTATTCTCTAATCAGCTGATTCTCACTGGCTGGTGACATTGAGATGGCTGGAGATAAACATGAATGCTAGTTAAGGGAACTAGTTCATTGGAGTGACTGGCTGTAAAACTTCATATGGTAGTCTACATATAGATATGTCAGTGAAGTTTTTACTGCAGCTTAAGTGCGATGTTCCTTTGACTTACGGTGTTCAAGTCATCTTGGTCATGGAGATTTGACATCTTAAGCAAGCATCTCCAAGGAGGTGTAGACCCAGGATGATTGGGTATAAGCCGAAGTGCCCGAAGATGTTTGAACAGCCTACAAAGGATTCACCACTCCTTGCGAGGAGATGTATACCCGAGGCCTATCGTCGGATTGTTACTCGAAGCCTCTGGCCACTACATGACATGTTCAGAGTATGAATCTCTTAAATACATGAGAGTAATTAGAATTCGTAGGACGAGAAAACGTTACTTGGGCTAGGTGTGACGTAGTCAGCCTAGTAGGGACTGACACACATAGACCATGTCCTGAACCAAGTGGGTATAAGATGGTGAAGGGGCTGGGGCACGATTCATTATAGCTGCTGAAGGGTTTCAGAATTGTTTCTGAGGTCAACCGTTGATCTTTCGATTAATTGGGGATCATGATGTACTACTAGGTGCCACTCATGATCGTTCTATAATTGATTAATTATAGACGACCAACATAAATCGAAAGCCTATTTAGTCACACGCACTACGAGTAATCCGAGGAATTTAAAAACGAGTTGAAAATTAGATTTTTTAATCAAGAGAGATTAAGTTTGGTTGAGCCAAACGATAAGTCGAATCTGAATTTTTCAGAGACGCATCGGAAGGGTAAAATGGCTAAGTCTTTTGAAGACTTAATAGATGAATTAAATAAGTTTATTCATTGGGGCTTGGCTTGCATGGGCCGGCCAAACTGGGCCTCCATCCTCTTTGCTTGGCCGACCACAACAAAGGGAGAGAACCATGTTTTTGGTTCAATTTACAAAATAAACCAAGTGTGGTTTGTTTTATAAAATTATGGATGATATAAATTTTTATATAATAAACCAAGGTTTGGTTTATTTTTCATAGAAATTAAAATGAACCATGGATTGGTTTATTTTATAAAATCAATCATAGATTAATTTACCATGATAAGGAAATTTATTCCATAAGAGAGAAGAGACTTGATTGATTTTTATCATGAATTAAAATATGATTTTAACCATGATATAAAATCAAACTTGGCATGATGGAATAAGTTATTCCATATTTGAGAGACTTGATGGTTGAGAGGCAACTATATAAAGGACCCAAGGCAAGGCTTGGGTGATAATCGTAGAGATGAAGGCATAGGCTCTCTCCCTCTCTTTCT
Source organism: Boesenbergia rotunda (assembly GCA_024364735.1). Taxonomy (NCBI): domain Eukaryota; kingdom Viridiplantae; phylum Streptophyta; class Magnoliopsida; order Zingiberales; family Zingiberaceae; genus Boesenbergia; species Boesenbergia rotunda. The sequence goes on from JAGFNQ010003104.1 coordinate 556,562, forward strand.
CTCCTTCTCTTCTCCCCTTCTTGTCGTGCGCCAACTAGCCCCAAGAAGGAGCACCAGCCGGCCGCCCCTGCCCTTTCCCTGCCGACCACCACCTACTGCCGGAGAAGGAAGCTCCGGCCATCTCTTGGCCGGAAGAAGCTGCTGCCGGAATTAGAGTTTGCCGCAAGGATCTTTTTGCCGTAAGCCTCTTCTTTTGCTTCGCTGGAATTTTGATTCCGGCCATCCTTTGGTGGTTAGTCTTCCGACTTCTCTCTTAGTTTTTCTCGTCGCGTTCTCGGAGAATCTAGTAGTGCTCGAGAACATGAAACTCGTGGCTTTGCGAAGTCATCCCGAAGATACTCGGCGTGGACGCGAATAGAGGCGGAGCTTCCAAGGGACGCTTATGGTTGGATCTCGTCCCTTCCTTCGAGTTACGCGAGGTAATACATAAATTAGTTTACGTTTCTATAAAATTTCAAATATATGATCATGTCTACACAAGATAAACTTGCATGCTTAGATGTGTGATTATATGATTTAGAGAAATTATTTATGCTAAACCTTCCGCTGCACGTAATTAATTTTGAAATTACGAACCCGCATCCATGTCAACATGCACCCAGTCCCAATAGTTTATTCAAACATAGCTTTGGGACCCATGCTTGGACTCGGGTTCTAGGTTGGTTCAATACTGAATAATACGAGCGATGCCTCGATTTGGTTCGATAGCCTAATCCAGATCTATTGAGAATGAACTTCTGTTTTCCAAGAATCATGTTAAGACCCTTGGAACCCGAAGTGAATCATTCTAAGGCAACTCTGAGTTCCTTAACTTGAGTTTTCAAGAAGGAATTCTGTTCCTCAAGTTTTTGAACTTGAGTTGAATTTCCTTCTTGAACTGGTCCAGTCAAGGAACTCGATTTGACTTCCTCCTTCAGGAGTTTGACTTCCTGACGGAGGGTTTCAACCCGGATGTTTGCTTTCACCAATTTACGAGATAATTAAGAAATTAAATCATGTAGTTCAGATTCTGGATAACCTCTGACTGTGATTTGTCCATCCTCCGTGATTGAGCGTTTTCCGGTGCTGACATCCTCGTCCAGTTCTGATTCCGTTCAGGAGTCGATGTTTTCCGAGGCGGTCAAAGAGAGGAGATTCGAGTGTGGAGCTTCTTCTTCTTCTTCGGAGGATGACTCGTCCCAGGTGGCTTGAAGAGCCTTCTTCTTCTGAGCCTTTTTGTTCTCCTTTAGGTTGGGGCACTCTGATCTAAAGTGTCCCTTTTTGTTGCACTCGTAGCAGGTGATGTTACCTTTGCTCTTCTGGCTCGTCGAGTGTTCAGATAGATCTTCCTACTTCCGGCTTGACCTCTTCTTGTTTGATTGGTTTTTGAGCTCCTTGTAGTAGTCGCGAGCTAGCTGTACCAGTTTTGGACTATCCCCTTCCTCATCGTCTGATTCCGAGTCTGAGTCGGACTTGGGTACTGGTTGAGGCTTCTTCTTCTGAGTTCTTCCTTGAGTTTTACCTGCAACAAACGCAATACTCTTCTCGAACAATGCAGTATTAGTTTGTTCATGTAATTCTAACTCAGAAAACAGTTCATCTAATTTTATTTCAGAAAGATTCCTGGAAACATTGTAGGCATCCACCATAAATGCCCACAGTGTGTTTCTCGGGAATGAGTTTAAGGTATACCTTATTAGGTCACGATTTTCAACCTTGTGACCTGGTGTGCAGCCCATTCATCAGCTCCTGGATCCTTGCGTGGAGCTGTGGTGCAGTTTCACCGTCGTGCATCTTTATCGTGTAGAGTTTGTTGAGTAATAGATCCCATTTGCTGATCCGTGTATCTGACGTACCTTCGTGTAGCTCCATCAGCTTGTTCCAGAGTTCCTTCGCATTGCTGAAGGGTTCGACACGGTTCAACACTTCTTTCGTCAGGCCGCATTGTAGTGTCTGTGTTGCTTTTGCGTCGGCCTCGATCTTCTTCTTTAGTGGATCGTCCCAGTCAGTGTAGTGTTGTACCACGCCTTGTGCATTTTTAGGTATCTCCAGTCTGGACTGGATGATGATCCACATGTCCACCTGAGTTTTTAGGTGGACCTCCATCCTACTCATCCAATAGGAGAAATCTTCTCCACTGAAGAGAGGTGGTCTGACGGTGCTGTATCTCTCTTGCATGATGATAAGTACCATTTTTGTTGATTATTTTAATTGCTAAAATCCATGTTTGACCCATGTTTTACTTGCTTAATTATGATTTTATCCTAGGTTTTAGGATTTCCTCTTATTTTGGACTTAATTGCAAATTTGCACATTTTTGGATTATTTGGCCACTAATTTTCTGATATATTTTTGTAGGCATGAAAGGATCCTGGACCTAGGGCATACTGGTTCAAACATGAGTCGAAAGTGGACCCAGATCGAGTTATCAAGTTTCAGATTAATCTAGGCCGTCCGATTCAAAAGCGGCTAGATCTGAGCCATCTGGGACCATCTGAAGCAATCCGAGCTAGGGTTAGGGTTGATCAAGCATTCTGATCAAGATCTGAAGGTTTCATCCCAATCAGAGCTCATTCAACCGTTGGATCAAGCTTGGAGGGCTCTAGATCGTCCATTCAAAGATTAGGTTGATTTGGACCATCCGTTGTGCATCTGGAGGATCCTAGCTACCACGAGGTAGATCCTGACCCCAGATCATCATCATAAAAATTTGGCTCAAATCAGAGCAAGATCAGCCGTTGGATTGATGTGGAGAAATCTGGGCCGTCCAATGCTTATGTATTTAATCAAAAATTCCTGCGCAGCTCACCCTCGTCGCGTCTTCGCCACAAACGTCGTCTTCTTCGATAGTTCTTAGTTTCTCTTCGGTTTTTCTTCAATCCGAGGCGCGACCGCATCATTCTATCCTTTGGATCAAGTTTCAGATCATTGGAAAAGGGTTTCCGAGAAGAATCTAGCTCTAAATTGCCCAAGAACAGGACTGATCGAGGTCTCCTCAGTTTTGCCATCAATTCCTGGAATTCAATGCTGCGCACCATTTCATCCATATGAGAAGTTCAGAGGGGTTCCCTGAAGTGCTCGGATCAATCCCAATCCATCATCGCAGCTGAGTTGAAGGAATTGGATGGGTTTTCGCATTTGAGCAGAGCTGAGCTAGATTTGCTTCGCAGAGGCAGTTTTCCGGCGATGTGTTGAGCTTGCGGGTTCGAGGCTCATATCTTGTGTGACGGTAAGATGAATTTGAGCTCAGAGAAGGGATAGATGCTAGTTTAGTTAGTTAATTTCAGTGTTTTTAGCTGTAATTTCCATTACTGTCGTGTTTGGTTTCTGTTTTGGTTTCAGATTGGTTACTTCGTTTAATGCATTGTTACAGATTAAAGTAGTTTCAATTCTTGCAGGTAGTCAGTTAGTGAACTTGTGTAGTGATAGATTGCATTTAATTTCAGTTTATTTCTGTGTTTTATGCTTGCGTATCAGATTCTTGCTTGCGTGCCATTTTTAGTGTTCTGCATATCAGATTCAATCAGTTTCAGTTTCAGTTTTCTGAATTTGTTTTCAGTTGTAATTAGGTTTCGGTCCTCAAGTTGCAAGTGTTAGAATGGCAGTTTGTAGTGAGCGATTGCAACTAGTTTAGTTTGCTTCATATTTGATTTCATTTCTGCACTTCTGCTTAGATTTTCTGCTCAATCTGTTGCGTGCCAATTTCAGTTCGTGAATCAACTTTACTTCGAAAACACTTCAGTTGCTATTTTTGAAAAATGTGTCACTTAAGCAATAGCTTTATTTAAGCTTCTTTGAACTCTAGTATGCGTGCGAATTCAGCTTGCATCTGTTGCTTGTGCACCCAATTTATTTCTGAAATTCTGCATCCAGATCATGCAATTCTGCACTCATGTGTTGCTTAGAATTCTTGCTGCATTCTTGGGCAGTTTCTGCAGAATTAGTTCTTAGCATCAGTTCCTTGTATCAATAAATTAACTGAATTCATATTGCTGCATTCGAAATTTCTGCAATCTGAAATCTGTTCATCCAATTCTGCAACCTAACTGTGCCAAATCTGCTGATCAATTCCATTTCTGCATATCATCAGATTTCATTTCTGAAGTTGTATCAGGAAGATCTGCATTCGAATTCTATAGCCTTTGATTCAGCTGTTTTGTTGGAATCTTCATTCAATGTGTGGCAGCATTAAATTTCTGACAGCATGAACTTCATTACTGCATAGGACTTCAGTCCATTATTTCTGCAATTTAGTTGTGTCTGAATTCAATAGCTTTCGAGTCTAAATTTCTCCACTTATCCCTGCACAGAACTTCACCAATATCCTTCTCTTGTCGATATGAATTGATTAGTTCATTCTGAATTGCTAATTTATAGTGTAAGCATTTAATTCAGCTATTGGCACTTGAATTTTCTTTTCTTTGTATCAAGTTCATTGTGATTGCTGCACTTTGTATCAAGAACAGTTTTGGCAGTGATAGGTGCCAAATTAAGTGAAATTTTCAGTGTGTTAGTGAGCTGGGAGATAGTTCGTTTCATGCATGGCTTGAGTTTGAATTCCAACTTCCCTTCCGGCATTAATAGCAAGTTTTAACTCTACAACTAGGCTTAAGTGTTCTGCATTAGCTTTAATTGAAAATTTCAGCCTTGTTCTAATTCACTTGCTTAGCATTTGGGCTGCCATTAAATTCGAATTTGTTTCCCAAATTTAGTTAAGTTGCATTGGTTGATTAAGTCTCCCAAAGGGAGCTCATTAGTTGCCATTTCATTGATTAGTTCATTGGGTCAAGTTTCTTCTCTTTTAATTGCGATTTCATTGCCGATTGCTACCCAAAACCCAAATTTTATTTGAAATCCAAAAACACAAACGACACCTAAATACAAGCGCGAATCAAACACAACAACTAGTCCCGAGGAAAAATACGACCTGTGGCCCCTTTACTACGTTTTCATATTTTGATTGCAAAAAGGGTTTCCAGCATTTTATTCATATATAAATTTGAGACCCATATTCGTGACAGTCTATTTTGGGTCCGTCAAATTTTTGGCACCGTTGCCGGGGAAGCAAATAGTTAATTTGTTTGATTTTTGCTCGTATGCCTTTGGACATATCATTGGGTTCTGTTTTATTTTGCTTTATCTTTCATATACGGTTGCTGCCATTTTTTCTTGTTTCTTTTGTGATAGGGCTGTAAGATCAAAATGTGGTCACCAGAGTTCTGTACAGAGATAAAAGAGGCATTAGTGGAGTTGAAGTGTAGGGTTAAGGAGTTGGACTACCAACAAAAACATAAAGCTCAGTCATCTACTCACCAGCAGCCGATTCAGCCTAACTTTCAGCCACCTCAGCCACAATTTCAGCTTCTCAACCAATTTCAGCAGCCCTGTTCAGAGTTTTAGCCTTTCCAGCAATTTCAGCAGCCACCACAGCAAGATTTCCAATAACCCTACTCAAATTTCCAACAAATTCAGAATGGGCAGCCCCAATTTTCAGTTTTTGAGCAACCAAATCAGTTTTTTCAGCCTTTCCAAAATTTTCAGCAAAATCAACCAAATTTTTAGCCACCTTATCAACAAGATCAATTACTTTTTCAAGGAATTCAGCAAGGGTGTCAAGATAATTTGAATTTTCAGCAACCACCCTTCTCTCAAGTTCAACCAAACCAAGAATTTCAGCATCTTAACCAAAATTTCCAGCAGCCTTTTGTAAGTTTTCAGCAAGGAAATAATCAGTTTCAGCTTCAACCTCAGTCATGGCAGCAAGAATTTCAACCCATACAAAATTTTCAACAACATTTTCAACATTCACAGCCATACGATCCAAATTTTTAGCCTTGCAACCAGAATTTTCAGCCCACCCAATTTGAGTTTTCACCACCACAATTTCAACCACAGATCCAAGAATTCCAGAATCAGAATTTTCAGCCATATCCACCAACTTGTGAACCAAATTTTCAGCAGTTTAATCAGCCTGTGCAACCATTTTATCAACCCCCACAGTCTCAATTTCAACAAATGTTTCAACAAGAGCTTCAAAACCTCGGAAGGCAAATGGGACAAGTGGCTAGTGATTTGAATCAAATAAAAGCCCAAAGATCAGAACAATTATCTTCTCAAGTTGTTTTTAGTTCTGAGAGCCCCAGAGTTGATTTTATATCAGTTCAAGGAGACCCTAGTGCATGGCCAAGTCCTTCTTCAAGTAATCTTGCAAATTTGGTAGAAGAAGAAGAAGAAGAAATCATTAAAATCAGGGCACCTACAGCATGCATTCCTCCGGAAATTCCTATTCAAAATCCATTTCCAAATTTTTCAGCTCCAGAAGAAGAAACTGAAGCTCCACAGGACCATTCTAGACTTTTATTTTGTGATGATAGCATTATTGATGGTCCTAATTTTTCTGATATTGTTGTTGCAGATATTGTAGAAGAAGAATGCATAGGAGATGATTCCATAGGTGTAGGGGATTGCACTAAGCCCCAGGGACCACCACAAGATTTAGAGGATGAACCAGAAAGTGTAGGGACTTGCATGGTGGAAGCAAGAATCCAAGGATCACCTATTCCAGTTGAGTGTCCACCAGAGCTTGAGGCTGAAGAGGAGCATGTACTTGATCAGGAGGAGGCCATGGATACATCTACTCTTGTAGAACCTCCAGGTATTCTCCAGCACGCTCAGGTAAGTATTTCTCCTCTTTGTTCAGAAAAATTCAAAAAGGTACCTAGTGCTGATTTTATTGGTTATGATGAATTTATTGATATACCTTGTGTAGAAATTATTTGTGAAAATCCAATAGAGGTACCAACAATTGATTTCATTGGTCATGATGCATTACCTAATACATCTCTTGTAGATATGGGTTGCGAGCAAATTTTAGAGGCACCTATAATTGATGTTGTTTGTTATGATGAATATCTTGATACATCTTTTGTGGACATGGATAGTGAAAAATTTTTAGAAGTGCCAGAAGTTGATGTTTTTTATTTTGATGAATCTCTTGCTATATCTTATGCTGAGGTTGAATGTGAAAAACTTATGGAGATATCTGAATTTGATTTCATTGGCTGTGATACATTGCTTGATACATTCTTGATAGGAAATAATTGTGAAATTTCTATTGACGTGCCAGAAATTGATTCCTTTATTTGTGATAAGTTTCTTGATATACCTTTGGAGGATATTACTTATGAAAAATTCATTGAGATACCAGAATTTGATTTAATTGGACATGATGCAGTTTTGGATACATTTCATGCAGAGACTAATATTATTTTATTTCTTTCTGACCCTGCACGCTTGAGAGAGGTATTACATTGTTTTGCAGGGTCCAGAAGACTTCAGGAGTGGGTGCTCCAACTGAACAGACTTCAACCTCCTGGAAGGACTTCTGAAAGGCATCAAGAAGGAGGAGAAGATCTTACTTTAATCCATAGCCCTCCATTCCTTCAGTGGCTATTGAACCTGAATCGCCTTAGGCCACCAGAGCAATTTTTTGTGAAGTTCAAGTGTGGGGGAGTCCCAAATCTTTCAGCCACCCATTTTCCTCCACTACCACGATGGAGGCTACTTCTGGATAGACTCCGCCGACCAGAATAAATGGGAGTTTGTTCTTTCTTGTATTTTCTTTTATTGCCTGTTTCATTTTTTATGCTTTTTAGAAGTAGAATTTTCTTTTAAACTGAGTCCTTGTCAATAAATGCATGTTATTTCTTTTAGCACGTTTTCTTCATATTTAGGAATAAATGTATCCCTCTAGGTTATCTTCATAGCATTTTAGAGTCTTTTGAAAACAAATTAAATTTGGTTGTTAAAACTTACGATTTAAGCTTATGGATGAAATCTTGGATGCTTGAGTACTACTTTGCTTTAGATTCTTTATTGATGAATTGAGATGAATCATTTGCACCTAGTGAGAATTAGCCTTATTTTTTGTGGCACACATATGTTATTGTACTCTAGAACTTGCTTAGGTTCTTTGAAAATCATATTTCAATGATTGGATCACATCTATAGAGGCTAATCACTTTGTTTACCTTTCCATTTCAATTTTGACAAAAATCATGTTTAATCCCTTTTTCTTTACTTATTTCCTACTCTTAACCCCACTTTTCTATGGGCTTGTTTGTTTGGAATGTTTCTAATGCTATTTTGCCCGAGACGGACAAAGATTTAAGTGTGGGGGAGTGACTAAAGTTTTGGGAATTATTTTGGAGCAAGGATGTATTTCATGTCAAAAAGAAAATTTTTTTTTTGCCAAGTTGAAGCCAAAAGGTGCCAAGTGAGTTGAATTTGAATTCTAAAAATGAACAAGAGGATGGAAGCAATTGGAGATTTAGATTTTTTACTACATTTTGAAGATCAAAGTGGCATGCAATGAAAAGAAAAATCTGCAATGTAAGAAAAAAAGAAGAAGAAAAGAAAAAAAAAGGAGATGGCACGCAAAAGCAAAAGTTTGTGCCAAAATGAAGTTATCTTGGGTCGGACTTGACTTGGATGAAGAATTGAAAAGTTGGAATTTTGGGAAGTCAAGATCAGCAACATCATGTAGAGACTGAGTTGAAGCTGGTGGAGAGCAGAGAAATTGAGATAGTGATCTGGAATTGCAGCAGAAAAAAAAAACAGAATGGTTTTGCAGTTTGGTATCCACTTCAAGCTGAATGCATGCTCCCTAATTCAGAAATGCGCAGCTGAATTTGCAGAATGGTCTTGCACTGAATTCAACCTTGTGGGGAGCAACTTTCCAGTGAAGGCAAGAGGAGGAAATTAGAACAAAAAGAAAAAAAAAACTGCTGAGCTGAGTTGAGCAAAACCAAGGCTGAAATTGAATTTTGTTGAGCAGAATTTTTGAGTGGAATACTTTAAGTGCTCAACTACTTCTAGATGCCAACTGATATGAAGAAATTAGAGTTTTGTAAGATCTGAAATGCTCCATTAGAAGAATTCAAAAAAAAAAAGAAAAAAAAGAAGAAAAACAGTTTGAAAAGAAAAGAAGAGAGACACAAGATGGCACCCCATTGACTTGGCACCATAAATCAGTGAAGATACTCTCATCCGAATTAAAGCCTTGCTCCATTACATTCTGAATTCACTAGAGAGAAAGAAAAAGGAAACAAAATCAGAAAGGGAAGAAAAGTAACAAGATTGGCACGCAATTGAAGAAACTTGGCACAAGGAAATCAAGGAAGGGTTTTTCATCCAATTCAAAGGAATTTATTCAAGTTTCACTCCACCATACTTTTAATATCACTAGAGGATTGTAAAGATGGGGCAAAGTACATTGGAAACATACTTGAGCACTCAAGTCTTCCACTTTATCAATTTTTCCATTTTCTTGATTTTTACTCCATTTCTTACCATTTTCCATGTTTTCATTTGTTTTTGTAGATATTGATCCTAATCATGAATAATGGTGGAGATTAGACAATAAGCAAGCCTATGGTAGTGCATGGAGCATGTGTGTATGAGTGAGCTCCACTTCCATCATCAACTTAGAACTTAAGGAGAGAGCCACCAAAATTTTCCTTGAAAGGGCTAGTGATTTAAATTCATCTCAATGACTCATGATGGATGAAAAGGCTAAGTTGTTGATTTAAGGACAAGATACTAATCCATAGAGCTTAGATTTTTGAGAATTGACAACCTTAGGTAATTTCTTTTCATTTGCTTCTAATTATACTTAAGAAAACCCAAGGGATACATACTTAGTGATTTCGCGAGACGCTCAAGGTCAAGTGTGGGGGAGTTGATAAGTATCATTTTTGTTGATTATTTTAATTGCTAAAATCCATGTTTGACCCATGTTTTACTTGCTTAATTATGATTTTACCCTAGGTTTTAGGATTTTACCCTAGGTCATGTGATAAGTACCATTTTTGTTGATTATTTTAATTGCTAAAATACATGTTTGACCCATGTTTTACTTGCTTAATTATGATTTTATCCTAGGTTGCTAAAATCCCTGGCAACGGCGCCAAAAATTTGACGGACCCAAAATAGACTGTCACGAATATGGGTCTCAAATTTAAATATGAATAAAATGTTGGAAACCCTTTTTGCAATCAAAATATGAAAACGTAGTAAAGGGGCCATAGGTCGTATTTTTCCTCGGGACTAGTTGTTGTGTTTGATTCGCGCTTGTATTTAGGTGTCGTTTGTGTTTTTGGGTTTCAAATAAAATTTGGGTTTTGGGTAGCAATCGGCAATGAAATCGCAATTAAAAGAGAAGAAACTTGACCCAATGAACTAAACAATGAAATGGCAACTAATGAGCTCCCTTTGGGAGACTTAATCAACCAATGCAACTTAACAAAATTTGGGAAACAAATTCGAATTTAATAGCAGCCCAAATGCTAAGCAAGTGAATTAGAACAAGGCTGAAATATTCAATTAAAGCTAATGCAGAACACTTAAGCCTAGTTGTAGAGTTAAAACTTGCTATTAATGCCGGAAGGGAAGTTGGAATTCAAACTCAAGCCATGCATGAAACGAACTATCTCCCAGCTCACTAACACACTGAAAATTTCACTTAATTTGGCACCTATCACTGCCAAAACTGTTCTTGATACAAAGTGCAGCAATCACAATGAACTTGATACAAAGAAAAGAAAATTCAAGTGCCAATAGCTGAATTAAATGTTTACACTGTAAATTAGCAATTCAGAATGAACTAATCAATTCATATCGACAAGAGAAGGATATTGGTGAAGTTCTGTGCAGGGATAAGTGGAGAAATTTAGACTCAAAAGCTATTGAATTCAGACACAACTAAATTGCAGAAATAATGGACTGAAGTCCTATGCAGTAATGAAGTTCATGCTGTCAGAAATTTAATGCTGCCACACATTGAATGAAGATTCCAACAAAACAGCTGAATCAAAGGCTATAGAATTCGAATGCAGATCATCCTGATACAACTTCAGAAATGAAATTTGATGATATGCAGAAATGGAATTGATCAGCAGATTTGGCACAGCTAGGTTGCAGAATTGGATGAACAGATTTCGGATTGCAGAAATTTCGAATGCAGCAATATGAATTTAGTTAATTTATTGATACAAGGAACTGATGCTAAGAACTAATTCTGCAGAAACTGCCCAAGAATGTAGCAAGAATTCTAAGCAACACATGAGTGCAGAATTGCATGATCTGGATGCAGAATTTCAGAAATAAATTGGGTGAACAAGCAACAGATGCAAGCTGAATTCGCACGCATACTAGAGTTCAAAGAAGCTTAAATAATGCTATTGCTTAAGTGACACATTTTTCAAAAATAGCAACTGAAGTGTTTTCGAAGTAAAGTTGATTCACGAACTGAAATTGGCACGCAATAGATTGAGCAGAAAATCTATGCAGAAGTGCAGAAATGAAATCAAATATGAAGCAAACTAAACTAGTTGCAATCGCTCACTACAAACTGCCATTCTAACACTTGCAACTTGAGGACCAAAACCTAATTACAACTGAAAACAAATTCAGAAAACTGAAACTGAAACTGATTGAATCTGATATGCAGAACACTAAAAATGGCACGCAAGCAAGAATCTGATACGCAAGCATAAAACACAGAAATAAACTGAAATTAAATGCAATCTATCACTACACAAGTTCACTAACTGACTACCTGCAAGAATTGAAACTACTTTAATCTGTAACAATGCAGTAAACAAAGTAACCAATCTGAAACCAATACAGAAACCAAAGACGACAGTAATGGAAATTACAGCTAAAAACACTTAAATTAACTAACTAAACTAGCATCTATCCCTTCTCTGAGCTCAAATTCGTCTTGCCGTCACACAAGATATGAGCCTCGAACCCGCAAGCTCAACACATCACCGGAAAACTGCCTCTGCGAAGCAAATCTAACTCAGCTATGCTCAAATGCGAAAACCCATCCAATTCCTTCAACTCAACTGCGATGATGGATTGGGATTGATCCGAGCACTTCAGGGAACCCCTCTGAACTTCTTATATGGATGAAATGGTGCGAAGCATTGAATTCCAGGAATTGATGGCAAAACTGACGAGACCTCGATCAGTCCTATTCTTGGGCAATTTAGAGCTAGATTCTTCTCGGAAACCCTTTTCCAATGATCTGAAACTTGATCCAAAGGAGAGAATGATGCGGTCGCGCCTCGGATTGAAGAAAAATCGAAGAGAAACTAAGAACTATCGAAGAAGACGACGTTTGCGGCGAAGACGAGACGATGGTGAGCTGCGCAGGAAATTTGATTAAATACATAAGCATTGGACGACCCAGATTTCTCCACATCAATCCAACGGCTGATCTTGCTCTGATTTGAGCCAAATTTTTATGATGATGATCTGGGGTCAGGATCTGCCTCGTGGTAGTTCGGATCCTCCAGATGTGCAACGGATGGTCCAGATCAACCTAATCTTTGAATGGACGATCTAGAGCCCTCTAAGCTTGATCCAACGGTTGAATGAGCTCTGATTGGGATGAAACATTCAGATCTTGATCAGAATGCTTGATCAACCCTAACCCTAGCTCGGATTGCTTTAGATGGTCCCAGATGGCTCAGATCTAGCCGCTTTTGAATCGGACAGCCCAGATTAATCCGAAACTTGATAACTCGATCTGGGTCCACTTCCGACTCAAGTTTGACCCAGTATGCCCTAGGTCCAGGATCCTTTCATGCCTACAAAAATATATCAGAAAATTAGTGGCCAAATAATCCAAAAATATGCAAATTTGCAATTAAGTCCAAAATAAGAGGAAATCCTAAAACCTAGGGTAAAATCATAATTAAGCAAGTAAAACATGGGTCAAACATGGATTTTAGCAATTAAAATAATCAACTAAAATGGTACTTATCACATGACCATTTAATTAAACTGAAAATAAATTTACAAAAAAAACTCATCCCAAGACTAAGTCTTGGATTAGTTGTGAGGCAGAAAATAGTAATAAAGAAAAAAAATCAAGTGGTGTTGCACCAACCTCGATTAATGAAAAAAATACGAACGGAAAAAAATTTTAAAATAAAAAAACTCTGAAAAAATGCTCAAGTGGTGGTTGCACCAAATTTGAGCCACCCGCTCTGATACCACTTGTGGGATCGGTTTGAATCGATAGAGGGGGGGGTGAATATCAATCGATAATTTTTTGGAAAACTTAGTGTTATTTCGCAGTGGAAAAAAATAAATCAATGCTAACATATTTATTTTACTTGGTTCGGAGTTGCGGTCGGCTCCTACTCCAAGGCCCACGGTCCTTGACCGTTTAGGATTGACAATTTTATATTGCGTGAAATTATTACAACTTGAAGTTCGAATATAGAATTAAATACAACACTTATAAAAAATGATTATACCGACGACCAGAGAAATTTGAATGTTGGAGCCGCGGGTCATCGTTGGCGCTTGAGTCTTAAGCACGGAGCGTTTGGAGCAGAGCGCTTGAAAGAATGTGTAGAAAGAAGTTATTTCTAAAGCCAAGGTGGTGAACCCCTTTATATAGCAGGCACTGGGGCGCCTGTGTTGAAGACGACGCCTGACACATGGCCTTCTCTGCGAGAAACTCCATCCACAGACTTGGCCAGCGCTTATCCATTAAACTGGGGCACTTGAGCTGACTGGGGCACCTGTATGAACACAGGTGCCTCAATTGATGATGTGGAAGCTTGCTTCGATTGGCTTGGAAACACCCATGTCTGAGGCGCCTGTATCAACACAGGCGCCTATTCAAACAGGTGCCTAACCCCATTCAGGCGCTTGGGAGAAGAAAACATTCATCTTTCGTTCCTGTAACCAAGGTTAGTTCCAAAACACAAATAATAAACAATATAATATAATTTATGCATGATTAACAGCCTGAGCTATCTTGGTTCTGACTTTCGGCTTCCGAAATGGAACCCTAGGTCGAACCAACGCCTAATGTTCCCTCCTACGGGGAACGCGTCCTCACCTACTTTTCTCAGGAGAGTTTACTTGTTGCCAACGGGCTCCTCCGGTTGGACTTTTGCCCAATCCCCTAGATCAGGTCATCGTGCCCAATCCGCGACCAGGACATATTGCCCAGCTTCACTCACCAAGTCTTCGGTGCCCAGTCCACGACCAAGACTTATTGTCCAACCTTATGTTAGGACTTAGGTGCCCAGCCCACGGCCAGGACTTATTGCCCAATTCTTAGAACCAGGACTTCGTGCCTAGTGTACCTAGGACTTTTCCTGCACACTTGAGTAGCATTGTTAGATCACAATAAAACCTTAACTTCAGAACCCTTTGCCATTATCAAAACACTGATTTGAATTTGGAGCTTTCGACACCAACAACTACTCCATTGCTAACTAATCTCTTGTAAGCGATTGACCTCCATTTTGAGGCAATACCAGAGACGTTAAGTTATAACAGCATACCTGTAATGCACGCCTTTTTCCCCCACCTTGTGGTGTGGCGAGAAAGGCGTCGTTACGCTCAACATACATGAACTTATAGAACATCTTAATGCAGCGGAATCATTTTTTTTTCTAAACATGCTTACATGGAATATCTATATATGCCTAACTTGTCATTCATAAACATACATGCATAGCATCATAACCTAACCGTTCCATAACTTATTCATCATCATCATAAGTAGCAAGTAACTTATCCGTAACATAGCATCATGAGTCTTAAGTCATTCACTAGACATAACCATTATAAACGTAGCATAAAATCTAAGGGAGGCATTCCCAAAACTCAAGACATGCAATATGTGTAAATAAGAGGAATCCTTCTTGCCAAGTCACCGCCACACACACACATGCTTTTGCCCCTCCTACTGCTTCCCTTAGTAACCTCTTGCTTGATCTGCGGTACGAGGAAGATAAGACTATAAGCACACAGGCTTAGTAAGACCCTTTCCTACTCACTAAAACCATACGTCACATAAACATAAGCATATCAAGTATCTTGACATAACATAACTTTGAACATAAACATAAACATAGTCATGGCATAAGTCATAAGCATATGAACAGCTACATAGCATGATTCCTAACATAACCATAAATCTACAACATACTTAGCATAGCATAATCTTGACATACATGAACATGAAACATGGCATGATATACTTCTTAACATACATGAGCATGAGACATACTTATACATGGCATAATTTCTCGGCATACATGAACATGGAACATAGCATGATATATAAGCATAAGCATAACATAAAACATACTTACCCTGGCGCGATACATAGCATGGATGTATGCATGAGTCAAATGCATTTACTACATAAGGATGCTTAGCTTTAAAACCATACTTTTAAATGCTTAGCATAAACATAACATCATTGGGGTCCCCGGCTTGTACCACATACATACATCATAAGCGCGCATCCCTAAGTAAATACGAGGTAGCTAGTCTCGACCTACTAGGGTAAGGACAACATAGTCGGTAGTCCCAGAACCGGGGCGTTCTTAAGGTGCCCATCCCTGTTGCACAGCTTCGGTAGTGCCAGAACTGTGGACAGCTTCGGTAGTCCAGAACCGGGGCGTTCTTAAGGTGCCCATCCCTTGGACCCTTACTTCGGTCCAGTACAAGCCCCATTCATAAAATAAAATAACCATGCATGCTTCATCATTCATACTTGTCATTCATACTTATCATTCATACTTATTTCATATCATCGTTATGCCTTCATCATTCATACTTATCATTCATACTTAAGGCATAACCATCATCTTCATTCATACTTATCATTCTTTATTCACAAAATAGGACATACGTACATAATCATGTTTCTAGCCATAAACATTACCTTGGTTCCTAAAGCTTGCATGATCTTGATACATAAATAAACATGCACTTCAAACATTATACATTTCATCTAGCATACATAATCCTAGTATTCATCATAAAGCATGGATGATAAGCCACGTATAAATAGGACGTATACTACTAGGGTTCATGACATTCATTCTAAAACATGCACATACTTTCATAAACCATAAATCTATTATAATCATTTATCATCATACATGCATCATTCTAATTATCATAACATATTCCTATCTCAATTACATATAGTCATGGTATATGATCTAAATATTCATGGATGAAACATAACATAAAATCTAACATGCATAATCATGTGATATTACACATAAACAAAGATTTTTGTACATAAAGGTCCTTACCTCATGCTTTAACTATCTACTATTATCATGGTGACTTTTAAACATGCATTCTTGAGATCTTAACCCAAACCAAACCCTAGGTTTGGGTCATGGCCGATACCTTAAGGGCCATGGGTCCTTAGAAAAATTTGCATAGTCATAGTCAACATCCAATCCCTTGCATATTATGTCATAGGAACCCATTGTGACCCTTGATTGGTTTTAACCCTATGTCCTAGACCTTATTCATGCTTTGACCGAAACCCTAGGGGAGTAATAGGCCCATGAAAAATTCATTTAAGTCACCATTTTCATTAATAACATATCATAGCAAAACATACTAATCATGCTTGGAGGTTTGAAAGTTAAACCTAGCCCTATACTTGATGTGGCCGAAACCCTCAAGGGGTTTTAGGGTGCCAAAAACTTCCCTAAATCATAAGTTATGTCCTACATACTATCATAAAACTTTCAAGAGCACAAAAGAGAATTTACATCATCCCTAACCCCACAAAACATCCTTGGCCGAAAACCCTAAGGGTCCTCTTCATGGTTTCCTCAACTTAAATCTTAAACAAAAATTCTAAATCTTGTTAAGCATCAAGGAACAATCATACCACAGGTGAGAAGGGTCTTACCTTGGGTTGTCCTTGGTTTTTAGACCTTAAAAGAGAAGGAAAAATGGAAATCCCTTTGATACTTGAACCCTTCTTGCCCTTGTAACCTTGGAAGAGAACCTAGATCTTCCAAAATAGAGCCCTTGGTGGAACTTTTCCTAAGGGGGAGAGCACCTTGAAGTTTCGGCTAGAGTAAGGAGGAAGAAGAAATGAAGAGGAGAAGGGAAATTGTAACTTCCTAACCACCTTTATACCACATTAAAAGAGGCAAGTGAAGAGTCATGGTGTCTCTTTCCTTGATGACTCTTCATTTTTCCCAACCTTTAACTAAGATCCACTTCATTCCCTCATAGCACTCCCTTGCTAGGTGAATTGGTTAGTGCATGCTTGGTTGTACAAGAGGTCCAAGATTCAATCCTTGGTGCATGCACTAATTTCCTATTTTATTTTTTATTTTATTTCCTACCATTTCGAAATTTCCTTAAAAATTCCCCCATAATTATGTTAATATTTCTTATTAAAACCCATTTATTTTTATATTAAATTCTACCTAAAATCCACCCATAATCATGGTACTAGGAAGCACATATAAGGCTCATTCATACTTAGTTTTCTCAATTTAAATGAGAAAACCATGGGTTTCTAGGCTAAGGTTCGTACTAATATTTCTAGATCCTTCGAAAAATTATCTAGACATACTTAATATTTTAAAGAAAATATTAAGGAAATTTTCCGCGTCGTTACAATACCTGTGCCACATAGGTTGTCCTGGTCATAAGATCTCGGACACTCCCTCTACGGCAACTAAACCCTCACAATTACATGTATTCATCATTCACACATTTACACAAACACAGATTAGGCATAATATATATAAAACAATGCATGGACATTTTATTGAATAAGAAAATGCATCAATATATATTTCATACAACATTATCATATTATATCTACCTTCTACATCCTAGATTTGTAGAACTACTGTGGGATTGCTTTGAATCAATAGAGGGGGGGTGAATATCGATCGATAATTTTTTGGAAAACATAGAGTAATTGCGCAGCGGAAAAAAACAAATCAATGCTAACACGTTTGTTTTACTTGGTTTGGAGTCACGGTCGACTCCTACTCCAAGGCCCACGGTCCTTGACCGTTTATGATAGACAATTCTATATTGCGTAAAATTATTACAACTTGAAGTTTTAATATAGAATTAAAATACAACACTTAAAAAAATGATTATACCGACGACAGGAGAAATTTGAATGTGGGAGCCGCGGGTAGTCGTTGGTGCTTGAGTCTTGAGCACGGAGCGTTTGTAGCAGAGCACTTGGAAGAATGTGTAGAAATAAGTTGTTTCTGAAGCCAAGGGGGGTGAACCCCTTTATATAGCAGACACTGGGGTGCCTGTGTTAATGGGGGTGCCTGACACGTGGCCTTCCCTGCGAGAAACTCCATCCGCAGACTTGGCCAACGCTTATCCCTTGAACTGGGGCGCCTATATAAACACAGGCGTCTCAATTGATGATGTGGCAGCTTGCTTCGATTGGCTTGGAAACACCCTTGTCTGGGGTGCCTGTATCAACACAGGCGCCTGTTTAGATAGGCGCCTAACCCCATTCATGCACCTGGGAGCAGAAAACTTTCACCCATCGTTCCTGCAACCAGGGTTAGTTCCGAAACAAAAATAATAAACAATATAATATAATTTATGCATGATTAATAGCCTGAACTGTCTTGGTTCTGACTTTGGGCTACCGAAATAGAACCCTAGGTCGAACCGATGCCTAATGTTCCCTCCTACGGGGAACGCGCCCTCACCTACTCCTCTCAGGAGAGTTTACCTTTTTGCCAACCGGCTCCTCCGGTTGGAGTTTTGCCAAATGCCCCGAATCAGGTCTTCGGTGCTCAGTCCACGACCAGGACTTATTGCCCAGCTTCATTCACCATGTCTTCGGTGCCCAATCCACGACCAGGACTTATTGCCCAACCTTATGTCAGGACGTAGGTGCCCAGCCCACGGCCAGGACTTATTGCCCAATTCTTAGAACCAGGACTTCGTGCCTAGTGTACCTAGGACTTTTCTTGCACACTTGAGTAACATTGTTAGATCACAATAAAACCTTAACTTCTGAACCCTTTTCCATTATCAAAACACAGGTTTGACTTTGGTGCTTTCGGCACCAACAACTACTCCATTGCAAAGGAGAGATCAGAGTGCCCCAACCTAAAGGAGAACAAAAAGGCTCGGAAGAAGAAGGCTCTTCAAGCCACTTGGGACGAGTCATCCTCCGAAGAAGAAGAAGAAGCTTCACACTCGAATCTCCTCGCTTTGCCCGCCTCTGAAAACATCGGCTCTGGAACGGAATCAGAACCGGACGAGGATGTCAGCACTAGAAAACTCTCAATCTTGGAGGACTGACAAATCACGGTTAGAGGTTGTCCAGAATCTGAACTATATGATTTAATTTCTTATTTATCTCACAAATTGGCAAAAGCCAACATTCGGGTTGAAACCCACTGACACGAACTCAAACTCCTAAAGGAGGAAGTCAACTCGAGTTCCTTGACAGAACCAGTTCAAGAAGGAAACTCAACTCAAGTTTAAAAACTTGAGAAAGAGAATTCCTTCTTGAAAACTTAAGTCAAGGAACTCAGAGTTGCCTTAGAATAATTCACTTCTGGTTCTAAGGGTCTTGACATGATTCTTGGAAAACAGAAGTCCGTTCTCAATCGATCTGGATTAGGCTATAGAACCAAATCGAGGCAATGCTCGTATTATTCAGTATTGAACCAACCTAGAACCCGAGTTCAAGCATGGGTCCCAAACCTATGTTTGAATAAACAAGCTGGACCAAACCAATATTGGATCCCCAAGGACATGATTCATATCTTGCCTAACCCTTATCGAGGCTTCAGTCCAGGGGGAGCCAATATAAAAACCATCTTCATAATTAGATGATATTTTTTAATTTTTTTTGCAATTTTATTATCCTGTTTAGAATTAGGAATGGTTAGTTTAAGGACAAATGATCTTCTTGAAATTTGAACAACATAGTACTAGGTGGAGGTGAGATGATAGTACGTTAGGGAAGCCCTTCTATTAAGGTCAAGTAAGGTAAGGCGTACCTTACTTGGTCTTTTTAGTCTGGTGGAACTAGCCAAAGCTACCGATCCAAAACCTAAGCTAGTTAGACCAAAATTTTTCGAGAAGTAATTTGAAAATGAATTTTCAGTAAAAGGCTTTGTCAAGGAAAGGGTTGTTGCTCCAATAAGGCTACGACCAAAGAAGGCCTCCGTGTCTCGCCATGACCTGGAAGCCAATTATCGAAACTCAAATTCAATTTACTATTTGTTAAATTTGAATCTAACATAAATTTTAATTAAATCATAGATTCAACATCCTTTTAAAATTAATAATCATAACTCTACAATTCTTTTTCAAAATTAATTCAATACTTTCAAAATTAATTGTGTTTCAAAAATTAAACATTTTTCTTAAAACATGTCTCACAAAAACCCATAAGGTCAACTTGCTTGATAACGTTAGATTTGGGTGAGACAAACTAGGTAGTGAAATTCAATTCAATCTATCCCTAACTCTAATGGATCCAAATCAATACATACTTTATGTTTAGGAACATAAAGATTTGGACCAGTGGATGTTGGATAGTGGATGCTCCTGACACATGACTGGGGATAAATTGAAGTTCACCAAAATCAAGTTCAAAAACCTAGGCTCAGTAGCATTTGGCAACAATACTACACTTAAAGTAATTGGGTCAGGTAACATTAAACTTAACTCAGATTTTATCATTAAGAAGGTATTATTGGTTGAAAATATCAAATTCAATTTGCTTAGCATTAGCCAATTCTATGATACTGGTTATGTTGTTACCTTCACCAACTCTAACTACCTTATTAGAAATCTACAAGGCTTAGATATAACACTTAAGGGTACTAGGAAGAACAATGTTTACACTATTAATCTACCCATAGCACCCAAATGCTTTCTGACTCAGTTAGAAGAAACTAACCTTTGGCATAGGAGACTAGGCCACACTCACACCAAACTAATTTCAAGAATAACTCAACATGGATTAATTAAAGGTGTACCTAATGTAAGATGTGTATACTGAAATTCATGACTTTTTATATATGAACATCATTATTATGAAAAGAGAATCACAACTACACTAGGTGCCTGTTTATATTAGTACATGCATGAAGTACAATACTACGCATTGTAGATAACATGATGTGTCGTGACACACGGAAGATCGTGTTATTAGTTCCCTACCTAATATAAGTAGAGGCTCACAACCGAGATGGAATTCGACAACCCATCGGAATGGTTGTAGTGTAATTAGGTGTGGTTGGTCTTGACCATAGAATTACACTAGTGTGCTTTGAGTACATTGAGCAGGACCAAAACCCGAGGTTATCTAATTTGAACTGACTCGATAATTGGATATGACCTCAGTTTATATTATGGAGTACGATCCCTTAATCCCGAAATATTAACGGGCATATATTATTAATTATTATTTTCTTTGATTTACCAATGGGCGAGATCTATTTTGTCAGATCGATAGGCCTGGTATGTTGGGAGATAATATTAATAATATGATGTGCTGTTGATTATTGATGGAAGTTATGTCCTGGTTAGTCGGGATGATGATGCCCCCTTGATGAGCTCAAAAGGTTTATCGTGCTAAACCCTGCAGGTGGATTTGATCCGGCACGATGATAAGGTTGAGTGGTACTAATTAATGATCCAGAAGATAATTAATTTAAATTGTCAATAATTTAATTAATTAATGGACATTCGAGATCTTAAACACGAGGGGATGGATGACTCGTAATATGTGGAGCCCATATGAAAATATGGGGGTTGGTGAGGAAGTTCAATTAAGATCCTTTAGTGGAATGGATCTTAATTAATGGATCGGGTTTACATCCATTAGTGGGCCAAGATCCAACTCCTCCTCTTGGTCCCTACTATATATACCAAGGAGATCATGAAACCAAGCCTTAATCCAAGAGTTGATACCCTGAGCCTCTCTCTTCTCTCTCTCTCTCTCTCTCTCTCTCCCCTACCCTCTTAGGGTTTTCGGCTGGCGACTAGGAGAAGGAGGTTCTCCTCCTTGGTTCTCCTTTCCTCCTCCACCAAGAATCGGCTGGGGCTCACAGAATCAAGGCAGAGGAGTCCTCTACCTTGTGTGGTGCTCGGCGTGGGTGAAGGAGGCGTCAGCGACCGGAGGGAGGCGGCGCAACCAAGGGTTGCGACGGCGCCGCAAGGCTGAGAGAGAAAGGGAATAGTGGGCTGTTTGGGTGAGGAGCTCCTTCTTCACCTTCGTCTCCTTCCTCTCAAGGTGAGCAGCCGGTCCGGAGGCCTTGGAGCAGTTCCGGCGGGCGGCGGCGCAAAGGGAGAGGAAGAAGAGGTCGGCGGCTAGGCAAACCCTAGGCTAGGGTTTCCTTTTTCGGCCAAGGTGAGAAGAAGAGCTCTTTTGGAGGCTTTGTTGATCTCGGTTCATGGTAGATCATCGCTCACACGACGTTCGTGAAGGGAGGGACATAAGGTAGAAGACCGCGAGGTGATTGGGAAGGTAAATCATTCCCTATGCTCTTTTGATTAACCTTATTTCAATTTTGTGTCATGATTGTTTGCTTCGTCATTTTATGTTTGTTAATTTATTATTTTGATTCTGAATCATGATGAATAATTTATTAACTGGACCCCGACCATAAACACAAAAGTCGGCGATCAACACGTCGCCTTTTCCACGGTCGAGCAAATTACAAGGCCGATTTTGGTAATTGGCCAAGTTGTAATTTGGATCGTTCGATACAGCACGAGAAGGTCGATGGGAAACGGGTCTTCATTCGAATTAATTTTTAATCCATAGACATGGAGAGATTTCTCGGATTGACCAGGTATTCGCTAAGGAAACCCACCAAGCCATACCCAACACCTAAAATTAAGAGCTTTGACAATACAATTTGTAATTCATGTCAACAAGGCAAACAAACCAAGTCAACTCATAAACCAACCCAATCAGACTTAACCCAAACCACATCAGACTTAACCCAAACCACACTTGAGCTCCTACATATTGATCTATTTGATTCACATAGAGCCAAGTCACTAAGCGGGAATCGGTACTGCTTAGTAATCATCGACGATTACTCTAGATTTACCTGGGTTAGGTTTTTAAAAACTAAGGATGAAACCTTTAATTCATTTAATAACTTATGCAAAATGATTGAAAATCAAAATGATACAAAAATTAAAAGACTTAGGAGTGATCATGGGGGAGAATTTGAAAATCAAAACTTTGAAGAATTTTGTGAAATTAATGGGTATGCCCATGAGTTTTCCTGTCCTAGAACTCCCCAACAAAATGGGATAGTTGAGAGAAAGAATACAACCCTTCAGGAAGCCGCTAGTACCATGCTCAATGAATATAACTTAACCAATCAATTTTGGGCAAAAGCAGTAAATACAGCGTGTTACATTCAAAATACGGTCTTAATTAATAGAAGACACAATAAGACACCATATGAACTTTATTATCATAGATTATATAATTTACACTATTTAAGGGTTTTTGGGAGCAAAGTCCATATTTTGAATACTAAGGACTACCTAGGTAAGTTCCAATCAAAATCAACCCCAGGAACTTTCTTAGGATATTCAACAACTAGTAGAGCCTATAGGGTTTATAATAGACAACCCCACAAAATTGAGGAAACTACTAACTTAATTTTTGACGAAGAAGATGAACCAAAATTTGACAATCAAAATCTAAACAAGTCAAAACTTGATCAAGATGATAATGAACTATCAATTGAACCATTAATTGGACCATTAAATGAACTATCAATTGAACCAACTACTGAGGTATCAATTGAACCAATAACTGAACCAACCCATGTAGTTGAACCAAACACTGAACCAAACCATCCAGCCGGACCTGAGGCTGAACCTAGTTCTAGAAGAACAATGAAACTCAGACTCAATCATCCATCTGACCAAATCATGGGTGATCTAACCTTAGGAGTCAGAACTAGGTCTTCTAATAGAAATCATAGTTAGATCGCACTTATTTCAAAAATTGAACTTAAGACTATAGAAAAAGTCCTACTTGACCCAGATTGGATCATAGCAATGCAAGAAGAGCTAGCCCAATTTGAGAGAAACCAAGTCTGGGACTTGGTACCTAAACCTGAGGGTAAATCAATTATAGACACTAAGTGGGTTTTTAGAAACAAACTAAATGGTCAAGGAGAGATTGTGAGAAACAAAGCCCGCTTAGTAGCTAAAGAGTTTAGTCAAGTCGAAGGGTTAGATTATGATGAAACCTATGCCCCAGTAGCAAGACTTGAATCCATTAGAATGTTATTAGCTTTTGCAACCCATAGAGGGTTCAAACTATACCAAATGGATGTTAAGTCTGCCTTTCTTAATGGATTCATAAAAGAAGAAGTATATGTAAGGCAGCCTCAGGATTCGAGGACCTAGACAAACCTGAATATGTATTCAAGCTTAGGAAAGCCCTTTATGGGTTAAAATAACCACCTAGGGCATGGTATGAATGATTATCAACCTATTTAATTTCTAAGGAATTTAACCAAGGTCAAATTTGTTGGATCGAGAAAAATGATAGAGGGGGGGTGAATATCGTTAAAACTTTTCGAATAGAATAAAGAGCAAATATGCAGTGGAAATAATTAAATGCACACAAGAACACAAGTAGAATTTTACTTGGTTCGGAGTTGCGGTCGACTCCTACACCAAGGCCCACGGTCCTTGACCGTTTACTTTGGGCAACACTATAATCAAGCAAAAGGGATTTACAAATTTAAGTACAACAGTATTGAAATGCTACACTTTTCGTTACTGACGCCCGATGTAGATCGTACTTCGGTGTAGAGGGTCATCGTCGGCGCTGAGATCTCAAAGTTGGAGTTTGCCGGGGCGTAGCGCTTGAACGAAAATCTTTTTGGGCGTAGAAAGTAGTGATTCTGAAGCCTTGGGGTCGAGCCCCTTTTATAGTGCTCCTGGCGGCGCCTGATTCACTGGGGGCGCCTGACACGTGCCTTCAGCTGCGAGAACCTTCATCTACAGCTTGGTCAGCACTTATCCCCTCCGATTCGGCCCCTGGTCTGACTGGGGCGCCCGGGACCTCTCGGACGCCTAGGTTAACCTCGTCCAATGGCTTCGTGGCAGAGTTGCTTCGATGGTTGCTTTGGCTTTGACCTTGGGCGCCCGGGACCTCCTGGGCGCCTAGCCCAGTGTGGTTTTGAAGCAATCTTGCTTAATTGCTGCTTTGGCCATTCACCTTGGGCACCCGAGACCTCCCGGGCGCCTAGCCCAGTTGCCTAACCCTTTCCTCTGGGGCGTTCTAAGCTGCAGAAACACAATCCTTTGTTCCCTGCAACCAAGGTTAGTTCCAATACAAACCAATTAAGAAAGATTGTTAGTCAATATTTACAGTCGTAGCTGTATTGGTTCTGACTTCGGGTCTCCCAAATGGAACCCTAGGTCGAACCGACGCCTATTGTTCCCTCGACGGGGAACGCGTCCTTACCTACTCCTCTCAGGAGAATTTACCTTTTTGCCAATCGGCTCCTCCGGTTGGACTTTTGCCCAGCTTTACTCACCAGGTCTTCGGTGCCCAGCCCTCGGCCAGGTCTTAGTGCCCAATTCCTCGAACCAGGTCTTCGTGTCCAACCCTCGGTCAGGTCTTAGGTGCCCAACCCTCGGCCAGGACTTAGTGCCCAATTCATAGAACCAGGACTTCGTGCCTAGTGTTCCGAGGACTTTTCCTGCACACTTGAGTAACATCGTTAGAGCACCAATAATACTTAACTTTGAACCCTTTGCCAATATCAAAACAAGGTTCGATATGGTGCTTCCGGCACCAACAAAATTGACTCCACATTATTTGTTAAAACCTTACAAAAAGATATATTCATTGCACAAATATACATTGATGATATAATATTTGGATCTACAAATTCCAACTTTTTAAAAGAATTTGTCAAAATTATGGAAAGTGAATTTGAAATGAGCTTGGTAGGTGTGCTCAACTTTTTCTTAGGTCTACAAATTAAACAAACTAGGGGTAGTAACTATGTTCATCAATCTAAGTATGCAAAGGAACTAATAAAGAAATTCAAAATGGACAATTCGAAAAGCTTAAGTACTCCTATAGCTACAAATGTCAAAATAGATAATGACTCTGAGAGTAAACCAGTTGACCCAAAATTATACCGAAGTATGATAGGTAGCTTACTGTACTTAACTGCTAGTAGACCTTATATTCTATTTTCTGTAGGAATGTGTGCTAGATACCAAACCTGTGCTAAGGAATCCCACTTAGCAGCATTAAAAAATAATTCTAAGGTACATTAAGGGTACCCTAAATGTAGGTGTTTGGTATCCTAGGACTTCCATATTTGAATTATCAGGATATTCTAACTCTGACTATGCCGGTTGTGAATTAGATAGAAAGAGTACAAATGGAAGTTGTCAATTGTTAGGAAATAGTCTAGTCAGCAGGTGCAGTAGAAAGTAGCACTGCGTAGCTTTGTCCACAACTAAAGCAAAATATGTTGCCCTAGGAGAGTGTGTAGCACAACTTTTATGGATGATGCACACTCTTAAGGATTTCCAGCTTAACTATACCCAAACCAAAGTGTTTATTAACAATATTAGTTCAATCATTCAGACTAAAAATCCAATTCATCACTCCCGAACCAAACATATTGAAGTCAAACATCACTTTGTTAGGGATCACATAGTCAGGGGTGAAATTGTACTTATGCATGTAGACTCAAAATCAAATTTAGCTGACATCGTTACTAAACTCTTACCTGAATCTGAGTTTACCTTACTAAGAAGGTAGTTAGGGTTGTGCTTAGTAGAATAGGACTGTTCTAAATTCTTTCAAAAAAATTTTATTGTTCATATTTTTTGAAAATTAGCATCTAATTTTTTTTTAAAAAATCATTTCTTATTAAGTCTTGAAATTTGAAATTGTTTTCCAACTTAGAGTTTTCAAAAACTTACCCCCTTTAAAACTAGGGTTTTTGCGCAAATAGACTTAGTCTAGGATTTAACCCTAGAATTGCATGCACCATAGCTCTAGAAGCCAGCATCTCACAAGCACCTTAGGGTACTTTGATTGATAACCTAGACTGGGTTGAGATGCTTAGGTCTATGCCTTGGTTCAAGATACTTTATGTCAGTGCATCTACAGTAATTGGGGCGATAAATACACTTGAACAGCAATCAAGTTAAGTGTTCAAGCTTAGCAAATCTAACTTGATTAAATTACTTAACTTGACTAACCCTAGTGAAAACTACTGTTATATAATAGTTAGTAAGTAGCTAACTGGATTAGACATGACCCGAACAAGTTCAGATTAATTGGTTTGGTCTTTTTTTTTTTGCTTGAATTGACTAGAGTTGGTTCAATACGGATTTACAATTTCTTTTAACTGGCTCTAATTCGAAATTGACTTGCAATGGGTTTTTATCAATATTTTTTTTTGATATATGACAAAGGGGGAGAGAGAAAAAAAAGGAGAGTAAAAATTTTCCTGTATCTTTTTCCAAAAAGTCAAGTTGAATTTTTGTACAGATGTTGTTTTCAAAGATATATCTTACTTAAGTGCACAAAATGGTCTGAGCAAATTGTTCTAAGTATGGTCTTAAAATTTTTTTCGCTAGACATTTCTATGTTGAATTATATGGTCTTAAAATTTTTTTTCCTAGACATTTCTAAGTTGAATTATTAAGTGCTCAATTTTTTTAAGTAATTTTTTTTTCAAAGTGCATTTGTCTAAGTAATTTTCTTTAAGAAAAATCTTTTCCAAATGCATCTTTCTAAGCAAAAGATTCCTAAGTAATTTTCTAAACAAAAGTTTCCTAAGCAAAATGTTTAAGTGCA
This sequence comes from Boesenbergia rotunda, assembly GCA_024364735.1. Lineage (NCBI taxonomy): Eukaryota > Viridiplantae > Streptophyta > Magnoliopsida > Zingiberales > Zingiberaceae > Boesenbergia > Boesenbergia rotunda. The sequence goes on from JAGFNQ010003104.1 coordinate 584,244, forward strand.
CAAAAACATTCAAGTAGAATACTTTTCGAAGTGCACAAAATTTTTCTCTAAGTGGAAATTTTTTTCAAGTGAAATCCTTTTTGCAAAATTTGGCTATGTGAATTTTTTTTTGTAAAATTTTATTAAGAGAAATTTTTTTTCAAGTGAAATTTTTTTTGGTTTGCAAAAATTGGCTTAATTGGAAAATTATCTAAGTACAAATTTTGTTCAAAAATTGGCTTAAAATGAAATTTTTTTTCTAAGTAAAAAGTTTGCACAAAAATTTGGTTAAGTGTAATTTTTTTTTTGCATAGCCTTTTTGTTAAGTGAAATTTTTCTAAAGTAAGATTTGGGCTTGCAAACCTTTATAAAAAGTGTGCTATGTGTAAATTTTTTTTTGGCAAATACTTTGCTTTATTTTGAAAAACACTTAGTCAAAATTTTAAAACACTTTGGCTTTTTGAAACTGCATATCATTGAGAGTTTCAGGAGGAGAATATTTATTTCAGGGGGAGTTTAGTAAATGTTTTTTTTTGTATCTCCTTAATAAAAATGCTTGTTATTTTAAACATGTTTGTGTGCTTTAATGGTTTAAACTTAACTTTTTGAACCTGGTTGTCATAAATCAATAAGGGAGAGATTGTTGGTGCCGAAAGCACCAAAGTCAAACCACCAAAGTCAAACCTATGTTTTGATAATGGCAAATGGTTCAGAAGTTAAGGTTTTATTGTGATCTAACAATGTTACTCAAGTGTGTAGGAAAAGTCCTAGGTACACTAGGCACGAAGTCCTGGTTCTAAGAATTGGGCAATAAGTCCTGGCCGCGGGCTGGACACCTAAGTCCTGACATAAGGTTGGGAAATAAGTCCTGGTCATAGACTGGGCACCAAAGCCCTAGTGAGTGAAGCTGGGCAATAAGTCCTGGTCGTGGACTGAGCACGAAGACCTGATCAGGGGGTTTGGGCAAAAGTCCAACCGGAGGAGCCGGTTGGCAAAAAGGTAAACTCTCCTAAGAGGAGTAGGTGAGTACGCGTTCCCCATAGGAGGGAACATTAATTGTCGGTTCGACCTAGGGTTCCATTTCGGAAGCCCAAAGTTAGAACCAAGACAAAACAGGTTGTTAATCATGCTAAAATGATATTATATTGTTTATTATTTGTGTTTTGGAACTAACCCTGGTTGCAGGATCGAAGGTGAAAGTTTTCTGCTCCTAGGGGCCTGAATAGGGTCAGGCGCCTGTTTGAACAGGTGGCTGTGTTGATACAGGTGCCCCAGACAAGGGTGTTTCCAAGCCAATCGAAGCAAGCTGCGACATCATCAATTGAGGCACCTATGTTCATACAGGCACCCCCAGTCAGCTCAGGCGCCCCAGTTGAAGGGATAAGCGCTGGCCAAGTCTGCCGATGGAGTTTCTCGCAGGGGAAGGCCATGTGTCTGGCGCCCCTTTCAACACAGGCTCCCCAGTGACTGCTATATAACGGGGTTCACCCCCTTGGCTTCAAACACAATTGCTTTCTATGCATTCTTTCAAGCGCTCTACTTCAAACACTTCGTGCTCAAGACTCAAGCGCCAACGATGACCCACGGCTCCGACATTCAAATTTCTCCTGTTGTCAGTGTTGGTGCTTGGATGGCTAGAGAGGGGGGGGGGTGAATGTAGCCAGACACTAAATCGTTCACTTTTGAACTTCTGCACTTGAAGATTAGTCGCAGCGGAAGAAATACAAAGTATGACGGCAAAAACAAAGTGCAGAAACTAATGACAAACCAAAATGCTAACAAGGATCATTTACAAGGTCAGAGATAACTTGCCCCTACTCCTTGGCGTGCCCTTAAGGTGGGCGATCCCTTGATCATCGGCAGATCATGCCCCGGTGAACACCGGATAAGATAGAGTCTCCTTCTCGGTGGAGAAACCTCTCCACAGATCTCACGGATGATTGAACTTGAGTACAAGAGATCACATAAGAAGGAACGCTCACAAAGATCTCAAAGGAATGCAACAAGAACACTTAAGCACAAACGCAACAAAGAGCTCTCGACACAGCCCAGCCAAACTCCTCAAGTTTCTGTCTGTTCGTTCCCTCACTCCTCTGCTTCCAGCTTTGTCTTAAGCTTCCTCTCACCATCGCAAGCTTCATCAGCATCCACTAAGCCAGCCTGAACCCACTGACCTCCCTAAGCACTCAGTGCACTGAAGACCTCCTCTCTAGCTAAGCCTCCGTCAGTCGCCAGTTGCGCCAGTTGCCGTTGAAACCTGAGAAGGAGAAACAGCCAAACCTGCTCAACGGAAAGCCTCTCATTGACCCTCCTTGAGTGTTTGAATCACCTGCTATCACCTGCACACTTCAACAGAGGCTTAGCAAAGCATATCACAAAGAATCGGCAGTGTATCAGAAAAAGCACAGAGAGAACAGACACGATCAGAGCGTCTGACAGTGATTAGGGTGAACCCTGATCGGTCACCAGACCGATCAGAGTCACCCCTGACCGATCAGTCTCCAGCCTGATCGGTCCACAGTAGGAAACTGGGAAATCACGACAGATCAGGATCGGTCACCAAACCGATCCACATGGTTGATAGGATTCCCAGCTTTCGCAGCCAACACCCCCTGATCGGTCACCAGACCGATCAGGTTGTGGTCTGATCGGTCTGGGGATCGATCAGGGAACTTCCTGACCAATCAGGATCCAACCTGATCAAATATAGAGACGAGCTCAAGACATTTGATCATTCACCAGAACGATCTGAACAGTGTTCTAGATCGGTCACCAGACCGATCAGGAGTCGAACAGAAGCCAACCCAAGTTTCTGTCTTCTCTCCTTGATCGGTCACCAGACCGATCAGACATAGCTGGATCGGTCACCAGACCGATCCACGAGGGAACACCGTGCCAACTTCCCTGATCGGTCACCAGACTGATCCAGGCAAGGGAAAATCCACTCCAAGTCAGGAGAACCGTCTCCCAACCTTCTCTGACTCGTGCTCAGTCCCCCGGACCAAGACTCCATGACCAATTTCACTCACCAGGACTTCAACCTAGCTTCACTCACTAGGACCTGGCTTCACTCACCAGGGTTTCGGTCACCCAGCTTCACTCACCGGAACCCGACTTCACTCACCGGGATTTCAACCTAGCTTCACTCACTAGGATTTCCATCACCTGACTTCACTCACCAGACCCGGCTTCACTCACCGGGATTTCCATCACCTGGCTTCACTCACCAGGACCCGGCTTCACTCACCGGGATTTCAATCACCTGGCTTCACTCACCAGGACCCGACTTCACTCACCGGGATTTCCAACACCTAACCCTCCGAGTTAGGACTTTTCACACCTAGCCCTCCAAGCTAGGACTTTTCACACCTAACCCTCCAAGGTAGGACTTTTCACACCTAGCCCTCCAAGCTAGTACTTTTCACATGCCAGCGTGCGATCTCCCGATACACCTGGACTTAATCCGAATTCAACTAAACTTGAATCAAACTTAAATCCGTGTCAAACACCAAAACAACAATCAAGGTCAGACTGCATCAATAATCTCCCCCTTTTTGTGTTTTGACAACTCGATTTAAGTTTAGGCATTAATGATCAATTGAAGGCAGTTCAATTATCATAAGGGAATCAAAATCCTTCCCCTACAATAACCCTAAACTTAATCAACCATTCTCTCCCCCTTTGTCAAACATCGAAAAGGGCATGGTTATTAAGTTTAAACATACCTCCCCCTCAAACACGGGTCTCTCCCCAACCCCAAAATAATCAAAGTATAGTTTTTGAATTGCATATGAGAGGCATATACCATAAATGTATCCTGACAACAATGTATATGCATCATACGGCAATAAGTATGAATTGCACATGAAAACATATACAGAAATATATCATGGTCAAACATGTATATGTTTCATATGATAAGTAAGGAATGCAGCTGTATCCGACACATATTCCTGATTGGTCTCCGTGACCGATCAGGGTCGTTGATTACTTGATACAGAAGAATTTCTGATTAGTCAGGGAGCGATCAGATTTCAGAAAAATTTCTGAAACCCTGATACGTTCCTGATCAGACTGCATTAACAATTTGCATTCCAAAAAAAGGGTGTAGACTTGATGGACCCAAAAGAGGTTGTCACGAATATGGGTATCAAATTTAGATATGTGTAAGCTAGAAACCCTTTTTGCTAGGAAAGAATAGAAATGTAGTAAAGGGGCCACAGGTCGTATTTTTCCTAGGGCTGGTTAAGTTTGTTGATTCAAGCTTGAATTTATGTGTCGTTGTTTATTTTTGGGTTTCAAATAGGAATTGGGTTTGGATTCAATTAGAAATGAAATCGAAATGAAAAGTAAAGAAACTTAACTATGAAACTTAACCCAAGTAATTCAACCAATGAACACAAACAATTGGTAGCTTGAATGCAACTAAGCTTAATTTGGAAAACAAATCCGATATGAAATCAAACCAAATTTCAATTGATACTAATGCAAAGAATTGCTTCAAGAATTACTACTCCAAACAAAACAAAGGCAAATCGATCTACAACAAAACTGATACAAAATCAGTGCCAAGACTTCACATGATACAAAGTGCTAGCAATTGAACAACTTGAGACAAAAATGAGAGAAGCTAATGTGCCAAAAATTGAAATTGTTTGCAGAATTTATAGCTGGTTAATTCAGCTTTGAAGGCTAGACTATCACTGAATTTATGTGCGAGAATTAATGAAGAAGTCTGAAACCCGAGACTGATCACGGCAGGAAAGAAAAAAAATTGAATTCAGAAATGGAATGCAGGAAAACAAACCTATACGCAGAAATGAAATGCAACAGAAATTTGGATACAAAAATCATACAAGAAAACTGATTTCAAATGCAATAAAATTCCAATGCAAAGCTTCACTGATACAACTTCAGAAGTGATAATTTGGAATTGCAGAAATGGAATTAACTAGCAGAAATGGGATGCAGAACTTACTAAGTCGAATGCAGGAATGTAACAACAGATCAAATGCTGAAACATATCAAATGCAAGCTGAATTTGAATCACTAATCTAAGCTCAGTAAAGCTTAAAAAGAGCTAAGGTTTACTTGGCACGAAATTCAGAAGCTATCAACTACTACTTGCTGAAACAAAACTGAACTTGCAGAAATGGGATCTGATACGCACAAGCTGAGACCTACTGTAGAAATGAAACTAAAACCTTTGGAGATGCAACAAGCTACAATGGAAATTCAGACAAGAAAACTAAAACTAACTTGATACAAAATTCAGAAGTGCTCAAGGAAAAGAAAACTGATACGCAGCAAGGTAAAACTGATACGCAGCTACAAAAATTTGATACGCAAGGACTAAATCTTGAAATAGACTGAAATTGAGAACAATTTTCACTAAACAAGCTCCCTAGCTAATTACTTTCAGAATTGAACCCTAACTAAGGTAGAGACAATTCAGAAATGAAACTAAACAGCTGATACGAAGACAGAAACAGAAATGGTTTGCAGAAATTAAAATTACAGCTAAAAACAGAATTGCATTAAGAAAACTAGCTTCAATCTCTTCCCTTAGCTCAAGATCCTCTTACCGTCACACAAGAGTGGGCCTCGAACCCCTCAGCTCCACAAATCATCGAAAAAATCTGTCTCTGTATCGATTCTGCTCACAATCTGCACTCAGTTGAGAAAACCCATCCGATCTCCTCGATCTCACTGTGTTGGATTGCGATGATGGTTTGGAGATGAGCAGAGCACTCCAAAGGACCCTCCAGATAGCTCAGATGGATGAAAACGCCACACGAATGAAATCCAAGTGATCGGATCACAGAACTGACGAAACCCTCAATCGGCTCTGTTCCGGCGTAAATTCGAGCTGAAATCTCCACGGAAACTCCTTCCCAACGATCCAGACCTCGATCTAAGGTCGAAATCGAAGTGGTCACGCCCTCTAATGAAGAAAATTGCAGAAGAAATGAAGAACAGTGGAAACTTGCGAAGAACTCAGCTACGGCGAAGACGCGACACCGATCTGCGGCAGAGGAAGCGGTTAATATAGTTTTAGGAATGAACGACCGAGATTCACTTAACTTCATCCAACGGTTGAACCTCATCCGATCTGCATCAAACCTTCCAGATCTTGATCAAAGGTCAGGATCTACCTCTCAGTAGCTCGGATATTCCAGATTTGCAACGAATGGCTCAGATCGACCTGATCTTTGAATGGGCGGTCTAGATCCCTCTGATCTTGATCCAACGGCTAGATGATCTCTGATTTGGATGAAATCTTCATATCTTGATCCAAGTGCTTGATTAACATTAACCCCAGCTCGGATTGCCTCAAAGTTCTCAGATGGCCTAGATCTAACCATTTTTGAATTGGACGACCCATATTAGCCGATGCTTGATCACTCGATCCGGTTCCACTTCTGACTCAAGTTTGACCCAGCATAACCCAGGTCTATGATCCTTCCAACCCTACAAAAGTAGATCAACAATTAGTAGCAAAATAATTCAAATATATCAAGATTTACAATAAAGCCCAAAATAGAATAGATTCATGAAACATAGGCTAAATTCAATATTAAGCAAGTAAAATGTGGGTCAAACATGGATTTAAGAATCTGAAATGATCAAAAAATAACACTTTTCAACTCCCCCACACTTATGCTTGAGCGTCTCGCGAAAACTACTAAATATGTATCTCTTAGATTCTTTCCAAACATAGTTAGAAACAATTGAAAAGAAATTACCTAGGGTTGTCAATTCTCAAAAATCTAAGCTCTATGGATTAGTATCTCATCCTTAAATCAACAACTTAGCAATTTCATCCTTCATGATTCATTGAAATGAATTTAACTCACTAAACCTCTCAAGGGAAGTTTTTGGTGGCTCTCTTCCTAAGTGTTGTACATGATGAAAGTGGAGCTCACTCAAACACAAATGCTTTTTGCACTACCATAGGCTTGCTTGTTGCCTACTCTCTATCATTATTCATGATTCGGATCCACATCTACAAAAGTTCATCCAAGCAAGTGAAAGACATATGAAATGGTAAAAATGAAGTAAAAGCCAAGAAAATAGCAAATTCGATGAAGTGGAATATTTGGATGCTCAAGAATATTTTCGATGCACTTTTCCCTCTTGTCAGTCCTCATAGTGAAATCAAAAGTGTGATGAAGTAAGGCTTTGGCATTGCCCTTCAAAAATTTTGATGAAAAGACCTCATTAGTTCTTTGTGCCAATTTTACTCTTGCGTGCCAACCTTGCTTCCTTCTCTTTCCTTTTCTGATTTTTTTTCTTTTTCTTTTAAATCCTCTAGCAAGGACAGACTTGTAGTGGACAAGAAATTGATTCGGATGAGAGAAACTTCACTTGCTTCATGGTGCCACAACTTCATTCTTACCACTTTGTTCCTTTTGTTTTTGTTTCTCTGTTTTTTTTTCTGTTCAGCTGCTGACTCCCTGATTTTGTTGCAGCTTCTCCTTGTTCATTCTTCCCTGCAATCTGGCTTCAAAAATTTTTCTGTTATGAACTAGAGACCTCAAATGGAGCCAAGTAGATAAGCTCACAGATTTTTTTCCCAAACTGTTTTTTTTTCTTCTGCTCTCAAACCTATTAATGGAGTCAAACTTCATTTGGAACACTTCGGACCAGTTAGTATCAGAGTTTGTATCAGCAAAACTTGAGACATCAAATACAATTAGTGAATCACTCTTGATACACATTCTCTTCAAATTAGCACACTTCTATCACTTCTTTTTTTTTCTGTTTCAGATTCTAGCTCCACGACCTTAATTTCAAATTCCAGATTCTTCAAGTTCTTCATCCTTGCAACCTCTTTGATTTTTTTTTTTACAGCAGTTAGCATCAAGTAATAGTAGAGAGTTTGAATTACTTCACTTGAGACCACGGTACTGCACTGCATTTCCTTGACTGATTTCATCAGTAATTTCAAATCTGCTCCAAAGATATTGAGTTGAGGAAAGGACAATTTTGTAACCTCTGTTTAATTTCAGTAATGTATTGCTGAATTAGAAAACCCAGATTCAGTTTAAAGTGGATACAAAACTGCCTTACTAGCATTCAGTTGATTTCCTTTTTCTTTTTTTCATTCCTAGCTGCATTTTCCACTTACATTCTCAACCTTGCTACTCTCCAGAATTTCTGATAGCTGGTGAAGGTTTAATTCGGCTTCTTGTCAGCATCCCATGCATTGGTTTCAATTCAAATCAGTTTGATCCAACCCATGCTTCATAAAAAATTTCTTTGGCATAGATTTTTTTTCTTCATTTGCGTGCCACTTGACTTTGTTTTGTTTTTTTTCTTTTTCTTCTTCAGCCGAATAAAATGATGGTTGCAATGAGAGAAACACTTTACCTCCAATGCACAACTGAATTCCCACTTATTCTTGATATCAAGCTCCACTCAATTGGGCATTTTTTTCCGAAATAAAGTGCATCCTTGATAAAAATTGATTCCAAAACACTAGCCATCTCCCCCACACTTAGTCTTTTGTCCATCTCGGGCAAAGTAACATCAAGAAACATCCCAAACAAACAAGTTCATAGAAAAGTATGGTTAAGAGTAGGAAGTATGGAAAAGAAAATAGAATAATCTTGATTATTGCCATGAATTGATATGGAAAGGAAAACAAATTGAGTAGCCTCTATAAATGTGATCCAATCATATAATTATGGTTTTGAAAGAACCTAAGCAAGTTCTAGAGTACAATCACATATGTGTGTCACAAAGATAAGGCTAATTCTCACTAGGTACAAATAATTCATCTCTAATCATCAATTAAGAATCCATAGCCAAGTAGTACTCAAGCATCCAAGATTTCATCCATGAGCTCAAACCCTAAGTTCTAACAACCAAATTTAATTTATTTTCAAGAGACTCTAAAATGACATGAAAACAACCTAGAGGGATACATTTATTCCTACTCATTAAGAAAATTTGTCAAAAGAAATAACATGGTATTCACAATGTCTATTTATTCATCCTATTTTGTCTAAAAATTTATTATCAAAAACTAGCTTTAAAAATGAACATTTACTTCTAAATCATGAAAATGTTATATACAATGAAATGTAGGTGCAAGAAAAGTAAACTCCCCTTAATTGGGTAGATAGCATCCTTGAAGTCCAAATCATCTACCTCTAGCTCCTTTAATTCTTCAAAATACTTTTTGAGCCGGTGGCCATTGACTTTCCAAACAAAACCATTAGATTCATCTTTAATTTCAACAACTCCATAAGGAAAAATATTGGTTACAATAAATGGACCATCCCACCTTGACCTTAACTTACCTCTTATCAATTTGAGCCTTGTTTTGTACAATAATACCTTGTCACCAATTTGGAAGTCTTTCTTCAAAATATGCTTGTCATGGAAGTTTTTGGTCTTTTCCTTGTAGATCCTTGAATTTTTGAATGCCTCTAGCCAAATCTCTTCAAGTTCTTGAAGTTGAAGTTTTCTTTCTTCTCCCACTTTAGTAGCATCGAAATTACATGTTTTTACTGCCCAATATGCTTTGTGCTCAATTTCCACGAGAAGATGACAAGCTTTTCTATAAACCAAACGGTAAGGGGGCATGCCAATGGGGGTCTTGTATGCCGTTCTATAAGCCCAAAGTGCATTATCTAGCCTTTTGCTCCAATCTTTTCTAGTGGGCCCAACGGTCTTCACCAAAATGGATTTGATCTCTCTATTAGAAATTTCAGCCTGTCCATTTGTTTGGGGATGGTAGGATGTAGAAACTTTATGTACAACCTCATATTTACTAAGCATTGCCCTCATGAGTTTATTGCAAAAATGAGATCTTTGGTCACTTATTATTGCCCTTGGAATTCCAAACCTGCAGAAAATGTGTGACCTAACAAAACTAACAACAACAGAAGAATCGTCAGTCTTGGAGGGAATGGCCTCCACCTATTTTGAAACATAATCCATAGCATGTAAAATATACAGATAACTAAATGATGCAGGAAAAGGTCCCATAAAATCTATTCCCCAAACATCAAAAATCTCACAAAAAAGCATAGTGTTTCGGGGTATCTCATTTCTTGCTCCTATATTCTCAGTTCACTGACATCTATCACAATTTTTATAAAACACATATGAATCATGAAATAGGGTGGGCTAATACAATCCACACTCTAACACCATCCTAGCAGTTCTTTGGGGTCGAAAATGCCCCCCACAAGCTGATGAATGACAAAATGTAAGAATAGAAGAAAACTAATGATCTGGTACACATCTCCTAATTATTTGATCATTACAAAATTTCCATAGGTAAGGATCATCCCACACAAAGAATTTTGCATCACTTTTAAGTTTATCTTTCTGAGCCTTAGAAAAGTGTGTAGGGAAAATATGTGCAACTAAAAAATTAACTAGGTCTGCATACCAAGGTGTCTCACCATGTACTGCAAGAAGGTGCTCATCTCTAAAATCATCATCAATGGTGGTAGAAGATCCATCTCCTTCAATTCTGCTCAGGTGATCTGCAACTAGGTTTTCTTTACCACTTCTATCTCTGATTTCCAAGTCAAATTCTTGGAGTAGAAGCATCCATCTGATCAGTCTAGGTTTAGCATCAGGCTTTTTCAACAAGTATTTTAGAGCTGCATGATCAGAAAAAATAATAACAAGTGAGCACAATAAGTAAGATCTGAAATGGTCTAAAGCAAATACTATGGCAAGAAGCTCCTTTTCAGTGGTAGTGTAGTTTGCTTGGGCGGTATCTAGGGTCTTGGAGGCATAGCATATGACATGAGGTGCTCCCTCCACCCTCTGTGCTAACACAGCTCCCACTGCAAAATTAGAGGCATCACACATTAATTCAAATGGTAAATTCCAATCAGGTGATTTAATAATGGGAGCAGAGGTAAGAGCCTCCCTGAGTCTGTGAAAAGCTTCTTTGCACTTATCATCAAAGCAAAACTCAACATCTTTTTGCAAAAGTTTTGTCAAGGGTCGAGCAATGTCGCTAAAGTCTCTAATAAATCTACGGTAGAAACCTGCATGTCCAAGGAAAGCACGAACGTCCCGTACGCATACGGGGTAAGATAATGAAGAAATAACACTTATTTTTGCAGGATCGACCTCTATACCTCTCCTAGAGACTATGTGTCCAAGTACATTACCATGCTCCACCATGAAATGACATTTTTCAAAATTAAGCACAAGGTTAGTCTCAATGCAACGGTGTAAAACCCTAGATAAATTTTCTAAGCATGAATCAAAAGATGTGTCATAAACTGAAAAATTATCCATAAATACCTCCATACAGTGCTCTATCAACTCACCAAATATGTTTACCATGCATCTCTGAAATGTACCGGGTGAGTTGCAGAGTCCAAAAGGCATCCATCTGTAGGCAAAAGTGCCAAAGGGGCAAGTGAAGGTAGTCTTCTCCTGGTCCTCTGGATCTATACAAATCTGAAAGTAGCCTGAATAACCATCCAAAAAATAATAATGGGACTTCCCTGCCAGTCTTTCAAGCATCTGATCAATAAAGGGTAAAGGGAAGTGATCTTTCCTTGTGACCTTGTTGAGCTTTCTGTAATCAATGCAGACTCTCTAGGAATTTTTAACTCTGGTGGGCACTAGTTCATTGTTTCCATCTTCCACCATTGTCACACTAGATTTCTTGGGCACCACGTGTATGAGACTAACCCACAGACTATCAGAAATAGGGTAAATAATACCTGCCTGAAGAAGTCGAGTCACCTCTTTCTTTACAACGTCCAAAATAAGTGGGTTAAGTCTCCTCTGTGGCTGCCTCACGGGTTTTACATTTTCTTCCAAAAATATCCTGTGCATACAGAGAGCTGGGCTAATACCTGATATATCTGATAAAGTCCACCCAATCACCTTCTTCTAATGCCTCAGGACCTGCAATAATTTCTCTTCCTGCTCTGGCTCTAAATGCTGTGCAATAATAACTGGAAAATTCTGCTCCTCTCCTAGGTACACATACTTCAGATGGTTTGGAAGTGGCTTAAGCTCAATCTGTCCCTGCTCAGTGGGTATGAGTGATCCTTGGGGCTCTGTGCAATCCCCTACACTACCATACCTGTGCTCTGAGTCCTCTGAAACCTCAATAGAAATGGGTGATCCTTGGGGCTCTATGCAATCCCCTACACATAGAAAATCCTCACCAACTGAAAGTGAATCTGGAATAAACTCTGAAATATCCTTAGCCTCCACAACAAGTACTCCCTTAGCATCCTCTGTAAAAATCTCTCCTCCAGAAAAATCATGTGAAAGTCCCTCAACTACTGAATATGTCTCAACCAGTCCATCCAGAATGTCAATGCTCATGATGGAATGATCTTCCCTAGGGTACTTCATGGCATCGAAAATACTAAACTGGACTACTGTGTCCCCCACTTCCATTGAAAGTGTGCCAGCATAAACATCAATTTTGGTTCTAGTAGTCTTCAGAAAAGGCCTCCCAAGGATGAGTGGGGATCTATATGCAAGATAGATTCCTTCCATGTCTAGAATGTAGAAGTCTGCAGAAAAAATCAACTCCTTAACTTTTACCAAAACATCTTCAATAACTCTTGCTGGATGGGTCTGGCTTCTGTCTGCTAACTGAATCACAACTCCAGTGGGCTGTAAAGGGCCAATGCCAAGTATCTGGAAGACTGATCTAGGCATTACATTGATGGAGGCTCCCAAGTCTAGCATAGTGTCATGAAACATAGTCCTCCCTATCCCACATGATACAGTAAAAACTCCAGGGTCTTCACACTTTTGAGGAATGACATGGATGAGTGCTGAAACATTCTTCCCCAAGCTGACCAACTCATTCTCTTTAAGCTTCTTCTTGTGAACACATAAATCCTTCAGGAATTTTGCATACTTAGGAATCTGTTTAATCATGGTCAACAGGGGTACATTAACTTCCACTTTACTAAATAATTTTACAAGCTCATTGTATTCTTTGGTTTTCTCCTCCTCCACTTGTCTTTTGGCTTGAATCTTCCGCTGTGGAAAAGGCAAGGGAACAGAAATTTCCTCCTCTTGAACTAAAATGGGAGGGGCTGAATTTTGAGTTGCTGTCCCACTTGATGGAGCTACTGTAAAATCTGTTTCACCACTGATTTCTCCCTCATTTTTCACCAAATTCACTGGATTACTTGATGAGGGAGTTGAGCACAGACTAGGGGTGGAACCAACTAATTTTGAAGTGATTTTAGGGCTGATCGGTGCTGAAATTGTAGGTGCTGCCCTGTTTTCAGAAAAAACTGCTTTTGGACCTTTTTTAGTTGAAGTAATCTTCCCACTCCTCAAAGTAATAGCGCTAACATTTCCCTTTGGATTGGGAGTAGCTTGAGAAGGTAGTTGGCCTGATCCTTGAGCTTGACTTTGATTAATCCCGCTAGCTAATTGTCCAATTTGCCTTTCGATGTTTTGTAAGGCTCCAAAAATATTGCCCTGCTGTGATTGTTGGAATTGGAGCTATTGGGGCTGATAGGAGGGCTGAAATTGTGTTGAAAGGGCTGATAAGTAGGCTGGAATGCTGGTTAAATTTGCTAAGAATTATAGCCTTGAAAATTCTGATTTTGAAGTGAAAGTGGTTGTGGTGATGATTGAAATTGATTGGGCTGAAATCCTTGATTTTGTGGCTGAAAACTTTGATTCCAAGGCTGGAAACTTTGCTGCAGTTGTTGGAATTGCTACTGTAAATGTTGATATTGCTGTGAATAATTCAAATTCCCTTGGAAACCTTGTTGATTCCATTGAAACGGTTGCTGGAAATTTTGAAATGTTGGCTGGAAATGCTGATTTTGGGGCTGGATTTGCAGATTTTGGGGCTGAAATTGCTGTGACTGCTGGAAAGATTGCTGTAGTTGCTGGAATTGTTGTTGTTGCGGGTTCTGTTGGTAGAAAGAATTCCCATACCTCAAATTTGGATGATCCCTCCAACCAGGGTTATAAGTAGAAGAATAGGGGTTATTCCGGGATTGAAATTGTCCCCTAACCAATGCCGCTACTGTCTCATCTTGTTGGAGGGTGGGACATGAATCTGAATTATGTTCCTGATTAGAACAAATACCACATACCCTCATCACTTGGCTTGATTGTGGAGGTGCCGAATGACTTGGATTTTGACTTGCATTATTAACAGACATTTGCTTTATCAATGATGTAAGCTCTACCAATGCATTCTTGATTTCTTTCTGATCATTTGAAACCCCCTGGACCTCACTCACTCCTCTGGTGGACAATGCTCTGCTTCCAAACTGCTGAGAATTTTCTTCCATGTTTGAAATAAGCTCCCTAGCTTGATCTGGCATCTTGTTAACTAGGGCTCCTTCAGCTGCAGCATCTATCATAATCCTGTCCATCTGCAATAATCCCTCATAAAAATACTGGATGAGTAACTGCTCACTAATCTGATGCTGTGGGCAGCTAGAACATAGTTTGTTAAATCTCACCCAGTAGTCGTAAAGCGTCTCCCCCACCACTTGCTGAATGCCACTTATGCTTTTCCTAATGATTGCAGTTCTGGAGGCTGGGAAATATTTTTCTAAAAATGCCTTCTTCATGGAAATCCAGCTAGACACGTGCCCAGTAGGTAAATAGTAGAACCAATCCTTTGCTGCTCCAGTCAGAGAAAATGGAAAAGCCCTCAGCTTGATGTCTTCCTCTGAAATCCCCTGAGGCTTCATTGTGGAGCAGACTACGTGAAATTCATGCAGGTGTCTGTTTGGATCTTCTCCAGATAATCCTTGAAATTTAGGTAGCAAGTGGATGAGTCCAAATCTAAGCTCAAAATCACCAGCCAGCTCTGGATAAGCAATGCTGGAATACTGAAATGTGTCATCTGGTGCTGTGAGTTCTTTCATAGTCTTCTGGTGGTCTGCTATGATACTGCCTGAATGAGTGGGAATAAACTGAAGAGGAGGAATGTCAATAGCCTCAGAAATTATGCCTTGGTTCCTCCTTGCTCTGAAAGTTCGCTCAATTTCAGGGTCAAATTCTTCGAGATCACCACCTGCTGACCTGGTCATAAAATAAACAAATCACAGCAAATGTGTATAGAAAAAATGAAACAGAATAAAGTAAATCAAAAGATATAGAGAGATAAGCACAAAAAAAATGGATCAAGAAAAATATGCAATACGCACACAAGCTTAAACAAACAAACTTAACTAGTGTGTTCCCCGGCAACGACGCCAAAAATTTGATGGACCCAAAAGAGGCTGTCACGAATGTGGGTCTCAAATTTAGATATGTGTAAGCTGGAAACCCTTTTTCCTTGCAAAGAATAGAAATGTAATAAAGGGGCCACAGGTCGTATTTTTCCTAGGGTTGGTTAAGTTTGTTGATTCAAGCTTGAATTTATGTGTCGTTGATTATTTTTGGGTTTCAAATAGGAATTGGGTTTGGTTTCAATTATAATTGAAATCGAAATGAAAAGTAAAGAAACTTAACTATGAAACATAACTCAAGTAATTCAACCAATGAACTCAAACAATTGGTAGCTTGAATGCAACTAAGCCTAATTTGGAAAACAAATCTGATATGAGAAATCAAACCAAATTTCAATTGATACTAATGCAAAGAATTGCTTCAAGAATTACTACTCCAAACAAACCAAATGCAAATCGATCTACAACAAAACTGATACAAAATCAGTGCCAAGACTTCATTTGATACAAAGTGCTAGCAATTGAACAACTTGAGACAAAAATAAGAGAAGCTAATGTGCCAAAAATTGAACCTGTTTGCAGAATTTATAGCTGGTTAATTCAGCTTTGAAGGCTAGACTATCACTGAATTTATCTGCGAGAATGAATGAAGAAGTCTGAAAGCCGAGACTGATCATGGCAAGAAAGAAAAAAAATTGAATTCAGAAATGGAATCCAGGAAAATAAACCTATATGCAGAAATGAAATGCAGCAGAAATTTGGATACAAAAATCATAGAAGAAAACTGATTTCAAATGCAATAAAATTCCAATGCAAAGCTTCACTGATACAACTTCAGAAGTGATAATTTGGAATTGCAGAAATGGAATTAACTAGCAGAATGATTGTAATCATTTATTTTAATAAATGAATATTCACTATTTAAGTATACATGTTTATGTATTTGATTGAGATCTTAAACTCATTTACTGAATGTACGCAATACAATTCACAACATGAGAGAATTTGTGATGAATTCATAACTAGTGATTATCTCTACATGTGTAATTGTGAAGTATTGAAATTGTCCCTAGTCGATGAATTGATAAAAACGGACACTATCAATTCTGTTGAGACTAGTATGGGTTATTCTCTAATCAGCTGATTCTCACTGGCTGGTGACATTGGGATGTTCGGAGATAAACATGAATGCTAGTTAAGGGAACTAGTTCATTGGAGTGACTGGCTGTAAAACTTCATATGGTAGTCTACATATAGACATGTCAGTGAAGTTCTTACTGCAACTTAAGTGCAATGTTCCTTTGACTTGCGGTGTTCAAGTCATCTTGGTCATGGAGACTTATACTTTGACATCTTAAGCAAGCATCTCCAAGGAGGTGTGGACCCAGGATGATTGGGTATAAGCCGAAGTGCCCGAAGATGTTTGAACAGCCTACAAAGGATTCACCACTCCTTGCGAGGAGATGTATACCCAGGGCCTATCGTCGGATTGTTACTCGAAGCCTCTGGCCAGAGCATGACATGTTCAGAGTATGAATCTCTTAGATACATGAGAGTAATTAGAATCCGTAGGACGAGAAAACGTTAATTGGGCTAGGTGTGACGTAGTCAGCCTAGTGGGGACTGACACACATAGACCATGTCCTAAACCAAGTGGGTATAAGATGGTGAAGGGAATGGGGTACGATTCATTATAGCTGCTGAAGGGTTTCAGAATTGTTTCTGAGGTCAACCGTTGATCTTTCGATTAATTGGGGATCATGATGTACTACTAGGTGCCACTCATGATCGTTCTATAATTGGTTAATTATAGACGGCCAACATAAATCAAAAGCCTATTTAGTCACACGCACTACGAGTAATCCGAGGGATTTAAAACGAGTTGAAAATTGGATTTTCTAATCAAGAGAGATTAGGTTTGGTTGAGCCAAACGATAAGTCGAATCTGAATTTTTCAGAGACGCATCGGAAGTGTAAAATGGCTAAGTCTTTAGAAGACTTAATAGATGAATTAAATGAGTTTAATTCAGTGGGGCGTGGCCTGGATAGGCCGGCCAAAGAGGGTCCCCACCCTCTTTGCTTGACCGGCCACAACAAAGGGAGGGAACCAAATTGTTTGATTCAATTTATAAAATAAATCAAGTGTGGTTTGTTTTATAAAATTATGGATGATATAAATTTTTTATATAAACCATGGTTTGGTTTATTTTTCATGGAAATTAAAATGAACCATGGATTGGTTTATTTTTTTTATAAAATCAATCATGGATTGATTTACCATGATAAAGAAATTTATATAAAATTTATTTTTCATGGAAATTAAAATGAACCATGGATTGGTTTATTTTATTTTATAAAATCAATCATGGATTGATTTACCATGATAAAGAAATTTATATAAAGAAATTTATTTTTCATGAAAATTAAAATGAACCATGGATTGGTTTATTTTATTTTATAAAATCAATCATGGATTGATTTACCATGATAAAGAAATTTATATAAAGAAATTTATTTAAAGAAATTTATATGATAAATTTCTTATGAAAATTTATTCCATAAGAAAAAAGAGACTTGGTTGATTTTTATCATGAATTAAAATATGATTTTAACCATGATATAAAATCAAGACTTGGCATGATGGAATAAGTCATAGAAAATTTATATGATAAATTTCTTATGAAAATTTATTCCATAAGAAAAAGAGACTTGGCGGTTGAGAGGCCACTATATAAAGGACCCAAGGCAAGGCTTGGAATTAATTCGAAATAATCCAAGTATTCTTGCTTGGGCTCTCTCCCTCTCCTCCCTTCTTCCTCTTGGCCGGCCACAAGCCTCTCCCCCTTTCTTCTTGCCGTGAGCACAAGGAGAAGCACCGAGGATACGAAGTTCTTCCGTTGGGATGATCTTCCTCTCCGACCATCATCACCTTGGGATTGGGAGCAAGTCATCTTCCTCCTTCTCGCCGGAATTGTGATTCCGGCCAACCTTGGTGGTGAGTTTTTCCGATGTGATTACTTCTCTCTTGGTTTTTGTCGCGTTCTCGGAGAATCTAGTAGTTCTCGAGAACACGAAACTCGTGGCTTTGCAAAGTCATCCCGAAGATACTCGGCGTGGACGCGAATAGAGGCGGAGCTTCCGAGGGACACTTACGGTTGGATCTCGTCCCTTCCTTCGAGTTACGCGAGGTAATACGTAAATTAGTTTACGTTTCTGCAAAATTTTAAATATATGATCATGTCTACACAAGATAAGGTTGCATGCTTAGATGTGTGGTTAAATAATTTGAGAACTTATTTATGCTAAACCTTTCGCTGCACGTAATTAATTTTAAAATTACGAACCCGCATCCATGTCAACATGCACCCGGTCCCAACAAATCGATCTACAACAAAACTGATACAAAATCAGTGCCAAGACTTCACTTGATACAAAGTGCTAGCAATTGAACAACTTGAGACAAAAATGAGAGAAGCTAATGTGCCAAAAATTGAACCTGTTTGCAGAATTTATAGATGGTTAATTCAGCTTTGAAGGCTAGACTATCACTGAATTTATCTGCGAGAATGAATGAAGAAGTTTGAAACCCGAGACTGATCACGGTAAGAAAGAAAAAAAACTGAATTCAGAAATGGAATGCAGGAAAACAAACCTATATGCAGAAATGAAATGCAGCAGAAATTTGGATACAAAAATCATACAAGAAAACTGATTTCAAATGCAATAAAATTCCAATGCAAAGCTTCACTGATACAACTTTAGAAGTGATAATTTGGAATTGCAGAAATGGAATTAACTAGCAGAAATGGGATGCAGAACTTACTAAGTCGAATGCAGGAATGTAACAACAGATCAAATGCTGAAACTTATCAAATGCAAGCTGAATTTGAATCACTAATCTAAGCTCAGTAAAGCTTAAAAAGAGCTAAGGTTTACTTGGCATGAAATTCAGAAGCTATCAACTACTACTTGCTGAAACAAAACTGAACTTGCAGAAATGGGATCTGATACGCACATGCTGAGACCTACTGCAGAAATGAAACTAAAACCTTTGGAGATGCAACAAGCTACAATGGAAATTCAGACAAGAAAACTAAAACTAACTTGATACAAAATTCGAAAGTGTTCAAGGAAAAGAAAACTGATACGCAGCAGGGTAAAACTGATACGCAGCTACAAAAATTTGATACGCAAGGACTAAATCTTGAAATAGACTGAAATTGAGAACAATTGTTCACTAAACAAGCTCCCTAGCTAATTACTTGCAGAATTGAACCCTAACTAAGGCAGAGACAATTCAGAAATGATACTAAATAGCTGATACGAAGACAGAAACAGAAATGGTTTGCAGAAATTGAAATTACAGCTAAAAACAGAATTGCATTAAGAAAACTAGCTTCAATCTCTTCCCTTAGCTCAAGATCCTCTTGTCGTCACACCAGAGTGGGCCTCGAACCCCTCAGCTCCACAAATCATCGGAAAAATCTGTCTCTGTATCGATTCTGCTCACAATCTGCACTCAGTTGAGAAAACCCATCCGATCTCCTTGATCTCACTGTGTTGGATTGCGATGATGGTTTGGAGATGATCAGAGCACTCCAGAGGACCCTCTAGATAGCTCAGATGGATGAAAACGGCGCACGAATGAAATCCAAGCGATCGGATCACAGAACTGACGAAACCCTCAATCGACTCTGTTCCGGCGCAAATTCGAGCTGAAATCTCCATGGAAACTCCTTCCCAACGATCCAGACCTCGATCTAAGGTCGAAATCGATGTGGTCACACCCTCTAATGAAGAAAATTGCAGAAGAAATGAAGAACAGTGGAAACTTGCGAAGAACTCAGCTATGGTGAAGACGCGACACCGATCTGAGGCAGATGAAGCGGTTAATATAGTTTTAGGAATGAACGGCCGAGATTCACTTAACTCCATCCAACGGCTGAACCTCATCCGATCTGCATCAAACCTTCCAGATCTTGATTAGAGGTCAGGATCTACCTCTTAGTAGCTCGGATGTTCCAGATTTGCAACGAATGGCTCAGATCGACCTGATCTTTGAATGGGCGGTCTAGATCCCTCTGAACTTGATCCAACGGCTAGATGATCTCTGATTTGGATGAAATCTTCATATCATGATCCAAGTGCTTGATTAACATTATCCCCAGCTCAGATTGCCTCAAAGTTCTCAGATGGCCTAGATCTAACCGTTTTTGAATCGAACAGCCCATATTAGCCGATGCTTGATCACCCGATCCGGTTCCACTTCTGACTCAAGTTTGACCCAGCATAACCTAGGTCCATGATCCTTCCAAGCCTACAAAAGTAGATCAACAATTAGTAGTAAAATAATTCAAATATATCAAGATTTACAATAAAGCCCAAAATAGAATAGATTCATGAAACCTAGGCTAAATTCAATATTAAGTAAGTAAAATGTGGGTCAAACATGGATTTAAGAATCTGAAATGATCAATAAAATAACACTTATCAACTCCATTGATTTTCAACATTCCAGAAACATTTCTGAAACACGACATTAAGAACAAGAGTCATGACTCAACAAAGCCTTTCTTATGAATTTGAACATTCCAACATAGGTTTGTATCAAATCAGCATTTCTTAAAAATTTCTACCCTTCTTTGAACACTTGAACAAACTTGTACTCACTTAGTACCATGTTTGTATCAATGGAGGATCAAGTATGTTTCAATTGTACTTGGTTTGTATCAGATTTGTGTGTATCAGTGTGATCAGGTAATCTGATACAACTTGATGAAATGGGATCAGACTGAGGAGTAGTCTGATACCTCTGATCAGTGTTGATCTGATCGATCACCGGACCGATCAGTATGATTCCTGATCAGTCATCAAATCGATCAGGGTGAGTCCTGATCGGTCGGTGGACCGATCAGGTCTGATACAGACAGTTGATCAGAAATAATAATTCAGAAACTCCGAAATTTCAGACTCTGAAACATATCAGTTTTAGAAACAGATTTGTTTCATCTCTTACCATTCCCAAACCCTAAATTAATTAGTTTTACTTTATTTGATCCTAAGGATTCCCTTAATCAAAATACATTTCTTCAACCAATTATCAAAATATGATACTAATATCAAATTTCCAAAACATGATCAGATTTCATGATACAAACACAAATATGATCAAATTTTCAAAAACATGCTTGTATCAAATTAGTATCAAAACATGATCAAGCTTTCTAACACATGATTGTATCAATACAATTCATAGGGTTGTATTTTGTCTGACATGCTTTTATCTCATTTAACCAGTTTTAAAAACATTTCAAAAGCATGCATTCATGTTGTGTAACACATTCAAGAAGATTTTGACTTGCTTAAGAAAAACTTTTCTTTTACCAAGACACCTTAGACTTGAGATAAGACATTTCATAAACCATAACTTGCATGAAAACATAAATTGCAATAACAAAACTTATTATCCTAAGCAATCCAAGGTAAAACAAGTTATGTGTCAACCTAAACCATTCATGTGAATATATATTTTTTTTAAAACTTGTTTATTTATTTTGAAGCATGGATATACTATCATTCGTTGCATGATAAGTTTCCTTATTGCTCAAATGAGATTTCATAAATCACTAGACAAGGGATCATCTTGTTATAAGAACTAAGACAATGAAGCTCAAAGCATTTAATTCGAATTTTCCATAACCAGTCATGTGAATGATATTTTTTTCTTGGTCATGGGTTTGGAGCACCAAATATCAACCTCCCATGTTGATAGATGCTCCCCCTCAAATAATGCTTATACAATTCTAAATATAGAGGTTTTAGGTACCCAAATTTTGGGACCTAAAGCATCTACAATGAAAGACTTTGGCACCCATGCCTTAGTCATTTTCTTTCTAGCCTTTTGAACCATAGAATTTTTTGATGATCTAAAATGTGTTCTAGACATTAGTGACATGATACTAGGTTCTTTAGGTTGGTAACTCAAACCAACCTTGTTGTAAACCGCCCTTTGGAAATTTAGTACCATGTCTAAAGTTCTAGAGCTAGTTGAGAACTTCTCAAGAAAATTCTTGAGATTTTCAACTTCGCTCTTCAAGTCCTTATTTTCATCCTCAAGGATCTTAACATGTGAGTCATCAATTACCTCATCCTTAGATGTTTTTAATTCCTCTACTTCTAATCTTAATGATTTAACTTTTGCCTTAGATTTCTTAAGCAACTTAGTTAGGCATGCTATTGTTCTATAGCACTTATCTAACTCGGGAGAGATTACCTCTTCATCATCCGAAGATGATGAAGGCGCGGTTGAGGAGCTCCTTGATTCATTATCACTCTCCTCTTCATTTGAATGCTCTATGGTCATGAGGGCAAAGTGATGAGTGTTCTTCTCCTCCTCCTCTTCTTCAGATGAACTAGAGGACGATTCATCCCATGTGGCCTTCAAGGCCTTCTCCTTCTTCTTTGATTTATATTCCTTCTTCGTCTTTAACTTTGGACATTCATCCTTGTAATGTCCTTTCTTGCTACACTCATAACAAGTAATATTAGACTTATCAATTTTAACTTCACTCAAGTTACCTTTACCCTTGAGGCACCGGCTCTTCCTCATCATCCTTCTAACAAAGTTGGCCATCTCGGAGGAAGAAAACCAGCTGCCCTCCTCCTCGGACTCGAACTCGGACTCGGATGAGGATGAAGATGAAAAGACTTTCTTCTCCTTCTTCTTCCCCTTCTTCTTCTTCCCCTTCTTCTTCTTCTTGTTGTCACCTGCCACTAAAGCAATACCTTTCTCTTTTGAACTTTTGTTAGAGATCTCATGTAGTTTCATTTCACAAAATAGATCTTCTAACTTAACAAAAGATAAATCCTTGGACACCTTGTAAGCATCCACCATGGATGACCACAAGGCGTTCCTAGGAAAATCTTTGAGGACATACCTTATAAGATCTCGGTTCTCTACCTTCTCATTAATGGAGTGGAGACCGTTGAGGATTTCTTTGAATCGTCCATGAAGTATACTTACAGTTTCATCCTCTTCCATGGAAAGATTTTGGAGTTGGCTGAGATGGAGGTCGTTCTTGGCAGTCCGGGTGTCTTGAGTGTCGTCATGGAGCTCAATGATCTTGCTCCATAGGTCTTTAGCACTTGTGAAGGGACCAACCTTGATTAGTTGGTCCTTGGTCAACCGCATTGCAAAGTTACCACTGCTTTCGCATCGGCTTCACCTTTCCAGATTTGATCTGCTGACCAACTTGAGAAGTCCATCTCTTTTCCCTCAGCATCTTTAGGAGTGGAAAAACCTTCCTTGACAGCAAACCACATGCTGAGGTTGGTTTTGAGGTAAAACTCCATCTTCGACCTCCAATATGGAAAATCAGTGCCGTCGAAGAGTGGAGGTCGGCTTGTGCTAAACCCTTATCTTCCCATGGCCATCTTTGTTAGCTCTCGGATGTTAAACCATTGAAGTAGAGCCCCAAGCTCTGATACCACTTGTTAGTGCTTGGATGGCTAGAGAGGAGGGGGGTGAATGTAGCCAGACACTAAATCTTTCACTTTTGAACTTCTGCACTTGAAGATTAGTCGCAGCGGAAGAAATACAAAGTATGACAGCAAAAACAAAGTGCAGAAACTAAAGACAAACCAAAACCTAACAAGGATCGTTTAGAAGGTTCGGGGATACCTTGCCCCTACTCCTTGGCGTGCCCTTAAGGTGAGCGATCCCTTGATCGTCGGCAGATCAAGCCCCAGTGAACACCGGATAAGATAGAGCCTCCTTCTCGGTGGAGAAATCTCTCCACAGATCTCACAGATGATTGAACTTAAGTACAAGAGATCACACAAGAAGGAACGCTCAAACAGATCTCACAGGAATGCAACAAGAACACTTAAGCACAATCGCAACAGAGAGCTCTCGACACAGCCCAGCCAAACTCCTCAAGTTTCTGTCTGTTCGTTCCCTCGCTCCTCTGCTTCCAGCTTTGTCTTAAGCTTCCTCTCACGATCGTAAGCTTCATCAGTATCCACTGAGCCAGCCTGAACCCACTGACCTCCCTGAGCACTCAGTCCACTGAAGACCTCCTCTCCAGCTGAGCCTCCGTCAGTCGCCAACTACGCCAGTTGCCGTTGAAACCTGAGAAGGATAAACAGCCAAACCTGCTCAATGGAAAGCCTCTCATTGACCCTCCTTGAGTGTTTGAATCACCTGCTATCACCTGCACACTTCAACAGAGGCTTAGCAAAGTATATCACAAAGAATCGGCAGTGTATCAGAAAAAGCGCAGAGAGAACAGATGCGATCAGAGCGTCTGACACTGATCAGAGTGAACCCTGATTGGTCACCAGACCGATCAGAGTCACCCCTGACCGATCAGGCTCCAGCCTGATCGGTCCACAGTAGGAAACTAGGAAATCGTGGCAAATAAGGATCGGTCACCGGACCGATCCACATGGTTGATGGGATTCCCAGCTTTCGCAGCCAACTCCCCTGATCGGTCACCAGACCGATCAGGTTATGGTCTGATCGGTCTGGGGACCGATCAGGGAACTTCCTAACCAATCAGGATCCAACCTGATCGAACATAGAGACGAGCTCGCGACATTTGATCATTCACAAGAACGATCTGAACAGTGTTCCAGATCGGTCACCAGACCGATCAGGAGTCAAACAGAAGCCAACCCAAGTTTCTGTCTTCTCTCCCTGATCGGTCACCAGACCGATCAGACATAGCTGGATCGGTCACCAGATCGATCCACGAGGGAACACCGTGCCAACTTCCCTGATCGGTCACCAGACCGATCCAGGCAAGGCCAAATCCACTCCAAGTCAAGAGAACGGGCTCCCAGCCTTCTCTGACTCGTGCTCAGTCCATCGGACCAAGACTCCATGCAGAGTTTCACTCACTGGGACTTCAACCTAGCTTCACTCACTAGGACCTGGCTTCACTCACCAGGGTTTTGGTCACCCGGCTTCACTCACCGGAACCCGTCTTCACTCACCGAGATTTCAACCTAGCTTCACTCACTAGGATTTCCATCACCTGGCTTCACTCACTAGGACCCGACTTCACTCACCAGGATTTCCATCACTTGGCTTCACTCACCAGGACCCGGCTTCACTCACCGGGATTTCAATCACCTGGCTTCACTCACCAGGACCCGGCTTCACTCGCCGGGATTTCCATCACCTAACCCTCCGAGTTATGACTTTTCACACCTATCCCTCCAAGCTAGGACTTTTCACACCTAACCCTCCAAGCTAGGACTTTTCACACCTAGCCCTCCAAGCTAGGACTTTTCACATGCCAGTGTACGATCTCCCGATCCACCTGGTCTTAATCTGAATTCAACCAAACTTGAATCAAACTTAAATCTGTGTCAAACACCAAAATAACAATCAGTGTCAGACTGCATCAACAGTCAGTATAATCATTTTTTTAAGTGCTATATTTTAATTCTATATTCGAACATCAAGTTGTAATAATTTTATGCAATATAGAATTGCCCATCGTAAATAGTCAAGGACCGTGGGTCTTGGAGTAGGAGCCGACCGCGACTCCGAACCAAGTAAATCAAACGTGTTAGCATTGATTTGCTTTTTCCGCTGCGTAATTACTCAATGTTTTCAAAAAAATTGTCGATCGATATTCACCCCCCCTCTATCGATTCAAACCGATCCCACAGTGCATATGTTCGCAGGCTATCCAAAGGAAACAAACGGTGGTTTAATAGTCTTAAGGATCAAAGGATATTCATTGGTACGAATGTCTGATTATTAGGAAAAGGACTATGAAATAAACCACAAGGCCATGAGTAGAGTTATTCTGAGTAAATTAAATAAAGGGACATTCTAATCTTAGTACCAACTGTACAAGAGGGAATACCACTGCACCTCGTGTCACAGAAGATACACAAGGGGTACCTTATCATAGTGGAAGGGTTGTTAGTCAACCTCAAAGATTCATGTTCTTGGAAAGTCTATGGACTGGCTCCTTAGTGAACATGAACCGGATCCCTAGACCTGTGACAAGAAACATCCGCTTTGATGAGATAAATCTAGTCATATGGATTTGTTCAAAGGACGGATAAGATTTGTATATGTAAGTAATGTGACAGATACGTGGTGGTATTCTGGTACTATATGTAGATAATATTTTGTTGGTTGACAATATTGATGAAATATTGTCAGACGGATGGGTATGGTTGTCCAAATAATTATGAAGGACTTGTGAATAGTAAGACACATCCTTGGGGATCAAAGATCTAAGGGATCTCCAGACAAGGATGATGTGCTTATCCCAAGCTTCATACAAGGCACTGTCCTAACTTGTTTTAACATGGATACCTCCAAGAAATGTTTGGTACTTTTCAGTTTTGGAACTACTCTATCTAAAGAGATATGTTTAGATTATCAAAGGAGATAGAGTACGTAATGACGGTTCCTTAAGCGTCAGCTAAAGGTAGCCTCATGTATGCTAAAAATGAGACCGGATATCTGTTGTGCCTTGGGCATGGTTGACAGATATTGGAGTAACCCAGGTCAAGGAAATTGAACTGTGGTAAAAGCATATATTAGTGCCTAAGAAGGACTAAAGATTATATGCTGGTTTACCGGGCTGACCAATCTCCTGTGGGTTATATGGATACAGAATTCCAATCAAGATAAGGGGCAAATATAAGTATTCCTCAGGGTTTTGTGTTTACTTTTAGGAGGTAGAACCATTGTATGGGAGTGTCGCGCAGCGACTGCGTGATGGACTCTACCAAGGAGACTGGATATTTGGCATTAATCATTTTGACAGCCAAAAGAGCTACATGGTTCAGGAACCTCAAGATTGACTTTGATGTGACTCCTGGGTTGTACAGGGCTATCACATTTTATTTGATTAAAATGGTGCAGTTGCACACTTGAAGGAATCACGAGTCCATAAGGCAAGTAAGCACATAGAGCGCAAGTACCACCCTGGCAAGGAATAGTTGTTGTTGCCTAGATAACATCAGAGAATAACCTAGGGAGATCTTTTCACTAAGGCCTTAGTAGCGAGAGCTTTTAGGCGTGTGAAGGATCTAGGGGTCAGATGTATGGCATTTTGAAAACAGCAAAGTCTTTGAGTATAAGTGGGAGATTGTTAGGATGTATACTAAAAGCCTTGCTTTTGTTTAGAATATATTTACATTTTAAAGAGAATCGCAAAATCACACGGTGCATATTTATATTAGTATGTGCACAACATGTCTCATACTTGGCATTGTAGATAACATAGTGCGTGGTGTCGCACAGAAGATCATGTTATCAAGTTCCTTGTAGAAGTATAAGAAAGAGGCTCACAACCAAGATGGAGTTAAATAAACCATCGGGATGGTTGTAGTGTAATTAGGTGTGGTTTATCTTAACCATAGAATTACACTAGTGTACTTTGTGTGCATTGAGTAGGACCAAAATGTTGGTATGGCTTGGCGGTTTCCAAGACAACCACGGGGTCGTATCTGAAAGAGCTCTCTATGGCTACGGATTAAAAAATTTAATCTGAATAGAGACCCGTCCTTCTAACGACCGACTCGTCGTCGTGTTAATTAATCCAAGTTACAACTTGGCCGAAACCGAGGTTAAGGCCTTGTAACTTTCTGGATTAATTAACCACGGAAAAGACGACGATTTGGATCGCCAATTTTTGGGTTTATCTTCGGGGTCCAGTTAGTTAATTATTAACTATGATATCTAATCAAAATAATAAACTAACTTACATAAAATGACGAGACAAAAGGGCATGCATGGCACAAATAAAACATAGCTAAAGTAAATTGGAGCTCAAGAGAGTTATACCTCGTCGTTTACCTCGCAGTCTTCTATCTTATGACCCTCCCCTCCTAGACGTCGTGTGGGTGATGAGCTACTAAGATGCAGAGTCACCAAGGCCTCTGAAATAATCACCTTTCTTCAAGCTACTTCCAATCACCAACACAAACCCTAGACCTCTAGGGTCTCCTTACGTCGATTGCCTTTCTTCCTCTCCACCTCAACCCGCAGGCCACCTCACTACAAGAAAAAAGTTAAACAACAACGCTTTTTCCGCGTTGTCGTTAATGCTTAAAAAACGATGTTGATGAAGCCGTTGTAGAAAGTATATCTACGACAACGCTTTTTCCGCGTTGTGGTTTGGAGCAAAGACAACGCTTTTTTCGCGTTGTCTATTGGTTTTTAAAAAGCGTTGTTATTGACGCTGTTGTTAAAAGTCGGGTATCAAAGACAACGCGGAAAAAGCGTTGTGGTTTGGCACAAAGACAACGCAAAAATCGTGTTGTGTATTGTTACTTAAAAAACGTTGTCTTTTTAATAGACAGTGTTTTTCACAATTTATAATATTCATAATTTATAAACATTTTTATTCACAATTGATAATATTCACAATTTACAATATTCACAATTTACAAGCATTTTTATTCACAATTGATAATATTCACAATTTACACTGATAATAGTTTACAAAATTCACTTATAATACAGTGCATTATTTACAAAAGTGTTTGTATTCCATATTAAATACAAAAAATATCTCAATTCACAAGTTCTATAAAACTTCATCATTCACAAGTTGTTCTTTGGGGCTGCTTGTTAACTCGATCTACTTTAACACTGCATAAAAATAATAAATTGGGATAAGAGATTATATACACACAAATAAGACTGCTTCCATATGTGACAACTAAAAAGAATATAAAGCATACCTAGATGAACTATTAGAGATTATGATAAATAGAATCAATGTAACATTGACCTTTTGTTAACTGAAAAATATGCAGAGCACAACGCTCAATGGCAAGTCTTACTGGGCCACTCCCATTCTTTAACTGAAAAGATCTATGTCTAATGAACTAGGTTGCAGATTCAGTCATATCCATAAGTACTTGTAGCAGATCCTAGAACTCATTATCTTCCATGTACTGAGAATAAATAAGATTGTACATCAGTGCCTCAATGCAAAATAAAACAAAAGTATATAAAAAATCTCATAAAGCATCTTAAAGAAACTAAAACGAAGCAGAAGCATTTGTAGCAAGTTGTTGTAAGTATTTCTCTAATTGTAGATTCTTCTATCATTTCACAGCTAGACCAAATATGGTAATCAACTTCAGACCACTGTCTTGCAATAGACACAAATCCCAAAAATCAATCACATAAAAGATGTTGTACCTGAGACATGATTCCCATGACTTTTGTTGCAGAAACTCGCACCTCATCATCATCAAGTTGCAACATGGCTCTCAGTAAAGTAGCAAGTTACTTAAATAAGATTATAGATTATGTTATGTAAACATGGTACTGTTAGAATGTAGATTGAAACTATTCATACTAAATAGTAGCAATTTCTTAAGGAAACTTAACATCAGTCATATATCATGCAGAATGAAGCAAGTACCAACAAAATTTTGGTCCTTAAGTCATATAACTCTCATAAAGCATAGAAAAATAGTATGTCATGAGATTTGATATTGAATGGCAAACCAAAAATGAAGCAAAATGCTCAGATGTCATCACTGCGTTGAAACCAACTATAGGCACCAAGGAAGCTAACAGTGTTCTAAAAACCACCTACAAAGGCACAGTAATGTTATGTGACAAAAGTGTCACCTCTTTATTAAAAATAAAACATTTGATGTATTAGAACTAAATGACAGCTTAAAGCAAAGTAGCAAACATTTGATGTATTAGAACTAAATGACACAATCAAACAAGGAAAGAAAATGAGTTTCAGAAGGTTCCCTACCAGAAATTCCATGTTCTGATGTCCTGTTCACCAAAGAAGAGAAGATTTTGTCAAGAATGAAACAGTTTGAGAGGCCGGAGCTACAATTATGTGCAAGTTAAATTATTAAGATGCATTCACAAAACCATCGTGGGTCCTAAGGAAGAATCATTGGCATTGGATCAATAGTTTTGACTTGTTAAAAAGAAAATTGATAAAAATTACAGATTAAAAAAACACACTGAATATTTGGTCTCAACATTAGTTCCAAGAACTCAACAAGAAAAACATGGATTTTAAATATTATAAAGGGTCTGATTCTGAATAGCTGACTTTCACAGAGAAAACGAGAAAACAATTATCAACCATGAACCATTTGCAAAGTTCAAAGAGTTAAAAAAAATGAAAAAAAAATGCCAAATCTTCAAGGACTTACTTTTCTTCTGTTTTGTTGTCTCCTTCAGCAACTGTACCACTTGCTGAACTGGAAAACCAAAGCTTACTCTGGAAATTGACATGAAAAAAATCAACAATTTTAAAAATAACTAACTTAAGAGAACTTCAAACAACAGGGAGAGTATCGTTAATCAAGAAACTGCATCTGGAAAAAAGAAAGAGCCTAAGAGGCTCAGAAGAGTCAGAACACAGGTTACCAAAACTAAAGAAGCATCATATAGTGTATACGAGATGATAATGTAGAAGCATCATATAGCATATACGAGATGATAATGTAGTCCAACAAATATTGAGACCATTAGACAAGAAACTCCGGTCGATATATGAATTCTGCATATGAACAAATCCAAAGTAAGCACGGATCTTAAATAAGAATGCATATGAATTCTGCAAACAATTCAGATGCAAGAGTTGATGATGCCAAATTTAAAGTGAAAAGAAGCTTCAAATAATCCAATAAAAAAAGAAGCATAATAAAACCAAAAAATTCACTAGTACAGTGACCAAATAGTATACAAGGATAATCGATCAAAGACAAGTATTTAATATTCTAATTTTGAAGTCCAAGGAATTCCCAGACAAGACAAATAAAAGCTCACAGGTATCACTAGTTTGTTGGATAAAAAAGATAACGCAATTTTATATGACCAGTAGCATCATGTAACGTTATATAATAGCATGGGCTAAGAAATTTTGAGATAGCATGCATTCAGTGTACTTCTATAACTATTGAACAATAGAACTTACTAATGCATATACATAACGACTGAAAGGCCCATCTGTAAAGCTGTTCCACGACATATAAAACTGATCTGCAAAAAGAAGACACTTTGATCATGAGATACAAGAGACAGTCTGGGATCAGAATCATTTTCGACATTTAGCAAGCTTTTAAACATCAAGACATCATTCTGAAAAATAATCCTTCACAAAAAGATGGAAAGCAAAGGTAATATAACTAACAAGTAACAAACCAATTATCTTTTTCAATTACTTACCTCTAAGTTTGTGGCCCCATAGTGACCTCACACCATTTGCCTTGTGTGCTGCAAAAGTAGATAAGAAAGATATATAAGCTTAAGGAAAATGTTGAGAGAGAAGATATTGCCTTTAATAGAATGGAACAAGTGGAGGATAGACAATATTTTTAAAGTTCAATGCTTTTGCAGATGCAATCGAAATAAGAAAAAACTAAGAATAATTAACAGATAAAAATTAAATGGATAGGCAAATAGCTGGCACAAGATTCTCAAGTCAAAACTAAAAGTAACTTATCTCACCTACGCGTATAGAACTTGATTAGCCCATAACTCACAGTGAAGAACTTGATTAGCCAGCCAGAGAACATTTGATTGTCTGTAGCTTCGCAAATCTGAAAAACCTGCATAGATCAACATGCAATTCAATCAGATTAAAATGAAGAATAAAGGCTATATCAGTATAAAAATTGGGATAATCGAGTGTGATAGTTTCTCTTTTTTGACTGAAATGGCAAAAGCTTATTACACTTTGTCAGTATCCTTTTAGAAATTGCTCAAGATCATAATCATACCTGGAAGATTTGAACGAACCAGAAGGTGGTTGCAGTGGTAATCAGGTTGTATACAAAATTTAAATCAGAATAAAACAGTGTATACCTCCACATGTAGCTCAGCTTCACATACTGGCAACAGAGAATATTATTAGGAAAAATAATAAAAAATTAGAATAAAACATTATGACTGGGGTGAGCATACTTGGGTGTTATCAAGAAAGACTGCTTCACATACCTCCATATGTTACAACTACAAAAGAATATAAAGCATACCTAGATGGACTTGTGAGGTAGAGACATGCTCGTTTGCAGTTTGTAGCATCTACATGCTCAACTAACAGGTCAACATCTTCCTCCTATATATTACACTGATAGAAGATTACAAAAGCTAGAAAATTTACACTGATAACTATTATACAGATATCTTGTACTTGCATATTAATGCAAGCAAACATCCTTTCACTGCATGTGACAAGTTTTCCAAACTCACAAGTTTTACAACACATCATCAATCACTTAAGAGTTTCACGAGTTTTTCAATTCACAAGTTTCATAATCAATCCGTGATTGGGGCCAACTTCTGAAGCTCGATCTCATAACTATCCTTTAACACTGCCTAAAAAAATGGAATTAGAAATTATAGAAAATACAATATAATGTAAGCTACTTTTAAAAAAAACATCATTCCATGAACTTAAATCTAAATAGAATAATGATCTTGTATGATTCCAAACCTATTCAGAAATATGATCTTGAATGCACTCCGTCAACTCGGCCCGAACCTCATCAATTTGATCACGAGAGTAACCTGTTTTTGTGAACTGTGAACACAGACAAATTAAATTGGCGAGTGGTTAATGGGAAAAACAATCAACACTGATCACTTTGCAATTCTAAATAGTTAATGTCAAAGAATTTGAGATAAGCTTAATATAGTTACTATTGATCTCAGTGAATCTCTCTCGATAGTCTCAACTTCTTCAATAATTTGTTTCATGTATCTCATCACAAAAAAACCGCATTTTTCGCATCCGGTTGTTGAGGAGCCTATATATGGTAATTATTGTCAAATAGTTAACGAAAATTATACACATTCCAATATATGTTAAACAAAAGTATACATACCTTAACTACTTCCCACTTAGCATTTTTTCTCCCTTTCCTTCCCTTGGTAGAATTAAACAAGCATAATGCCCTTCATACGTTATGAATATTTGTTATATAAAATTTATATTAAAATATAAATTTACTGACAGAAATCTGAACTCACATTTCCATTACGTATTTACAATCATCATCTCGAATGCGGGAACTAAGGGAATCCAACACATAAATAGTATCCTTGTAAGGTTCAATTACACTGAGAATCCAATGGAAACTAGGCAAAGACATATGGTTAGATCATAAAATTTAATAAATTAGCGAATGGAAGCATTTTAAAGTGAAGTTTTATTTTGCACTTACCCGACATTACATGGCGATCAATACTAAGTCACGATTAAAGTCTACATTTGAATCAAATCCTCCGGATACAACTATAACAAACGAGAAACATGAGATCAACCATTTAATTTTTTAGGGGACATGTGAAGTGAAAGGTCACTTACTGAAAAGAAATAGTAAATCCACACATAAATTAGTTTGCACAAAAAGGTTATCAAAAAGTACTTCTATCCATGTTAGTTCCAAAATATGGGATCATGCTATTTATATCTATCCATTCCCTCAATTTACAAATTGAGCTTTTCTGAAGATGATCATTCAAATCTTAGTATGAACTTTGTAGCTCCCTTATTTACTTCAACATAGTGAATTGTGGACTACTAGAAGAGATTTATAAGCGTAGATGATTTAGTTGTAATCAACTTAAGCATTTTGGGGTTGATAGTTGGAGCCTCACAAGTTAATAGGGGTTTCTTTTTTTAATCTAAGATGGTCGTACAATTAATATCAAAACGAACCTAATCCAAGGCATGGGAAGGCACTAGAACGGTCCATGTGCATGGTGGAGCTCATAGTGTATACATAAATTAATGACCAAATATTGCAAAGATAACGACGAATTAATGCAATTCTGAACTCCTATATCACATTTGTCAATTGATAGTGTGGCATCTGTGCATCATGTTTACTCTTCTGTTTCGCGAAAAGAATACTGTAATGTGGATCACTCTAATGTGGATCTTCTTCTTTGAACAATATATGGACGTGTTATGCACGTCAAAAAGGAGACCAAAAAAATTTAAACAGAAGGAAAAAAAAACTACCTGTCGGATGGGGAGCATGGCGATGACATCGATGACAAAATCGCTTTTAAGATAGCGCATTGCAATCTGATAGGGATCCGTGACGAGCTCTCCCCTACCGAAGACCCTAGAGCTGGGTGCGACGAAGGCGATCCAGAACTTGAGGACAATCTGCCCCAAATAGAAGAGATCGGCGACGGTTCTGAAGAAGGTGACGATGATACCGATGTTAAAATTGATTCGAACACAGCCAGGGCCGCCGATGAACAGAAGGTAGAAATAGAGAGGGTCGACAAAGAGAGCCACAAGACAGGAAACGAGGAAAATGCGGTTCCACAGGAGGACGACGTCACCACCGGGGTCGAGGATCCGGCGAGGTCGCCAAGGTCGGCGGCGCAGGTGGTTGAGGACAATGTCCGGAGGGTGGGGGACGACCCGACGGTGGCGTAAGGGGAGAATCCAGGAGGGTGGCCCGATGGTCCTCATCGTCAGCGACGGAGCTCGAATCTGCAGGGGGCGTCGACGTGGCGGCGGAGGCGGAGGAAGGAAAAGGCGGCTATAGGAGGAGAGGAGTGAGAGAATTAGGGCAGGGCTGTTCGGGCGATATGTGGGGAGGCGAGCGTAGTGGCGAGCGTCGTGATGCTGCCGCTGGGGTTTAGTTTCCACTCGACAGACGAAGAGCTCGTGGAGGATACTTCTTGGTGGTGAGCTAGGAGAAGATGTATGTTCACCAGATCATACACAATGTCGATTTCGTGGAGAGGAGAGGACGAGGGAGGTGGCAATGAAGGAGGTGGAGGGAGGTGGAGGGAGATATTTCGCGGAGAAAAGAAGCGCGGAGAGATTTTTCGCGAGCCGCCGAGGGTTGGCAATGAGCGAGGTGGAGGGAGGGGATGTGTTTTTTATTTTAGCGGGAAATACGACAACGTTTTTAAAAAACGCTTTTGTAACAGCATTGTCTTTCATCCGAAACCACAACACTAAGCACATCGCATCATTATAAAACGTTGTCGTTATTAAAAACTAAAACACATAGACAACGCTTTTCACTAAAAACGTTGTAAAACAAAAAAAGACAACGTTTTTTTTAAAAAACGTTGTCGATTGGGCGTTGTTGATTGCAAAAATTCTTGTAGTGCCTTGAGCTTCAAGGTCCACCTAGCTGCTAGGTAACTCCGAGAGGAAGGCTTGGAAGATGAAGAACAAGAGGAAGAAGAGAAGCAATCCATTCTTCTTCCACAAAACCTACCGAAAACCTAACCCTCGTTTCTTCACCTTCGCCGGTGCCAACAAGGTTGAGAGAACTTGTTCTCCAACCGCCGACATGCTCTTCTCCTTGCTCTTATCCTTCACACGCCAAGGAGGAAGATTGTGAAGGAGAAAACCAAAGGAAAAAGGAGAAGAAGAGGTGCACCCTTCTTCCCCAAACCGCCGGTGCCACAACGCACAAAGGATCGCCGCAAGCGTGCCTTTTCCTCCTTTTCTCCTCTTCTCCGACCACCAACGTGATCCTCCTAGACCGGGTGATCCTTCACGCCAATGAGGAGGATGAAGTGAGGATGGTTGAGGGAGAGAACCACCTCCTTTCTTCTCTTCTTCTACCCGGCGCAAACCACCCTAGGAGAGAGAAGATGTGAGAGAGGGAGAGGAGAGGAGGCTTGGGGTTGTTGTGGATGATTGATTCTAATATTTATAGGGAGTAATTCCTTAATTAATTAGAGATTAATTCCTTAATTACTCCGAGATTAATTCATTAAATAACCAAAGATTATTCCTTCAATTAATCATAGATTAATTCCTTAAAAAACCAAAGATTATTCCTTCAATTAATCATAGATTAATTCGTTAAATAACCGGCCTTGTATCATGACTTCTATGGGGTATTTATTAGGCTAAGATAGGAACCATGAGGAGGAGTTGGTTCTTGGCCCACTAAGGGATCCAAACCCAATCCATTAATGGAGATCCATTCCACTAAAGGATCTCATTGTACTTCCTCACCAGCCCCCATATTTTCATATGAGCTCCACATATTACGAGTCGTTCATCTCCTTGTGTTTAAGATATCGTATGCCCAATAATTAATTTAATTTACTGATAATTAAATTATTTATCCTCTTGATCCTTGATTAGTACCACTCAACCTTTTCATCATGCCGGACCATAGTCCACTTGCAAGATTAGACATGATGATCTTTTTGAGCTCACCAAGGGGGCATCATTATCCTGACTCACCAGGACATGGATTCCGTCAATAACCTGATAAGTGTCATTTTGTTGATTATTTAAGGTTCTAAGATCTATTTTTGACTCATGTTTTACTTGCTTAATGGTGGATTTACCCTAGGTTCTAGGATTTCTACTCTTTTTGGACCTAATTGCAAATTTTGATATATTTGAGTTGTTTGTCACTAAATTTTTGATCTACTTTTGTAGGCTTGAAAAGATAATGGACCTAGGTCATGTTGGGTCAAAGTTGAGTCAAAAAGTGGACTGGATCAAGTGATCAAGCGTCGACTCATATGGACCGTCCGATGCAAGAACGGTTAGATCTAGACCATCTGAGAACTTCTGATCAATCCGAGCTGGGATTAAGGCTAATCATGCACTTGGATCATGATTTGAAGATTTCAGCCCAATCGGAGATCATCTAGCCGTTGGATCACGATCAGAGAGATCTAGACCATTCATTCAAAGATTAGCTTGATCTGAGCCATCCGTTGCAAATTTGGAAGATCCGAGCTACCCCGAGGATGATCCTGACCCTTGATCAAGATCTGGGATGTTTGAGCCAAATCGGACGAAGATCAACCGTTGGATGAGCGCTGGATAATCTGAGTCGTTCACTGTTGAAACTATATTACCCGCTCCCCTGTTCAGATCTAGCGTCGCATCTTCGTAGTTCGTATCTCAGTTTCTCATTTCTTCTTCATTTCTTCGGCGATTTCTTCCATCTGAAGGCGTGGCCAACTCGATCACCACCTTGGAGCAAGGTCTGGATCATTGGAAGAAGCTTTAATGGAATTTCTATCTCGGATTTGCATCAGAACAGGGGCTGAGTGAGGGTTTCATCAGTTTCTAATTTCTGATCTATTTGATTGCGATTTTGTGTTGTTTTCTTCTATCGGAGCTATCTGGAGGGTCTCTTGAGCACTCGGATCATCACCCAATCTTCATAGCATTCCTGCATCGCCAGATCAAAGAGATCGGATTGGATTTCCAGCTGCGTGCAAATCTGTGAGCAGATCTGAAATTGGAGCTAATTTTCCATTGATTTACGAGTTGAAGGGGTTCTTGGCTTGCCCTTGTGTGACGGCAAGGAGGTCTTGAAACATGGGAAGGATCGAGACTTAGTTGTTTACTGAATTTCAATTTCTTATGCTGTAATTTCCATTTCTGCAATATTTCTGTTTCTGCACTCAGTTTAGCTGCTTCAATTGCATTTTTCCAAATTGTTCTTTCTTAATTAGGGCTAAATTCTGCAAGGTAGTTAGATTGTGAGCTAGGTTGGTGAACAATTGTCTCAATTTCAGTTCATTTCATTGCTTAGTTCATTTCTGCACTTATTCAGCTGTTGCGTATCAAGTTTGGTTAATTTAGTGTATCAGTTTCTTTTTAGGTCCTGCAATTTCTGTATCAAGTGAATTTGAGTTCTTATCTTCTGAATTTATTGTGTGTATCAATTCCTGCAATTGGTTGATCTGCTGTGTATCAGTTTTGTTTTTTTTTCTGCTAGTGAGATTGCTTACGTATCAAGTGGACATTGCATATCAGCCCTGTTTTCTGTAGTATTTTTACAGTTTCTGAATTCAGTATCAGTTTTATTGGATCGTTTCCTGTAGTTGATAGCTTTTCAGTTATGCATTCTAGTTAGCTAAGTTGTTTGTGTAATGAATGATTGAAATTAGATCAGTTTACCTTGTATTGATTCAATTCTGAAACTTAGTTTCAATTCTGCATTTTTGCATCAAATTGGTTGCGTATCAGTGTTTGTCTTCAGCCCTGAGTTTCATATCAAGTTAGTTTCTTTCCATCATCTGAATTTACATTGTAGGTTGTATCGTTTACAAGCATTTGCCTTTAATTTCTGCATGTGATTCCTGTTTTTGCTCTGCATATCAGTTGAATGTTGTGTATCAACTGAATTCTGTACAAATTCAGTTTAAGGTCTGCATGTTTCTGTTGTTAGTTTCTTAAGTGAGTGCCAAGTAAACCTTAGCCAATTTTAAACTTCCTACACTTAGAATAATGATTAGAATTTAGCTCGCAATTCATAGTTTCAGCATTAGATTTGTTGTCACATTTCTGCACTTCATTTAGTAAATTCTGCATTCTATTTCTGCCAGCCAACTCCATTTCTGCGATTCCCAATTATCATTTCTAAATTTGTATCAGTGAAGCTTTGCATTGGAACTTTATTGCATTTGAAATCAGATTACTTGTATGATTTGTGCATCAAATTCCTGTTGCATTTCGTTTCTGCTCTTAGTTTCTGAATTCTTGCACATTTATTTCCTGCACTAGCTTGTCTTCGATTTAATACTTACTCAATTCTGAATATTTCCAGTCCTGTGTTCTCCTTCATTGAAAGCATATCTTTTTAAGCTTCATTGATCAGTTAAATAGTTTGCAGTTAGTTCTATTGGAAACGAGATGGCTAGAGAGGGGGGGGGGTGAATATAGCCAATCACTTTTCTTTGAAACTTAACAAGTTTCCTGCACTCAACTTATCAGTAGCACAGCAGAAGAAACGAAATGAAGCAGTGCATTAAATGAAAACAGAAACCGAAAACAAACAACCACAATTACCAAGATCGCTAACAAGGAGGGTTTACAATGTTCGGGGATAACTTGCCCCTACTCCTTGGCGTGCCCTTAAGGTGGGCGATCCCTTGATCGTCGGTAGATCAAGCCCCGGTTATCACCGGATAGAAAGCAACCTCCTTCTCGGTGGAGAAACCTCTCCACAGTGTTTCAATCACAGATAAACTTTAAGCACAAAGAAACAACTAGAAGGATCTTACTCAAACACTTAGCAAGGACAAGAACACAGCAAGCTTCCCTGAGCTCCACCCAGTGGCGATCTCACGCAAGAACCCCTCTTCGTGTCTTCCCACTGTCGAACTCCAAGCTCCTTGTTCTCTCCTTCAAGCACTCAAGTAATGGATGATTGCTTCTCGAAATCAATGGCTTGCTCAAAGTGATGAAGCTTCAAGAACACAGCAAGCTCGTAATGGAGAACTCAAGGCGCAGCAAGAAGATTAGTTCCAGAACTCTCAAAACTTTGCTTCCACGATGCCAGCTTCCGCGCTTTTGATTCTCCACATAGCACCAGGTGACAACATCCTCCGTAGCCTCCAGCTACCACGCTGCCAACGCCAGCTACCACTGAGCCCTCTCTGGTCTTCCTGAGATCCCCTCAGCCAAGCCCCAGTCCCGGCTCTAGTCTGCAGCTCGACCGTTGCAACCTGAAACGGAGAATCGGACAAACCTGCTCCAAGGAAAGCCTCCATTGACCTCTCCTTGAGTGTTTGAATCCTCCCCTGTCACCTGCAGTTTAATCAGGGTGTTAGAGCAGCGTATCACACAGTAAATCAAATATCAGATGTAAGTGGCAGTAAATCGGATATGGTCAGACGCGATCAGAGCGTCTGACAATGCGATTTGAATTAAAGTGATCGGTCACCGGACCGATCCAGGGCGTGTGGGTCGGTCACCAGACCGATCCACTGCTTCGCTGGGATTCCCAGCTCTCGCAGCTATACACGCCTGATCGGTCACCGGACCGATCAGAGTGAAGCCTGATCGGTCACCCAGACCGATCAGGACAGATGAACAGTGATTTTTTAATCAGATCCAAAGTCCCTGATCGGTCACCGGACCGATCTAGGACTTGATCAGCAAGGGAACTCACTCACTTCCCACTCCCTGATCGTCACCAGACCGATCAGGAGCAAGGCAGTGAGGAAGCAGCCTGCTCCCTGATCGGTCACCGGTCCGATCAGGAGCCACACAGTAGGTTCCCAACCTCACTGTGCGCTCCCTGATCGGTCACCAGTCCGATCAGACATCGCTGGATTGGTCACCAGACCGATCCACGAAGGAGCAGCGTGCCAACGTCCGTCATCGGTCACCAGACCGATCCAGGGACTCAACCCTAGCCCTCCAAGCTAGGAATTCATCCACCTTAGCCCTTCAAGCTAAGGATTTTTCCATCTAACCCTCCACGTTGGGAATTTGCACCTAACCCTCCAAGTTAGGACTTTTTACCTAGCCCTCCAAGCTAGGACTTTTCACCCCACCCTTCCGAGTTAGAACATCATCCAACCTAGCCCTCCAAGCTAGGCACCTGACCCTCCAAGCCAGGACTTTTTCACCTAATTCTCCAGGATGGGAATTTGTACCTAACCCTCCAAGTTAGGACTTTTCACCTAGCCCTCCAAGCTAGGACTTTTTACCCAACCCTTCCGAATTATGACTTTCCAAATACCACCTAACCCTCCAGGTTAGGATTTTCCAATACCTAGCCCTCTAGACAAGAATTTTTCATACCATGCCTGATCCCCGATCAGGACTTAATCATAATCAATATCATCCACCTAAACTAAAATCGGTGTCAACACCAAAACAACAATTAGGGCCAGACTGCATCAACAAGTTAAATTGTTGGCACTTCAGATTTCTTTAATTGCTATTCCCTTGTTTAGTTCACTTGGTTAATTTTTCCTTCCTTTTCATTGCATTTTCTTATCTATTTGAAAGCAAACACCAGATTTTACTTGAAACCCAAAAATATCAACGATACATAAACTCGAGCTCATATCGAACCATCTCAACTAGCCTAAGGAAAAATACGACATGTGGCCCCTTTACTATGCTTTTATTCTTTGATTGCAAAAAGGGTTTCCAGCTTTATAAATATCTAAATTTGAGACTCACATTCGTGACACCTAGTTAGCGGGCATCACTCCTATGGGGTATTTATTAGGCTAAGATAGGGACCATGAGGAGGAGTTGGTTCTTGGCCCGCTAAGGGATCCAAACCCGATCCATTAATGGAGAACCATTCCACTAAAGGATCTCATTGTACTTCCTCACCAGCCCCCATATTTTCATATGAGCTCCACATATTACGAGTCATTCATCTCCTCGTGTTTAAGATATCGTATGCCCGATAATTAATTTAATTTACTGATAATTAAATTATTTATCCTCTTGATCCTTGATTAGTACCACTCAACCTTTTCATCATGCCGGACCATAGTCTACTTGCAAGATTAGACATGATGATCTTTTTGAGCTCACCAAGGGGGCATCATCATCCTGACTCACCAGGACACGGATTCCGTCAATAATCAACGGCACATCATATTATTAATATTATCTCCCAACTTACCAGGCCTATCGATCTAACGGAATAGATCTCGCCCATTAGTAAATCAAAGATATAATAATTAATAATATATGCCCATTATTATTTCAGGATTAAGATATCGTACTCC
Source organism: Boesenbergia rotunda (assembly GCA_024364735.1). NCBI lineage: Eukaryota > Viridiplantae > Streptophyta > Magnoliopsida > Zingiberales > Zingiberaceae > Boesenbergia > Boesenbergia rotunda. The sequence continues at coordinate 625,872 of JAGFNQ010003104.1, forward strand.
ATAATATTATCCGTGGGCTAATCCAATTTACTATGTTAGTACAAAAATTGGATGACCTCTCTTTTGGTCCTTGATGATTGCCCAATAACTAGTGTCACGAATGAGCCTCAAATTTAGATATTTATAAGTTGAAAACCCTTAGCTCACAAAATAAAATGTAGTACAGGGGTCTCAAGTCGTATTTTTTCAAGGACTAGTTGTGAATGTTTAATCCATGCTTGAATTTGTTTGTCGTTTCATGTTTTGGGTTTTCAGATTAAAAAGGGGGTTTGTTTTACAAATATGAATGAAGTAGCAACTTGGAACAGACTGAACTTACCTAGAGCAGGAAATGGATTAGGAAATTGCGAACTATGTATAACCTATTTGATAACCTAATCAAGGAAACTAAGTTATCCTTAATTGAGAACTAAACAATTCAATTTGATACTATGAAATTAAAAATTCACAAGCTGATAACAAAAGTAGGGAAGCTTAAAATAAGAAGCTAATTTGCAGAAATTGAAGTTGGAACAAATCTTACTAACGAAAATAGAATTAAAAGAAGGAATGACCTGCCTGATCGGTCGACAGTCTGATCAGATGCAAGCCTGATCGGTTGACAGACCGATCAGATGATGTCTGGATCGGTCAAACAGACCGATCAGTGTCTGAAAGTGAGCTGATACAGAACAAAGCAATTAAGGAAACGAATTCAAAATCAAAATCTAAACTACAGTTCAAGTTCTTAACCGAGAATCCCTTCTTGCCGTCACACAAGAGTCGAGCGAAAAACCCCCTAGCTCGAAAATCAACAAGAAACCAATTCCCGCGGTTGACCTGCGTTGATTTGGTGCGGAGCTGAACTCCTCTTAAACCCTCACCGGAGCTTGGCAGCAACGATATGGAAACGCGATCTCTCGGGAAATTGACCTTGTGATCTGAATTCTGGACAATTACTTCGATCTGCAATGGCCTCGCAAAGGAATCGAAGAAGTAAGACTCAAGAACACGAAGAACAGAGAACACGCGACAGCCCAGATCTGATCAGAGAAGTCTATTTTATTAGTTAGCAATGAACGACTGTGATTGTTCCGACCTTATCCGACGGTCGGATCTTCTCAGATCTGAACCAAACTTCCCAGATCTCCATCAATGACTCTGATCTACTTCTCCTAAGCTTGGATCAGTTAGATCTACAATGGGTGGCTCAGATTGCCCTGATCTTTGAATGGACGGCTTAGACTCTCTTAAACTTGATCCAATGGCCAGATGGACTCTGATTTGACTCCAAGCTTCAGATCTTGATCCATGGACTTGATTAACTCTATCTTGAGCTTGGATTGATCAGAAGTTGACGGATGGCTCAAATCTAGCCGTTTCTTGATCGGACGACCCATATTAATCCAATGCTTGATCATCTTGATCCGGATCCAATTCTGAACTCAAGTTTGACCCAATCTGATCTAGGTCCATGATCATTCAAGCCTACAAAATTAGATTCAAATTTTAGTGCCAAAATATCTCGAATATACAAAGATTTGAATCAAAAGCCAAAATAGAGGTAATACATGAAACCTAATGTAAATGCAAACTCAAGCATATCAAAAAGGGATCAAAACATGGATTTGAGAGCCTAATTTGAGTAACAAAATGGTAGTTATCAACTCCCCCACACTTACTCTTGGGCGTCTCGCACAAGCTAAATAGTAAACTAATGATGTATCCCCCTAGATTATTCTCAATCATAGTTAGAAGCAATGGAAAAGAAATTACCTACGGTTGTCAATTCTCAAAAATCTAAACTCAATAAACTATTTTCTTGTCCTTAAGTCAACAACTTAGTATACTTCATCCTTCAAGACTCATTGAGATGAACTAAACTCACAAAGCCTATCAAGGGAATATTTGGTGGCTCTCTTCCTAAATTCTACATTTTTAATAAAAATGGAGCTCACTCATACACCACCATAGTTCTTGCACTACCATAACCTTGCTTAAGCTCTACTCTCCACCATCATTCTTGATTTGGATCCACACCTACAAAAACTTATTCAAATAAGTTAAAGAAATATGAAATTATAGAAATGAAATAGAGGGTTAGAAAATGGAAATGTTAAGGAAGTGGAAGACTTGGATGCTCAAGAATGTAACCTAATGTACTTTACCCCTTTGATAGTATCCTCTAGTGAAATCAATGCTAAAATGAGAAGGGTATAGACAATAACTCTCTGAAATTAGTGAATTCAATGATTTAGCCTCTACTGATCGGTCAAGAGATCGATCAGTCTCTTTTTGATCGGTCAAGAGATCGATCAGACCCTTCCTTATCTTTCTGGCCTTCATCTGATCGGTCTGGAGACCGATCAGACATTGCTCTGATAATTCTGGACTGCATTGGATCGGACTAAGCTCCTTCTGATCGGTCAGAGTGACCGATCAGACCCCTCCCTGATCGGATTGGTGACCGATCAGGGTTTTGATCAATAGCTGAAACTGATCTGAACATGCTGAAACTGATTACTGCCGATGGTTTTGCTTCTTCTCAATCAATAACATCTTCGGCTAGCTTCTTCTTCTCCTCTTCCAATTCAGAAATCTAACCATCTTCCGACACTTCATGCTTATTTTCCTTTTATTTCTCTTCTTTTTTTCTATTTTTTCTTAAGCTGCTTTTTGTTTTTTTTCTTCTGCAGCCAATGTTCTATTTTTTTTTCAATTCTGTCTTTTTTTTTAACTGAGCTTCCTCATCTCCACGAAATTGTATCAGCTTAACTTCTGCTCCTTGATTCTGATTTCCAGCGATTGGTGGCAGCTCTTGGAAGTAGGGGTCAGACAAGCTTGAAACTGAAAAATTCCATATCTAAGCTTTGCTTGATACCATTTGAGATTCAATTCAGCCACTTGCTTCAGTGTCCAATAATCCTGCTCTATTCATTACTGATTTAACACATGTAAAGCTGTGAAAACCTGCCCTTTACGTACTCCACTTGAATTACTAATCAGAATTTCCAGAATTGAACACAAAAACTTGGCACTTAATTACCACTAGTTGATACATCAATTGCAACTTCATGTGTAGACTCTTAATCCCTTAGGAATTTGCCTCATAAAGCTCGCAACACCAAATTATAATCATGAACCTAGGTATTCCACATGTAGCATTCACTAACCCATTTTTACAACTCATTCTTGATACTAAACTCTGATGGATCATCTTTGACATGCTAGAGGGGGAGGTGAATAGCACTTTTTCATCGTTTTGATCTCTACAAAGTCGTTAGCGCAGCGGAAACAATAATATGCAAAGTAAATAAGAAATAAACTATGCTAACAACCTGATTTACTTGGTATCCACCCCAGTCGGGTGACTAATCCAAGAATCCTTCGGTGGATCAACCCCCGGATAACCTCCGGCTAGATCTGTCACTCCTTATGAGTGGAGAAACCTCGCCACAACACTTCGGACGCTCTCTGATCACAATAGACTACTAACTCACTTTACCCAAGCAAGTTTTGTCAAAGAAGATGGTAGGAAACGAGCCCCATTAAATAGGGCTCGAATCTGAAACAGTCGCTAACAGTCGACTGCCCCTGGGGCAGTCGACTGGTCCCACTCAGATTCGACCGTTATAGTATAACGTTCGAATCTGCCAGCCTGTTCCAGCCTACACCAGTCGACTGCCCCTGGGGCAGTCGACTGGTACACATCTAAGCCTAGGGTTACACTCCCGAGTACATGTCACTCCGCACTCAAACCCTCCCGGCTTAGCCCCTGAGTACAAACACTTATACTCAGACCCTCACAACTCAGTTGACTCTTCACCAGCAGTTTTGACTGTTGCCTTCACGCCCTCTTCATCTTCAGCCCTCGTCCCTCGGATGCGTACGCAAGCCTCCAGCTTGCCTCCGTGCCACCCTTCACGTACCCCTCGATGTCCGCGTCCCCCGGCTCATCATCTCTACTATCCAATGGTCCCTCGGATGCGCACGCAAGCCTCCAGCTTGCCTTCATGCCATCCTTCACCTGATGACATCAACCAAGTCCATGTGTACCTGTACACCTGCACACTCATGTACACATATGAGAACAACACAAATCCTAACTTAACCGTATTGCCCACACATCAAAATATCATGATCCTCCAGATCATCTCAGGGCCGATTGCCCCAACAATCTCTCCCTTTTTGATGTGTGGCAATATGTTAATTAGGTAAACATATAGCAATAATAATAGCAAAAGCAATTGAAATTCAAGCATAACACACAAAAGGCAAACTCCCCCTTAACCTATGCTTTCTTCCAAATTTCAATTCTTATTGCTAATCCCATGTTAAGTTCTCCCAACTTAACTCTAAAGTTTTATAACCAAACCTAAGTTAAGTTTCAACCCAAACCTAACTTAACACCCAAGCTCTCACCCTTTGACACCATCAAAAGATTGCCCCAAGCAACCCTACCCTTGGTGCCAAATAGAACTTAACCCTATTTTTGAAAAAAAAAACCTCAGAAATCACAAAAACCCATTCTGCCCACACTACCAGTCGACTGCCCCAGGGCAGTCGACTGATACGGCAGATTTTAGAATTTCATCCGAAATTCAGAAATAAATAAAAAATTCTAGAAAATCTGGAAAAATGTGAAACTTTGCAAGCACGATTGGTAAGGTATTCCCTACCCTAGAAAAATTTGGCTTATGAAAAATATCAACCGTGCTTGACTTTTGGTACAAATCCAAAACTTCTCAATTAATGGTAATTTTGTATCAACATAGAGTTCTAATCATAGTATCCTAAATTTGTCACTTTCTATCACTTCCATTTGATATTTAAAATGATTCCCAAACTCCCCTTATTCATATAAATATATCTATTTTGACAAGAGCTCTCCCCCCTTTTTTTCTCTTGAGTCTAAATGATCATCCCTTTTACATATAACACCATTTTGATTTCCAATCAACCCATATTAGATGATATAACAATATAAAATTTCAAACATATCATGAACACATAAATAACGATCATAAAAGAAAGCAATTTTCAAAACATCACTTAGCATGATAATATTTCAATAACCCAATAGAAAACTAAAGAAACAAGTCACATGCCATAAATCTACAAAATGGAGTAATACATAGATGGTTCATGCAATAAACATAGGCATAGCCATGACATATGGCCGAAAATAGTGTCTAGGGCCAAAAAGGACGGAAAACATCCAAATAAATACAAACATCAGAATATAAAGCGTTTGAGAGGTATAATAGAACATCAAAACAAAACACTCTCAACACTAGAATCACTCTCAAAAGCTGCATCCACTGGTCAGAAGAACATGTGATCGTCACCGCCTGGGGGAGGAGGAGGACCCTGAAAAGCGAGATGTCACTGCTGCATTATCTCGTACATCTCATCATGGCGGCTGGTAATCCTATTAACTTTTGTCTCAAGCCTCTGCTCCGTCTGCCGAAGTCCATGAATATCCTCGCAAATAACGTGAGCCTCCTCCTGAAGCCTGTGGACATCGGATCGAAGTTGGGTGAACTCTGCACGTGTGATCAGCTCGGCGAGCTCCTCATCTGTGTCAGCGGCCTCCGGGCGCTCCCTCCACACAAAAGTCCCCTGCCTACTCTCAATACCTGCCAAGGACAATTGGCGCATGCCAATCTGATCATAGTCCTTTGACAGGTGCCTGACCTGACCACTACATACACGGATGCCAAAACGTAAATGGAGAAACTCGGTCAGGATATGGCAAAAGGGCATATATATCTTCCCATTGATACTATGGGAAGAATGACAGATGGCACTGAAAACCTATAGGGAGACATAGATGTCCAACCTCCTCTCCAGAGCATACATCATCACTAGATGTGGGAGTCTGATCCTTGACCTCCCCTTAGTGACAATAGGCAAAATGCACTCGATGACGATTTTATACAAGACATGGCTAAACGATCGCATGGGTTTAGCATCAAAAAGACGCTCTGAGTCATTCCTATGTCTTCTGAAATAATGCATGTGAATCTGATCAATTGTAACTCCAGGAAACTCTAATGGTTCAACAACAGTAGGAAAGTAAATAAATGCATTGTTTGATGCCCTACACTGTAGGAACCCGGCTAAACCCATGATAGAGAAAGGGATAGGAACACCAGCAACTCGAGACTCATATACATTACTATCTGAGTCAATACAGGTCAAATTTGCATAAAACTCATTACATAAGTCAATATCTATATCATGCTGGCAGTAAACCAGCTGATCCAGCTGAAAATGAGTGATCATTTCAGCTAACTGGGGGGGACTTTTCTTGAAAGAAAGTCTTGTTCAAGTATCTACAATTCATTACCACAAGTTCATTTTCTTCAAAACGTTTCTTACACTCCAGGGACCTAAACCTGGACTCTTCCTGATTCTGTCGGGATGACCCTTCACCCCTAGATCTCTTAGAAGTCATCCTAAAACACCACACATACACATGCATGCCAAGACACCCCCCCCCCCAAAAAAAACATCAAAGAATACGCACAAAAATATCATGTTAGTGCCAACACATGATTTAACTGAGAAAAATTAACCTTAAAATGCAATACCTTTTTATTCTCCTTATGGTGACTTGATTTTAAGAGTATAGCTTGAAGAGGAGAGAGTTAGAAAACCCTAGAAGTAGATCGAGGTTGTGAAATGACTTAGAAAGGATTTTTAGGGCTTGGAAGGGCCTAAGATCGAAGGAGGAGCTTGGGAGAGGTGGAGATCGCCGGGAAATCCGCAAAACCCTAGAGTTTAGCTTTCCCTGGCGCGCGGTTTTTTTTATAAAGCCCGCGTTCCAGTCGACTAGTATTTGGCAGTCGACTGGGCCAAAGTGTAATTACATTCTGTGGGTTTTTGCAGTCGACTGCCCTTCTAGCAGTCGACTGGTATCTTATTTTCAACCTCCTAACCCGAACTTCAGAAATGTCTAACTAATTTCACAAATTCCCAAAAATTATGAATTCTTGTGGGGAGATTTGTGGATCCTATATTTACCTGGGAAAAATATAATTCCAGTCAAAGTTATCTCAAATCCCAAGATTGGTACAAACTTTGAGTTTCTCTAAAATGTATCATAAGACCTTTCCCAAAAGTTCTAATTTTGACCTCACTCTAATGTTCCTTCCCATACTCATCCATAATTCATTCATAGCATCAAGTTATATGGTATTTAGGCATTAAAACCGATTTGTCTCAATTAAAATCCCAATTTCACCTTTTTCTGTGTAATCCTCCCTTGAGTGTGCCAATTCTCTAGGATTAAGACCAATCTTAGCCTCTTAAACCTCTTGGCACACCCTATTGTCCTCTTCAGTTTCCTAGAAGGAAACCACCTGAGATCCATTGACCATGGAGCCTACTTTGGCTTCCAGAGCTCTCCCTTGAGCTCCTAGCCCTAGTTACCTCCCTAGGTAACTCTTCTACAAAGGCAAGCCCACACCGGTGCTCCTCCGGTGCTTCTTGACTTTCCACCATCACTCTCTTAACCCTATAGACCTTTCTCTTGGTTAATTTCTTTTCTTTCCCTTCAAATGGCTTTTCCTTGCCATTTTTGTCTTTTTCTTGACCATAGTTATTGGGCATCCTTGAATATGACATTTTATCAATATTAGCCCTCCTAGGATGGTATCCTGAACCCGGCCTATCATTCCTCTAATTTTGGTCCTTTGATATCATGTTCAATATCTTGGACACTTGAATAACTCTACCTAGGTTTCTTTCTAACTGATCAAGTTTTGCTCTTAAAACTTGATTTTCCTTTTCTAACTTCCTAACCTTAGGATCACTAGATCTAATTTGATCATTTTTAGGTCTACCTATTTTCTAGGCATATTTCTCTCTTTCTTAGAGTTTATGCCTTGGTCCTTATTTCTAGAGATCCTAGATTTATCATGCATCATAGAATTTTTGGTGTTTTGACATACAAAATTGTTTCTATTCCTATCATGATATTTAAAACCAAAAACACGCATGGGCACGCAATTGTTATCAATTCTATCATTCAAACAAATATTTTGAGCATTCATGGAAGAATTTGAAGCATAAGTAGAGTTAGAGGTTACCTCCCTTACCCTTGGGGCTCCCCCTTGATGAGTGCTCCTCTTCCTTTCTTCTTTCTCCCATTTCCTAAGGTGCTCCATCTTCTTGAGCTCTCCACTTCTTGGACATTTTGTATGATAATGCCCGAGCTCCCCGCATGTGAAACATCGAATTCTCCTTCTTCTGTTTTGAGCTTCCTCATTCCTACAACCCATATTAGATTTAAATTGAATGGATTTTGGCTTAGGAATTACCTCATTTTTACCTAGTGGGCACTTATCCTTGTAGTGCCCCTTTTTATTGCAACCAAAGCATATAATATGCTCTTTTGATTTAGTTTTGGTGGAGGTGGAAGTCTTCTCTTGCTCTAGTGGGGATGACGGTCTCTCCTCCCCCTCAATCCTTGATAGTGATACTTCTTCTTCTTTTTCGGATGAGGTGGATCCTTTTTCACTCAATTTCTCCACTTCACTTGATAATTCTTCCTCTCTTTGGTCTTCTTGGACACTTGAGCTTATTTCTTCGGGCTCCTCTACTCCTTGAGTTTGTGTAGGGTTCTCACAACACTTTTCCAATATATTCCACAACTCATATGCATTTTTATAGCTCCCTACATCACCCAAAATATTAGTAGGCACAACATTAACCAAAATATTGATTACCTTCTCATTGGCCCTTGCTTGTTCTTGTTGCTCCTTGGTCTAATACCTAGGTCGGAGCTTCTTTCCAGCTTTTCCTTAGGGGTCTCGAATGGCTCTTCTATCACCATTACGCACTCCCAATCAATGCCGAGCCACATCTTCATCCTAGCTTTCCAATAATCAAAATCATCATGCTCGTATGGTGGTGGAGAGTTTATATCGTCCCCTCGCTTATCCTCCATTATTTCCTCTAGCTTTGCTTTGCTCCCTTGGCGGTTATTCCAATCAAGAGCGGTCCTTGCTCTGATACCAACTGATGGATCATTTTTGGCGTGCTAGAGGGGGGGTGAATAGCACTTTTTTGTCGTTTTGATCTCGACAAAGTCGTTAGTGCAGCGGAAACAATAATATGCAAAGTAAATAAGAAATAAACTATGCTAACAACCTGATTTACTTGGTATCCACCCCAGTCGGGTGACTAATCCAAGAATCCTTCGGTGGATCAACCCCCAGATAACCTCCGGCTAGATCTGTCACTCATTGTGGGTGGAGAAACCTCACCACAACACTTCGGACGCTCTCTGATCACAATAGACTACTAACTCACTTTACCCAAGCGAGTTTCGTCAAAGAAGATGGTAGGAAACGAGCCCCTTTAAATAGGGCTCGAATCAGAAACAGTCGCTACCAGTCGACTGCCCCTAGGGCAGTCGACTGATCCCACTCAGATTCGACCGTTACAGTACAACGTTCAAATCTGCCAGCCTGTTCCAGCCTACACCAGTCGACTGCCCCTGGGGCAGTCGACTGGTAAACATCTAAACCTAGGGTTACACTCCCGAGTACATGTCACTCCGCACTCAAACCCTCCCGGCTTAGCCCCTGAGTACAAACACTCATACTCAGACCCTCACAACTCAGTTGACTCTTCACCAGCAGTCTTGACTGTTGCCTTCACGCCTTCTTCATCTTCGGCCCTCATCCCTTGGATGCGCACGCAAGCCTCCAGCTTGCCTCCATGCCACCCTTCACGTACGCCTCGAAGTCCGCGTCCCTCGGCTCATCATCTCTGCTATCCAACGGTCCCTCGGATGCGGATGCAAGCCTCCAGCTAGCCTCCATGCCATCCTTCACCTGAAGACATCAACCAAGTCCATGTGTACCTGTACACCTGCACACTCATGTACACATATGAGAACAACACACATCCTAACTTAACCATATTGCCCACACATCAAAATATCATGATCCTCCAGATCATCTCAGCGCCGATTGCCCCAACAAACACTAGCAATTGGCACACCTCTTCCTTCATCTCTTAAGATCCATCAAAACAAATTTCCAACTATAATTCAACCAAAAGTAGGCTTCCAAAATGCATCAATTCTTATCAAAACATTTCAAAGCTCTAGCCACCTCCCCCACACTTAGCTTTTTGACCGTCTCGGGCAAAGTAACATCAAGAAACATCAAAAGCAACCAAGTTCATTGAGAAATATGGTTATGAGCAGAAAAAAAAAAGAATAGGGAAAGGAAAAAAGAATAAAGCATGTATCAAGAAGGAATATTGCAAAAATTGATATGAAAATGAAACAAGGTGATTTACCTCTATAAATGTGGTCTAATCATAGAAATATAGCTTTGAAAGAACCTAAGCTAGTTCTAGAGTTCAATCACATGTGTGTATCTCAACAATAAGGCCAAGTTCTCACTAGGTAAAAAGAATTCATCTCAAGTCATCAATCTAGAGTCCACAACTAAGTAGTACTCAAGCATCCAAGAATTTTCATCCATTGGCTCAAATCCTAAGTTTTAACAACCAAATTTAATTTGCTTTCAAGAGACTCTAAAATGATATAGAGAAAACCTAGAGGGATATATTTATTCCTAATCATGCAAGAAATAAGGTGCCAAAAAAATAAAATGGTATCTACAATGATTATTTATTCATCCTAGACTACCTAAGTATTTATTAACAAAAACTCATTGTAAAAGAAAGATTCACTTTTAGAAAACATAAAAATGATATATACAATGAAATCAAAGTGCAAGGAAAATAAAACTCTCCTCTAGGTTGGGTAGATAGCATCTTTGATGTCCAATCTGTCCACATCTAGCTCCTTTACCTCTTCAAAGTATTTCTTGAGCCGGTGACCATTAACTCTCCAAACAAAACCATTAGCTTCATCCTTTATCTCAACAACACCATAAGGAAAAATGATAGTTACAAGAAATGGACCTTCCCATCTAGACCTCAACTTACCTTTAATCAATTTGAGCCATGATTTGTACAATAGAACCTTGTCACCAATTTGAAACTCTTTCCTCAATATGTGCTTATCATGAAAAATCTTAGTCTTTTCCTTGTAAATCCTTGAGTTCTCATATGCTTCTAGTCTTATCTCCTCAAGTTCTTGAAGTTGAAGCTTCCTTTCTTCTCCCACTTTAGTAGCATCAAAGTTACAAGCTTTCACCGTGTTAGTAATATGAGAGAAGTGTCCTAAGGCAATCGCCTTATGATAGTAATCATTTACTTTAATAAAAGAATATTCACTATTTGAGTATACATGTTCATGTATTTGATTGAGATCATAAACTCATTTACTGAATGTCCGCAATACAATTCACAACATGAGAGAATTTGTGATGAATTCACAACTAGTGATTATCTCTACATGTGCAATTGTGAAGTATTGAAATTGTCCCTAGTCGATGAATTGATAAATATGGACACTGTCAATTCTGTTGAGACTAGCGTGGGTTATTCTCTAATCAGCTGATTCTCACTGGCTGGTGATATTGGGATGTCCGGAGATAAACATGGATGCTAGTTAAGGGAACTAGTTCATTGAAGTGACTAGCTGTAAAACTTCATATGGTAATCTACATATAGATATGTCAATGAAAGTTCTTATTGCAGCTTAAGTGCGATGTTCCTTTGACTTGCGGTGTTCAAGTCATCTTGGTCACGGAGACTTATACTTTGACATCTTAAGCAAGCATCTCTAAGGAGGTGTGGACCCAGGATGGTTGGGTATAAGCCGAAATGCCCGAAGATGTTTGAACAGCCTAAAAGGATTCACCACTCCTTGCGAGGAGATGTATACCCAAGGCCTATCGTCGAATTGTTACTCGAAGCCTCTGGCCAGAGCACAACATGTTTCGAGTATGAATCCTCTAGGAAACATGAGAGTAATTAGAATTCGTTGGACGAGAAAGATATTACTTGGGCTAGGTGTGACGTAGTCAGCCTAGTGGGGACTAACACACATAGACCGTGTCCTGAACCAAGTGGGTATAAGATGGTGAAGGGAATGGGGCACAACTTATTATAGCTGCTGAAGGGTTTCAGGATTATTTCTGAGGTCAACCGTTGATCTTTCGATTAATTGGGGATCATGATGTACTACTAGGTGCCACTCATGATCGTTCTATAATTGGTTAATTATAGACGGCCAACATAAATCGAAAGCCTAATTAGTCACACGCACATCGAGTAATCCGAGGGATTTAAAACGAGTTGAAAATTAAATTTTCTGATCAAGAGAAATAAGTCGAATCTGAATTTATCAGAGGCGCACCGGAAGCTTAAAATGGCTAAGTCTTTTGAAGGCTTATTGGACGAATTAAATGAGTTTAATTCGCAAGGAGACGGCTTGGTTTGGCCGGCCAAAGAGGGTCCCCACCCTCTTTGGTTTGGCCGGCCACAATGAGGAGGGAAACCAAATTATTTGGTTTAAATTATAAAATAAATCAAACGCGGTTTGTTTTATAAAATTATGGATAAAGAAATTTATATAAAGAAATTTATATAAAGAGATTTATTTTCATGGAAAATAGAATAAACCTTGGATTGATTTATTTTATTTTATAAAATCAATTAGGAATTGATTTTTCCATGATAAGAAAAATTTATATAATAAATTTCTTGTGAAAATTTATTCCATAATAAAAGGGGAGATGTGTTTGTTTTTATTATAAACTTAGTTATAATAAAACTTGGCATAACGGAATAATTCATAGGAAAATTTATAAGATAAATTTCTTATGAAAATTTATTCCGTTAGAAGGGAGAATTGGCGATGGAGAGGCTACTATATAAAGGAACCAAGGCAAGGCTTGAATTCTGATCAAGAGATTAAGAAGCAAGCCCTCTCTCTCTCCTTCTCTCCCTCTACCTCCTCTAGGGCCGGCGCCCTCTACCTCCTCTAGGGCCGGCGCCCTCTCCCTCCTCTAGGGCCGGCGCCCCTTCTAGTTGCCGTGAGCCACATCCACCAAGAAGGTGCCGAAGAAGAAGAAGAAGCGGGTCGCAACTCCTTCCTTCCCCGGAATCTTGATTCCATTACTTGGTTGTTAGTTTCCATCTCTCTCTCTTGATATTCTTGTCGTGCCTTTGGAGAATCTAGTAGTTCTTGTCGGCACGAAACTCGTGGCTTTGCGAAGTCATCCCGAAGAGAACTCGGCGTGGACGTGAATAGAGGTGGAGCTTCCAAGGGACTCTACGGTTGGATCTCGTCCCTTTCTACGAGTTACGCGAGGTATTAAGTAAATTAGTTTACTTTCTGCAAAAATTTTAAATGTATGATCATGTCTCCACAACTTAAGGTTGTATGCTAGATACGTGGTTAAAATAATTTAAGAAATTATTTATGCTAAACCTTCCGCTGCACGTAATTAAATTTTAAAATTACGAACCCGTATCCATGTCAACATGCACCCGGTCCAAACAGTGGTATCAGAGCCGGTTAGTGTTCGACATAATCATATAATTGTTTTGCGGAAAACTTTGTCATGATCTCAATTTTGGAAAATTTTCTAATTATGGAAACTTTCCAATTATGATAAATTTTAGATTTAGGAATTTCAAAGTTTGGAAATCCTCATGAAATTTCGCAAACTTTTGAAATATCTTAGCTTTTGAAATTTTATGAAAATTGTGAAAACTTCCCATTTTTGGAAACTTTCAAATTTTGGAAATTTCCTATTTTGGAAATTTTCCAATTTTGGAAATATGTAAGTTTTCTTTGTACCAGAAACTTACAATTATTCTTAAAACCTATTACGAAATCTCACAATTTTGGGCACTTTCTTTCAAGAAAGTCTAGACAAATTTATGGATTATTAATTGACAATTAAATTCGAATTGGTTTTAAATTATTAACAAAATTCTTTATTTTGGATTGAGCCTCGGGGAGCCGTCCAATTTAAAGTTAGTTGTTGTAATTTAATTTCCTATTTTGAATAAAATTGTCATGTTTAATTTGGTTACGCCTCGGGGAGCGGACCAAATTAGATTTACAACAAATTCCTTTTTTTGGGTATCTGAGCCTCGGGGAGTCACCCAAAGAAAATAATTTGTTGAAATTAATAAATCCATAAATAAAATATGTAATCAAATCTTGGAAATTTTGAGGTGATTCTCAAACGATAATTTCCTTATTTGATTAAAGAGGTGATGCTCTTACATATTGTTGTCTCCAAAATTAATTAGGAAATTGGTTTCCTATAGAGTTTTCTTAAATAAGATTTTCATGAAAATAATATGTGGTTGAATTAAGGGAATCTGTCTCTTAATTTAATAAGATTTGATTTAGAGAAATCAAAGTCTTAAACATATTATTTCCGAAATTGATTATGACAATTTAGGAAATTGTTTCCCAAAACAATTCCTTGAATAAAGTATGAAATTAGAATTAGGAAATCCAGTTCCTAATTCAATTAATGAGACTTGATAAATTAAGTCACATACATACTTTATTAAGGAAATCATTAGTACATGACATAATTATATGTCATGCATGTGCTTAGAAAAGAAAGGATGAGACCCAAAACCCCTTACAAAATATTAAGGCCAACACCTTCCATTAATATGGTTAGAACGGGAGTTTTGTTTCACGTTTGGGTTGATGGACACATCCATGCCCGGCTTGAACCTCAATATGTTCAAACCATGGAATTAGTTTATGATTAATATAGTTAGAGTCAGAGGTCAATCCTTAGTTTTGGTTGTTGGACACATCCAAGCCTGACTAAACGGTTGAATGAGCTCCAACCATATTAAAACTATTTCTTGATTAATGGGTCAGCCTTAAGCTTGGAGCATCGATTTGTTGTGTCACAGCCAAGGTCGATGTAAAGAGAGGTGCAGTTGGGTGCTATGTATATTGTTGCATACTTGTTAATGAGTTAACAACCCAATGATTTATGCAAACATTCAATTAGTTGATAGCATAAAGTGATAGTTACATATATGTGATATGTAATCGGTATAATTACCCACCTTCATAGTTAAGAATAACTTGATGGTCACAGCCATGGTTGTTCTTATCTATGGTTGGATATCAACCTATTTGGAGATGTTCCTACGATCTCCCGAATTGATAAAAAGGGTTATTCAATTCGAAAAATAAATAGGATTTAATTAATGTATGTTGATGCATTCTTTATCATTCTTCTCACATAAGCTCAATTTGTATTTCTAGGATAATCACTCGATCATGTCTTCTCTGAATTTGCGTTCCATTTTGGACACCAATAAGCTGACTGGGCCAAACTTCATGGACTGGCTTAGAAACCTGAGGATAGTCCTTAAGGCAGAAAAGCTTGCTTATGTCCTTGAAGAGCAACTTCCCAAACGTCCTCCTGAAGATGCAACTCCAGACCAGTTTCCTGAGTTGCTCAACCTGCTGAAGACTGTAGAGCCTTCTGTAAAGCAGGATCAGAAGACGATACTGTTAGTTGGTTCCTCAAAAAAAGGTTCTAAGAGGAAGCCCAAAGAACAAAATAAGGGAAGAAAGAAAAAGGCCAAAAAGACTGAAAAGGCACCAAAAGGCACTTGCCATCACTGTGGCAAGGAGGGCCACTGGCGAAGAAACTGCAAGGTTTATCTTGAGTCCTTGAAGAAGAAGGCATCCGATGCCCCATCCTCTTCAGGCATCTTCGTTATTGAATGTCACTCTATTTCCTCGTACACCTGGGTACTTGATACTGGGTGTAGCTCACATATATGTAATGACATACAGGGGCTAAGGAATTGAAGAAGACTCGTCAAGGGAGAAGCGAATTTGCGAGTTGGAAATGGAGCAAAGATTGCTGCTATTGCCATCGGAACATATTTGCTAAAGCTCCCTACTGGACTTGTCTTAGAATTGGATAATTGTTATTTTGTTCCTTCGTTAATAAAGAACATTGTATCTATTTCATGCTTGAATGAAAAGGGTTACCATTTAACTTTTAGTAACAATTGTTGTTACATAACTTTAAATGGTGTTCTTTATGGGAATGGAACTTTATGCAATGGTATCTACACGTTAGATTTATCCGGTGATGTTTTCAATATCGAAGTTAGCAACAAACGTGCTCAAATAGATAATCGAATAGACTCCTATACGTGGCATTGTCGTCTTGGCCATGTAAGTAAGAAACACATGACCAAATTACACCGATGTGGAATTCTGGAATCATTTGAACCCGGTTCATTTGATACATGCGAATCATGCTTAAAAGACAAGATGACCAAATTACCCTTTTTCGAAAAAGGTAATCCAGTGGGAGAATTGCTTGGTCTAATACATACTGATGTATGTGGACCAATGTCAACTCCTGCACAAGGAGGCTATTGTAACACCCCAAATTTGTCAATGTAAAATCATGACAATGTATGAAAATGGTTATAATGCAATGATATAAATTTCATGCAATCACATGCTATGAAATGTCATAAATACATGAAATATTATATTCATGAAATATTATTATCATGAAATATTAGCATGAGATATTATATTCATGAAATATTATTATCATGAAATATTAGCATGAGATATTATATTCATGAAATATTATTATCATGAAATATTAGCATGAGATATTATATTCATGAAATATTAGCATGAAATATTATATTCATGAAATATTATTATCATGAAATATTAGCATGAAATATTATATTCATGAAATATTATCATGAAATAGTATATGCATGAAATATTATTATCATGAAATATTATCATGAAATATTATATTCATGAAATATTATTATCATGAAATATTATCATGAAATATTAGATTCATGAAATATTATTAATAGTATGAAATTTCATGATGGGCTTGGCTTAATGGGCTTTGATATGGGTTAGTGCAAACTGTGATAAAAAGAAGAGCTAGAAAGGAGGAAGCAAGGATTGAACCTTAAACCTCCTAGTTGCACTCCCCATGTCATAACCAATGAACCAAGCAATATTTCATGTAGAAGGAAAAGGGAACATGCTTGTTAAAAGCTAGGGAAGTGAAGAGACATGTCTTTTCATGAGAAAAGTATAAATAAGGGAAGTTGGAATAACTTCCTCTTCTTCTCTTCTTCTTCTTCCTTCTCCACCGAAACCACCTTCTTCCTCTTCTCTTCTTCCATTTTCGAAAACCTCATTCAAGGGTTCTAACCCTAGGGCAATTGCAAGGAGGGAAGCCAAGTGTCTTTGCCTTCTACCAAGACCAAGGAGTCTTAGAGGAAAATTTGAAGAAAAAGGCTTTCACATACCCTTCAAGTGTAGGGTACCCTACGATTTAAAGAAGATTAAATTCCAGCGCTAGGATGTAAGTATCCCCTCGCCTGCAGTATAATGGTTATGTGTGATCCTTGTTATTTTTCTTGTACAAAATTTAGGGCTTTTCACCTTTGAAAGTTTCGGCCCCCTCTTGAAGGGAGGCCTTGGTCACTTTTTATTACATGGAAAGATTCCTTGAAATTTAGGGTATGCTTATATGTTGTTTCCCTTCATGTTGTAATACCAAAAAATTGGGATTTGCACCCTTATAAGTTTCGGCCAAGCATGATAGAAATTAGGGTTTGGGGATTTTATGATTTTCTATAATGGATTCATGCTTAGGAATGTAGATCAAGTGTTTGAATATATGTTTGTATGAATATTTGATACTCCTACCCTATGAAACTAGGGTTAGGGTTTAGATGGGTTTCGGCCAAGACCTAGGAATTAGGGTTAGTGGATGCTAACCCCACTTTGAGGGTTAAACCATGTTTAAATTGTTAACATGAAATATACTAGAGGTGTTTGTAAGAATGTTTGAAGGAATGCTTGATTGGAAAACCAAACTCCTTTACTTGTGAGTTTCGGCCAACCCTAGTTCTGGGGTTGAGAAGTACCTAATGAGACCATGAAGCATGCTACTACATATGTGATGTGTGTATAAATTATATGACCTATCTTGTTAGGTATAAAAGCATGCCTTATAGCCCATGGGGCACCTTGATGATATGAACATGATGTGTTTGATAATATGCTTAAAAAGGGTTACTCTATTGAAACTGGGATCAAGAGCACCCGAATGTGTGGTGTGTCCCTAGGGGATCAAGAGCACCCGAATGTGTGGTGTGTCCCTTTGAGAAGTGATTAAGAGTACCTTTAGGCATATACATATATGAGTAATAGCATGATAAATTACTTTACTTTGAAGGTTGTGTACCCGACTCGGAAGGGGGTCGTTAAACAAATCCAATGTGCATGTTAACTGAAGGTCATGGCATTGGTAGGACGGAAGGGTCCTGCTCTAATTAGATTGGTGGCTCGCTACCCCAATTTATTAGGGAACGCGCATGATGTGGTACTACAACTGGGCCCTAGATGATGATATGATATTTTGAAGTACTTACCATTATGGAACCTCTTTGAAAAACATTTCTCATCATGTGATCTTGTTCCGTAAAGTACTTAGAGATAAATTGATGTGATGTTTATGATGCTTTGATGAGATGCTTATGATGCTGATAATTCTATCTGATTACTGTGTACATGATATGATGTATCGATATGGATTTTGCGAGTAGGCCAGGATTCTTACTAAGCATGTTTTGCTTACTAGTTCATGTTGTTTTTCTTATGCTGCAGATAGCGGTAAGAAATACTTGAACTAAAGGAAGAGGCAGAGGGAAGGCTAGAGGATGTGTGTGGTGATGGCTCGGGAAAGGATGAAAGATTCTATCTACCTTAGTTTGTCTAGAATCTAACTGCTTCCGATAAAAGATTAAAATTGTATTACTATACTCTGAATATATGATGATTGTGACTACTCTACTGTTAGAGATATGGAACCTAGATCATGTTAGATAATACTATTATTAACGTCTAATTCTTATAGTATGCATGCTCAGTAAAATGCTAGATGTTTACTATTTCCGGTTGCTTATGAATGCTTCTTTTGTATATGCTTCTTTTGCATGTATCTAAGACTAGATAACTCTTGCTATATTCTTACTTGAGATTCCATGCTATAGTGTGTTAAATGATCTGCATATTAGGTTGTAAATGCATGTGGATATAAAAGAAATGAAAAAACCTTGCTTGGTAAATTAGTCTTCAATAAGCATGCTTATTACTAGTTCATGTATTGTAATTGTTTTGTTTGGATATACATGCTTACCTTGATAAATGATATGAATGTATGGACCCGTAACCCCGCCTTAAGGGTAGATATAAGGTCGGGCGTTACAAGTTGGTATCAGAGCAGGTTTCCCCTCCATCACACACACATCAAGCTTCCTCCTGCCGCTTCCAAGTAAGAAATCCTAACTCGCTTAGATTATTTCATGTACAGTGCTACTATATGAGATGAGTTATGCTTGCATGATATGAAGATGAGTAATACTTGCATAACATGTAAAGGTAGAATTATGACTGATGTAGTCATTTACTGTCTATATGATAGATATGGCTAGAAGGCGTAGTACTAGGGGTAACGAGACAGCACCCCCACCTGACCTGATGCAGGTGATCACTGAGCTGCAGCGCCAGGTCACTGAGCAGCAGCAGATGATAAACACTCTGATGACCCAGCAGACTAATACTGCCACCCCTGCGGGAAGTCAGGATGCCATAACCACTGAACCTCCGGCTGCACAGGCGCCCTCGGACACTATGGCCAGCGCAGTCCGACAAGAGGCCTATTTGATACCGTGGCAACGACTGAAGCCGGATAAGTTCTCCGGCATCGGCGAGCCGTGGGACGCTCAGTCCTGGCTCAAAACAGTGGAAAGCACCGTGGAACTTCTTGACTGGCCGGAACATGAGAAGGTCAAGTGTGTCTCGTTCTGCCTCTCCGGCGATGCTCGGATGTGGTGGGAACGGGTGAAGGCCAGAAGATCGGTGGATCAAATGAAATGGAAGGATTTCGAGGTTGAATTTCTAGAGGAGTTCTTCCATATGAGGGTGACCAACAGACATTTCGATGAGTTCACCGAATTTCGACAGGGGAATCTCTCTGTCAACGAGGCCGTCCAGAAATTTAACCGACTGGCACGATTGTGTCCTGAGCTGGTTAGTACTGAAAGGGAAAGGGTCAGATTAATGCTAAGAATGCTTAGGCCTGACATTGCTCTGAGTGTAGCTGGTGGCGTTCATAGGCCACAGACTGCAGAAGAGCTAGTCAGTGGTGCCTTGAATGCTGAGCACTATCTGAAGAATATCAGCCAGCAGAAGCAGGCCCAGTTAGTACACAGAATCAGAGTCAGTCAGGAAATCAAAAGACTCAGAACACCAACCCCCACTGGAAGAAGAACCACAACGGGAAAAGAAGGCCATGGAACAAGTCTAATGGTGATCCGAAAGGCAAGAAGCCTAAGCACCCTCCTTGTGCCACCTGTGGGAAGATGCACCTTGGGACATGCTACTGGGATGCCAAGAGATGTTATACTTGCGGGAAGGAAGGACACTTTGCCAGAGAGTGTCCTACTGCCGCTAAGGCACCTCAGCAGCAGTATATTCAGCACAAAGGTGCTCCTCCCCAGCTTCACCATATGCAGGCTGCGATTGATGGTACTCCTATTTATCAGGGGCGGTTAGAAGCCCCGCCTGCTACAACGGACGCCCGGGTTTTCTCGCTTACAAAGGAAGACGTGGCGACTGCCTCTACCGTTGTCACAGGTCAGATAATTATTTACAGTCATCCTGCTACTGCATTATTTGACACTGGAGCAACGCATTCCTTTATTTCTATGCTATATGCCACGAGATATGATATGCCACTGCAAGAACTAGATTGCAAGTTTCTGACTACATTGCCCTCGGGAGAGGTGATGCCCTCTACCCAAATGCTNGGGATTCTCTTTGAATTTATCGGCGAGCCGAAGAAGAAGACTGGCAAATTCTTATCGACTCTGAAGGCAAGGAAAATGTTAGAGAATGGATGTTCTGGATTTCTAGCTCATGTGGTTGATACTCGTCCTAGAGAGGACCCCGAAGCTAGAAAGACGTCGAAGTCGTACGCAACTATCCAGAGGTATTTCCTGATGACTTACCTGGGTTAGCACCTGAAAGAGATGTTGAATTTGCCATTGATTTGATTCCTGGTACTAACCCCATCTCGAAAGCACCATACCGAATGGCGCCGACTGAATTGAAGGAATTGCAAGGACAGCTACAAGAGCTTCTCGACAAGGGACTTATTCGCCCTAGTCATTCCCCCTGGGGAGCTCCCGTACTGTTCGTCAAGAAGAAGGACGGGTCGATGCGTATGTGTATCGACTATCGGGCATTAAACAATGTGACCATAAAGAACAGGTACCCTCTACCCAGGATAGATGATCTGTTCGATCAGTTAAAGGGAGCTACGGTTTTCTCTAAGATCGATCTGAGGTCTGGTTATCATCAAGTCCGGGTGAAAAATGAGGACATACCCAAAACTGCTTTCCGGACGAGATACGGACATTATGAGTTCGTAGTGATGCCGTTTGGAGTCACTAATGCTCCGGCAATATTCATGGACCTTATGAATCAGATTTTCTCGGCATTTCTCGACAGATTTGTGATCGTCTTCATCGACGACATCCTTATTTATTCAAGGACTTCTGAAGAGCATGCGGAGCACCTGAGTGTAGTATTACAGATTCTTCAGAAGGAACAACTGTATGCTAAATTTTCTAAATGTGAGTTCTGGCTGAACCAAGTATCATTCTTGGGACATGTTATCTCCAAGGACGGAGTGATGGTCGACCCAATTAAAATTGAGGTCGTAAGTAACTGGTCCAGACCCAAGAATGCCAGTGAGGTCAGAAGTTTTCTGGGGTTAGCAGGTTACTACAGAAAATTCGTAGAGAATTTCTCTCGGATTGCAGCCCCTATGACAGCTCTTACAAAGAAGGATAAGAAATATACCTGGACCGAGGAATGTGAGAAGAGTTTCTCTGAACTGAAAAGGAGGCTGACTAGCGCTCCTATATTGACTCTTCCCGAAAGTGATACAGGTTTCGATATGTACAGCGACGCATCCAAACTGGGACTCGGAGCTGTACTTATGCAAAATGGGAAGGTAATTGCCTATGCCTCTAGGCAACTGAAGGAACATGAAAAGAATTATCCTACCCATGATTTGGAATTAGCAGCGGTGGTCTTTGCGCTGAAAACATGGAGGCATTATTTATATGGCACTCAGTGCAAGGTCTTTACTGATCACCAGAGTCTGCGGTATTTCTTTACCCAGAAAGACCTGAATATGCGACAACGCCGATGGCTCGAGTTGGTCAAGGACTACGACTGTGAGATCTTGTACCATCCGGGAAAAGCCAACAAGGTAGCTGATGCTCTCAGTAGAAAATCGTGTGCCGCATTGTTGTCTTTATCAGCATTGTCACGACCCTTAGGGAAAGAGATTATGGATTTCGGAATCGAGATTATATCGGGACAGCTTTCTACTCTACAGATTGCGCCGACATTATTTGATGGTATTCTGGAGAAGCAGAATCTTGATCCGAGTTTTCAGAGAATCAAGCAAGAGATTCTTGAAGGCAAGGACGAGGGATTCCGGATTTCCGATAGTGGAGTCTTATATCTCCGGGATCGATTATGCGTTCCCGATGACTCCGACTTACGGACGAGGATACTCGAGGAAGCTCACGGCACACCTTACGCGATGCATCCTGGGTCTACCAAGATGTATCAAGATCTGAAAGGTAAATTTTGGTGGTCCGGCATGAAGAAAGATGTAGCCCATTATATTAGCATGTGTTTGACCTGCCAGAGGGTCAAAGCAGAACACCAGAGACCTGGGGGAGTTCTGCAGCCTCTACCTATTCCCGAGTGGAAATGGGAGGACATATCTATGGATTTCATATCAGGGCTGCCTCGGACTACGAATGGATATGATAGTATATGGGTGATTGTGGACCGGCTGACCAAGTCCGCGCATTTTCTGGCTATCAGAATGACTTATTCAGTTGAGCAGTTGGCTCAACTGTACGTCAAGGAGATTGTCCGACTACACGGGGTTCCCAGGACCATCGTCTCTGACCGAGATGGTCGATTTACTTCTGATTTTGGGGACACGTGCAGAAGGCCCTTGGCACGAAGCTAAAGTTCAGCACCGCCTTTCACCCCCAGACTGACGGGCAGACTGAACGAGTAAACCAGATACTAGAAGATATGTTACGAGCTTGCACCTTGGACTTCAAGGGAAGCTGGTGTCGATACCTGAGCCTGGCAGAGTTTGCTTATAACAATAGTTATCAGGCTACTATCGGGATGGCACCATACGAAGCACTATACGGAAGGAAATGCAGATCTCCTTTATGCTGGCATGAGAGTGGTGAAAAGAGGGAGATGGGACTCCAGACTGATATTATTAATGAGACCACTCAGGCCATAAAGAATATCCGCCAGAGGATAGAGACTGCTCAGAGTCGGCAAAAGAGCTACGCTGATAAGCGACGCAGACCGCTCGAGTTCGAGGTTGGGGATTCGGTATTTCTGAAGGTAGCCCCTATGAAAGGGGTGATGAGATTCGGAAAGAAGGGGAAACTGAGTCCGCGATACGTGGGACCCTATCAGATTTTGAGACGAGTAGGCAAGGTGGCCTACGAGCTGGAGCTACCGCCAGAAATGGCGGCTATCCACAACGTCTTCCATGTGTCGATGCTCAAGAAGTGTACCCCTGATGTGAGTCAAATGATAGAACCCCCACCAGTGCAAGAACAAGAGAGTCTTAGTTCCGAACGCCGACCGATCCAGATCCTCGATCGGAAAGTTAAAAGACTAAGGAACAAGGAAATATCCTTAGTAAAGGTTCTGTGGCGGAACGAGCAGTTCGAAGAAGCCACCTGGGAACAGGAAGATACGATGCGATCAAAGTATCCGGAACTATTTTAAAGTTCGGGACGAACTTTCTATAAGAGGGGGAGGATTGTAACACCCCAAATTTGTCAATGTAAAATCATGACAATGTATGAAAATGGTTATAATGAAATGATATGAATGCATGAAATATTATATTCATGAAATATTATTATCATGAAATATTAGCATGAAATATTATATTCATGAATATGGAATATTAAAAATATTATGAAATAATATTTTTGGAATATTATGAAATATTCTGAATTCATAAAATATTATTCATATTATGAAATTCCATGATGGGCTTGGTTTATTGGGCTTGGAAATGAATGGTGCTAAAAAGAAAGTGCAAAGTGGAGAAAGCAAGGATTGAACCTTGGACCTCCTAGTTGCACTCACCATGTCATAACCAATGAACCAAGCAATAATTCATGTAGAAGGAGTAAGGAACATGCTTGTTAAGTGGGTAAGAGTGAAGAGACATGTCTTTTCATGAGAGAAGTATAAATAAGGGAAGTTGGAAGTAACTTCCTTTTCTTCTCTTCTTCTTCTTCCTTCCCCCACCGAAACCACCATCCCCTTCTTCTCTTCATCCATTTTCGAAAACCCTCATCCAAGGGTTCTAACCCTAGGGCAACTACAAGGAGGAAAGCCAAGTACCAAGACCAAGGAACTCTTAGAGAAAAGTTGGAAGAAAAGAGGATCTTCACATACCCTCCAAGTGTAGGGTACCCTACGGTTTAAAGAAATTTCCAGCGCTAGGATGTAAGTATCCTCTCGCCTGTGGCATAATGGTTATTGAATGTATGTTTGTTTCATCCTTTTGAAAATTTACAAGAACTTCCCTAGTGGAAGTTTTGGCCAACTCTTGTAAGGGGTCCAAGAGAAGGTTTTTGATCCAACTTTGATGCATGGGAAGACCTTAAGATTTAGGGTATACATGTAGATGGATTTTCTTCATGGTGTCAAAAACAAAACCTAGGGT
Source organism: Boesenbergia rotunda (assembly GCA_024364735.1). NCBI lineage: Eukaryota > Viridiplantae > Streptophyta > Magnoliopsida > Zingiberales > Zingiberaceae > Boesenbergia > Boesenbergia rotunda. The sequence goes on from JAGFNQ010003104.1 coordinate 650,669, forward strand.
TTTGTCCTTTAATGGGTTTCGGCCACCTATGCTTGGAGGTCCAAGAAGGGGGTTTTTGATCAAGCTTTGATATATGCTAGTACCCCTAGGGACTTTATACTCATATGCGATATTTCCAAATTTTTGGAAGGACAAAAACTAGGGTTTGGTACCCTACAAGGTTTCGGCCAAGAGAAGAATGGCTAGAGTTTTTGTGTTGCTTGATATCCTATTATGTTCCCATGATTAGTGGTGTAGATAACATGTTTGTGTGAATGTTTGTGTGAAGGTTGGATGTCAAAAACCTAGCCTAGCCATGTTACACCATTCGGCCACCCTTGTAAGTTAGGGTTAGTGGAATCTAACCTCACTTTGAAGTATAAACCATGGTCAATTGTTAACATGAAGCATGCTACTACATATGTGATGTGTGTATAATTTATGTGACCTATCTTGTTAGGTATAAAAGCATGCCTTATAGCCCATGGGGCACTCTTATGATATGAACATGATGTGGTTGATAATATGCTTAAAAAGGATACTCTATTGAAACTGGGATCAAGAGCACCCGAATGCGTGGTGTGTCCCTAGGGGATCAAGAGCACCCGAATGTGTGGTGTGTCCCTTTGAGAAGTGATTAAGAGTACCTTTAGGCATATACATATATGAGTAATTGCATGATAAATTACTTTACTTTGGAAAGTTGTCTACCCGACTCGGAAGGGGGTCGTTAAACAAATCCAATGAGCATGTTAAGGTCATGGCATTGGTAGGACGGAAGGGTCCTGCTCTAATTAGATTGGTGGCTCGCTACCCCAATTTATTAGGGAACGCGCATGATGTGGTACGACAACTGGGCCCTGGATGATGATATGATATTTTGAAGTACTTACCATTATGGAACCTTTTTGAAAAACATTTCTCATCATGTGATCTTGTTCCGTAAAGTACTTAGAGATAAATTGATGTGATGTTTATGATGCTTTGATGAGATGCTTATGATGCTGATAATTCTATCTGATTATTGTGTACATGATATGATGTGTTGATATGAATTTTGCGAGTAGGCCCGGATTCTTACTAAGCATGTTTTGCTTACTAGTTCCTGTTATTTTTCTTATGCTGCAGATAGCGGTAAGAAATACTCGAACTAAAGGAAGAGGCAAAGGGAAGGTTGGAGGATGTGTGTGGTGATGGCTCGGGAAAGGATGAAAGATTCTATCTACCTTAGTTTGTCTAGAATCTAACTGCTTCCTATGAAAGATTGAAATTGTATTGCTATACTCTGAATGTGTGATCATGACTACTCTACTGTGATTAAGTTAGGGATATGGAACCCATGTCATGCTAGATAACACTATCATTAATGTCTAAACTTTGTAGTATGCATGCTAAGTAAAATGTTAGAATAATTGCTATTTTCTGTTTCTTATGAATGCTTCTTTTGAATGTATCTAAGACTAGATAACTCTTGCTATATTCCTATGTTGTATCTTGTTCAAACCATGTTTATTCCATGTTATAGTGTGTTAAATGATCTTCATATTAGGTTGTGAATGCATGTAGATATAAAAGAAATGAAAAACCTTGCTTGGTAAATTAGTCTTCAATAAGCATGCTTATTACTAGTTCATGTATTGTAATTGTTTTGTTTGGATATACATGCTTAACTTGATAATATGATACGAATGTATGGACCCGTAACCTCGCCTTTAGGGTAGATATAAGGTCGGGCGTTACAAGTTGGTATCAGAGCATGTTTTGCTTACTATACCAACTTGTAACGCCCGACCTTATATCTACCCTAAAGGCGGGGTTACGGGTCCATACGTCCATATCATTATATCCAAACAAAACAATTACAATACATGAACTAGTAATAAGCATGCTTATTGAAGACTAATTTACCAAGCAAGGTTTACTTCATTTCTTTTATATCTACATGCATTCACAACCTAATATGAAGATCATTTAACACACTATAACATGGAATAAACATGGTTTGAACAAGATACAACATAGGAATATAGCAAGAGTTATCTAGTCTTAGATACATTCAAAAGAAGCATTCATAAGAAACAGAAAATAGCAATTATTCTAACATTTTACTTAGCATGCATACTACAAAGTTTAGACATTAATGATAGTGTTATCTAGCATGACATGGGTTCCATATCCCTAACTTAATCACAGTAGAGTAGTCATGATCACACATTCAGAGTATAGCAATACAATTTCAATCTTTCATAGGAAGCAGTTAGATTCTAGACAAACTAAGGTAGATAGAATCTTTCATCCTTTCCCGAGCCATCACCACACACATCCTCCAACCTTCCCTCTGCCTCTTCCTTTAGTTCGAGTATTTCTTACCGCTATCTGCAGCATAAGAAAAATAACAGGAACTAGTAAGCAAAACATGCTTAGTAAGAATCCGGGCCTACTCGCAAAATCCATATCAATACATCATATCATGTACACAATTATCAGATAAAATTATCAGCATCATAAGCATCTCATCAAAGCATCATAAACATCACATCAATTTATCTCTAAGTACTTTACGGAACAAGATCACATGATGAGAAATGTTTTTCAAAAAGGTTCCATAATGGTAAGTACTTCAAAATATCATATCATCATCAGGGCCCAGTTGTCGTACCACATCATGCGCGTTCCCTAATAAATTGGGGTAGCGAGCCACCAATCTAATTAGAGCAGGACCCTTCCGTCCTACCAATGCCATGACCTTAACATGCTCATTGGATTTGTTTAACGACCCCCTTCCGAGTCGGGTACACAACTTTCCAAAGTAAAGTAATTTATCATGCAATTACTCATATATGTATATGCCTAAAGGTACTCTTAATCACTTCTCAAAGGGACACACCACACATTCGGGTGCTCTTGATCCCCTAGGGACACACCACACATTCGGGTGCTCTTGATCCCAGTTTCAATAGAGTAACCCTTTTTAGGCATATTATCAAACACATCATGTTCTTATCATCAAGGTGCCCCATGGGCTATAAGGCATGCTTTTATACCTAATAAGATAGGTCACATAAATTATACACACATCACATATGTAGTAGCATGCTTCATGGTCTCATTAGGTACTTCCCAACCCTAGGATTAGAGTTGGCCGAAACATACAAGTAAAGGAGTTTGGTTTTCCAATCAATCATTCCTTCAAACATTCTTACAAACACCTCTAGTATATTTCATGTTAACAATTTAAACATGGTTTAACCCTCAAAGTGGGGTTAGCATCCACTAACCCTAATTCCTAGGTCTTGGCCGAAACCCATCTAAACCCTAACCCTAGTTTCATAGGGTGGAGTATCAAATATTCATACAAACATATATTCAAACACTTGATCTACATTCCTAAGCATGAATCCATTAGAGAAAATCATAAAATCCCCAAACCCTAATTTCTATCATGCTTGGCCGAAAGTTGTAGGGCACTAAAACCCTAATTCTTGTTATCACACATGATGGAAAAATAACATAAATTCATACCCTAAGTTCCTAGGGATATCCTCATGCATCAAGAAGCAACCAAAGCCCATAAGTGGGTGGTGGCCGAAACTTTGTAGGGTACCAAACCCTAACTTTTGTCTTTCCAAAAAATTTGGAAACATCACATATGAGTATAAAGTTCCTAGGGGTACTAGCATGCATCAAAGTATGATCAAAAGCCTTCTCTTGGACCCCCTTACAAGAAGTGGCCGAAACTTCCACTAGGGAAGTTCTTGTGAATTTTCCAAAGAACAAAACAAGCAAACATTCAATAGCAATTATGCCACAGGCGAGAGGATACTTACATCCTAGCGCTGGAAATTTCGCCTTCTCTTAAACCGTAGGGTACCCTAGATTTGTAGGGCAAGTGAAAATCCTTTCCGAATCTTCTCTAGGGCTCCTTAGACTTAGTAGTGGCAAGAACCTTCAAAGGTCTTCTTCCTTCCAACTTTTCTAGGGCTAGAACCCTAGACTTAATTTTCGAAAATGAGAAGGAGAGGGGAGAGGGTCTCGGTGGGGAAGAGTGAAGAGGAAGAAGAAAAGAAGAGAAGGAAGTTACTCCAACTTCCCCTTATTTATACTTTTCTCATGAAAAGACATGTCTCTTCACTCTTACACACTTAACAAGCATGTTTCTTATTCTCTCAACAAGAAACAATGCTTGGTGTAGTGGTTAAGACATGGAGAGTGCAACTAGGAGGTTCAAGGTTCATTCCTTGCTCCCTCCTTTTTATCACCTTTTGCACTCATCCATATTAAAGCCCATTAAGCCAAGCCCATCATGAAATTTCCTAATATGAATAATATTTTATGAATTCAGAATATTTCATAATATTCCAAAAATATTATTTCATAATATTTTTAATATTCCATATTCATGAATATAATATTTCATGCTAATATTTCATGATAATAATATTTCATGAATATAATATTTCATGTATTCATGACATTTCATAGCATGCGATTGCATGAAATTTATATCATTTTATTATAACCATTTTCATACATTGTCATGATTTTACATTGACAAATTTGGGGTGTTACACATATAATCCGTAGTCCACCTCATGCACTAATATATATGCTTTTACTGCAATCTAATTTCCTTGACCTGGGTTACTCCGATATCTGCTAACTATGTCCACGGCACAACGGATATCTGCTCTCGTTTTTAACATACATGAGGCTTCCTATAGCTAATGCTAAAGGAACCGCCATTACCTACTCTATCTTCTTTTGAAAATCTAAACATATCTCCTTAGATAGAGTAGCTCTAAAACTGAAAAGTACAAAAACTTTTCTTGGAGGTATCCATGCTAAAATGAGTTAGGACAGTGTCTTGAATGAAGCTCGGGATAAGTACATCATCCTTGTCTGGAGATCCCTTAGATCTTTGATCCCCAAGGATGTGTTGTTGGTGCAGAAAGCACCAAAAGTCAAACCTGTGTTTTGATAATGGCAACAGGGTTCAAAAGTTAAGTATTACCTGTTATCTAACATGTCACTCTAGTGTGCAGAGTAAAAAGACCTAGCGAAGGAATGCTAGGCACTGGCGAAGGAATGCCAGGGTAAAAAGCCCTAGCGAAGGAATGCTAGGCACTGGCGAAGGAATGCCAGAGTGAAAAGCCCTAGCGAAGGACTGCTAGGCGCCAGGTGAAGGATAGCTTGGGACTGAAGCCCTAGCGAAGGAACGCTAGGCACCGGGCGAAGGACAGCTCGGTATCCAAGACCTGGCAAAGGACCGCCAGGAAAAAGTCCAACAAAAGGAGCGGTTGGCATCAGGTACATTCTCCCGAGAGGAGTAGGTTAGGACGCGTTCCCCGTCGAGGGAGTAGTAGGCGTCGGTTCGACCTAGGGCTCCATTTCGGAGGCCCAAAGTCAGAACCAAGACAGCCAAGGCTGTATAAAGTAATATTTTATTGTTTTATTGTGTTTTGGACTAACCCTGGATGCAGGACCGAAGGAACGAGTGTCTGCAGCTCAGAGAGCCTCAAAGGAATGAGGCAACAGCTGACCAGGGCGCTCGGAGTGTCCCGGGCGCCCCCAAGGTGAACACAAAACACAAGAAGGCAAAGCAAGCTTCGACAGTTCAACTCCCGGGCGCCCCCGTGCTCTCGGGCGCCCCCACTGTCCCGGGCGCCCCCAGCACTCCGGGTGCCCCCAACAGCAAAGCATCGAAGCTCATCCAAGTGAAGCCAAGGGATAAAGTTTTGACCCGGTCAACCCGGGCGCCCCCAGCGCTCCGGGCGCCCCCAGCGCTCCGGGCGCCCCCAGCGCTCCGGGCGCCCCCAGCGCTCCGGGCGCCCCGGTAAAGGTCTGATCCCGAATTTGAAGGGATAGAAGCTGACCGAGACCGAGGCGGATCATGTGACACGTGGGGGGGGGGGCGCCCCCGACGTCCCGGGCTCCCCCAGGCCCTATATAAACGGCCCTCGACCCCAGGCTTCACAGCAACACTTTCAATCAACGCTTCTACGCTCTTCTGCTCTCGCGTCTCGCTCCGGAAACCTCCCAACTCGAGCCAACGACGTCCCGCTGCTCCGAAAAAGACAACCTACATCGGACGTCGGTAAAAGAAGAGTTTTCTTTTTATTTGTTAAGTTTACTGTGCTATATTTGTAACTCAAAACTGTAAACTGTTTTTTGCGCCTCATATAGAATTGCCCAAAGTAAACGATCAAAGATCGTGGGCCTTGGAGTCGGAGTCGACCTAGGCTCCGAACCAAGTAAAAAATTACTGTGTTCGCGTGTTTTGTTTTTATCTTCCGCTGTGCAAATTCTCTATCTTAAATCTGAACATTTTCCGATATTCACCCCCCCTCTATCGGTTCTCTCGATCCAACAAGTGGTATCAGAGCGGGGAAGTTCAAACTTGGTGCAACCACCAGTTTGAAAATTTTTCGGATTTTTTTTAATTTTCTGTTTCTCGTTCGAATTTCTTCTAAACTTTTCGTATGAACTTTTCTCCGTTAATCGAGGTTGGTGCAACACCCCTCGATATTTTATTTTCCTTATCCCGCACTACTAATCCAAGACCAAGTCTTGGGAAATTTTTTTTTGTTGTTAGTTATCTTTTTCAGGTTAAATGGCCATGCAAGAAGGATTTAGCACCGCCAGACCTCCACTTTTCAGTGGAGAAGACTTTTCTTACTGGAAAAATCGAATGGAGGTCCACCTGAAAACTCAGGTAGACATGTGAATTATCATCCAGTCCAGACTGGAGATCCCCAAAAACGCCGAAGGAGTACCGCAGACCTACTCAGAATGGGACAACGCCCTGAAGCGCAAAATTGAAGCCGATGCAAAGGCGACCCAGACTCTCCAATGCAGATTGACAAAAGAAGAGCTGAACCGAGTGGGCCCTTCAACAGTGCCAAGGAGCTGTGGGCAAAGTTGATCGAGCTGCACAAAGGAACATCAGACACCAGGATCAGCAAGAGGGATCTGCTCCTGAACAAATTGTATACCATCAAGATGGCCGACAATGAAACAGCAACCCAACTTCACGCACGAATCCAAGAATTGATGAACGGTCTTCACACTATAGGTCACAAGGTCGAAAACCGTGACCTAATAAGGTATGCCCAAAATGCTTTCCCTAGAAATACCTTATGGGCATCTATGGTAGATGCATACAAGGTTTCAAGGGATCTCTCTAAAACTAAATTAGATGAATTGTTTTTTGAGTTAGAACTTCACGAACAGACTAACTGCAATATAGCCGAGAAAGGTATTGCCTTTGTTGCATAAAAAACTGGAAGATCAACAAAGAAGAAGCCACAACCTGAACCCGAGTCTAACTCAGACTCAGACGCTGAAGACGAAGAAGGAGATCGATCTGAGCTGGTCCGACTGGCCCGAAGCTATTATAAAAAATTTAAGAACCAAGCCAACAAATGGAAAACAAGCCAAAGAAAGGATGAACCTGCTGAACCCGCGAGTGACAAAAACAAGCCCAACGTAACCTGCTACGAGTGCAAGAAGAAGGGCCACTACAAGACGGAGTGTCCAAACCTGAAGAAGAAGAAAAAGACAAGAAGAAAGAAAGCACTACAAGCAACCTGGGATGAATCTTCCTCAGAAGAAGAAGAAGAAGCACCCCAGTCCAACCTTCTAGCCCTGACCGCCTCAGAAGAAGTCGGGACCGAGTCAGAGTCAGAGCAGGACGACGCCAGACTAACCTTTTCAGAAGACGGCGAGATCAAGGTAAGTGGGTTCAATAGAAGTCAATTAAATGATCTTATCTCTTATCTTTCTCGAGATTTGGCGAAAGCCAAACTCCGAGTCGAATCCCTCCGACAGGAAGTAAAACTCCTGAATGAGGGAGCTGACTCTAAGTCCTTAATCGAGAAAGTTCAAGAAGGAACTCCTACTCAAGTTGTAAAACTTGAGAAAGAGAACTCCTCCATGAAAACTCAGGTTAAGGATCTTAGAGCGGCCTTAGAACGATTCACTTCTGGTTCCAAGGGTCTTAACATGATTCTTGGAAAATAGAAGTCCGTTCTAAATCAATCCGGACTTGGCTATAGAACCAAATCCCGACAAAGATCTTATTTTGTTGTACTAAATCAGTCCAGAGGTAAAGTTCAGGCATGGGTACCAAAACTGTACCTGAACAAACTAACTGGATCAAATCAGTATTGGATCCCCAAGGACAAGATTCACATCTTGCCTAATCATTATCGTGGCTATAGTCCAAGAGGAGCCAAATTGAAAACTATATTTATTGTTAAATAAAATTTAATTCTTGCAATTTGCCTGATTGATTGTTTATTTAAATTTCTGCAATTTACCATGCTTAGACCTAGGTTAGTATAAGGACTGAACAAACTTAACTGAAACTTGAAAACATAGTATTGGGTGGAGGTGAGATGATAGTACGTTAGGGAAACCAATTCTAATAAGATCAAGTTCACTTGGTCTCTTTAGACTGGTGAAACTAGCCGAAGTTACCGATCCAAAATGCAAACTAGTTAGACCAGAACTTTTTCAAAGATTAATTTTGAAAATGAAATTTCATTAAACGGCTTTGTCAAGGAAAGGGTTGATGATCCAATAAGGCTACGGCCAAAGAAGGCCTAGTGCCTCATCAAGACCTGGAAGCCAATTTTTGAATTTCAATTTCAAATTACTTTTTGTTAAATTCAAATCTAACACAATTTTCAGTTAAGTATAGATTCAAACATTTTCTCTCAAAATAAACCTAACTATTTTCAAAAATTAATTTAAGGCTTTCAAAATAAATAATAATTTTTCAAAATAATTTTACTTATCAAAACCTGTCTCACAAAACCTATAAGGCTAACGTGATTGAAACCCTTAGACTTGGGTGAGACAGACTAGGCAGTGAAACTCAATTTAAGCTATTCCTGACTCTAATTGGATCCAAATCAATAAAACTCTTTATGTGTAGGAACATAAAGATTTGGACCAATGGATGTTGGATAGCGGTTGCTCCAGACACATGACTGGAGATAAATTGAAGTTCACCAAACTCAAGTTCAAGAACCTAGGCTCAGTGGCATTTGGCAACAATGCTACACTCAAGGTAATTGGGTCAGGTAATATTGAGCTTAAAACTGACTTTATTATTAAGAAAGTTCTTTAGGTTGAAAACTTCAAATTTAACTTGCTTAGCATAAGTCGGTTATGTGATTCTGGTTATATAGTCACCTTCAACAATTCTAACTACCTGATTAGAAATATACAAGACTCAGAAATCATGCTTAAGGGCACTAGGAAAAATAATGTATACACTATAAACCTTCCCCTAGTACCCAAATGTATGTTAACTCAGTTAGAACAATCAAACCTCTGGCATAGGAGACTAGGTCATACTAACTTAAGAACTATCTCAAAAATCACCCAACTTGGACTAATTAAAGGCATACCTAAAATTAAAAATCATGAAAACCTAATATGTGAATCATGTAATCAAGGTAAACAAACCATATCTAATCACAAACTAATCCAATCTGACCTAACTCAATCCACACTTGAGCTCCTGCACCTTGACCTATTTGATTCACATGGAGCCAAGTCACTAAGCGAAAATCGATACTGCTTAGTAATAGTTGATGATTATTCTAGATTCACCTGGGTTAGGTTTCTAAAAACCAAAGATGAAACCCTAAAACTATTTAATGAATTCTGTAAATTAATTGAAAATCAAAACGACACCAAAGTTAAAAGACTTAGGAGTGACCACGGGGGAGAATTTGAAAATCAACGGTTCGAGGAATTTTGTAAGGTCAATGGGTATTTGCATGAATTTTCATGTCCTAGAACCCCCCAACAAAATGGGATAGTAGAAAGAAGAAATAGAACATTACAGGAAGCCGCTAGGGCTATGCTAAATGAATTTAACTTAGCAAACCAATTTTGGGCAGAAGTGATTAGTACGGCTTGTTACATCCAGAATAGGGTTCTAATTAACAAGCGACACAACAAAACACCTTATGAACTATACTACCATAGGCTCCCAAATCTACACTACCTAAGGGTCTTTGGATGCAAAGTCCATATCCTAAACACCAAAGACTACTTAGGGAAATTTCAATCCAAATCAACCCTAGGTATCTTCCTAGGATACTCAACCACAAGTAGAGCCTATAGAGTTTACAACAAACAAACTAAGAAAATTGAAGAAACAACTAAATTAATATTTGATGAAGAAGTCAACTCAACATCTGATAATCCAGACCTAACTTCATCAAATTCTGATCAAGAAAATAATGAACAAACTAGTGAACCCTTAATTGAATCCTTAAACGAACTAACTATTGAACCAATTAATGAGTCAACTGAACCAATTATCGAACCAACAAATAAACCAGCACAAAGAGTCGAATCAAATAGTGAACCAAACCAACCAGCCGGACCTGAGGCTGAACCAAGTTCTAGGAGAACCAAGAAACCCAGACTTAGTCACCCAACCGATCAAATTGTGGGTGATCCAACTCTAGGAGTTAGGACTAGATCCTCCTATAGAAACCTTAGTCAAATAGCTATGATATCAAAAATAGAACCTAAATCTATAGATGAAGCCCTACCTGACCCTGATTGGATCATAGCTATGCAAGAAGAATTAGCCCAATTTGAAAGGAACCATGTCTGGGAACTAGTACCTAAACCTGAAGGCAAATCCATCATAGACACTAAGTGGGTCTTTAGGAATAAGCTAAATGATCAAGGAGAAATAGTTAGAAAAAAGCCCGCTTAGTAGCTAAGGGATTCAGCCAAGTAGAGGGATTAGATTACGATGAAACATATGCCCCAGTAGCTAGACTTGAGTCCATTAGAATGTTGTTAGCCTTTGCATCCCATAAAGGATTTAAACTATACCAAATGGATGTAAAGTCAGCCTTCCTAAATGGATTCATTAAAGAAGATGTTTATGTAGGACAACCCCTGGGTTTGAGGACTTAGACAGACCTGACCACGTTTACAAATTAACTAAAGCACTATATGGGTTAAAACAAGCACCTAGGGCTTGGTATGAACGTTTATCAACTTACTTAACTTCTAAAGAATTTAAACAAGGACGAATTGACTCAACTTTATTCATTAAAACCCTAGGAAAAGATATATTTATTGCCCAAATTTACGTAGACGACATAATCTTTGGTTCCACCAACACAAACTTCCTAAAAGAGTTTGTAAAAATAATGGAAAATGAATTTGAAATGAGCTTAGTTGGTGAGCTTACCTTTTTTCTAGGTCTACAAAGTAAACAAACTAGAGATGGAAACTAATTCCATCAATCCAAATATGCTAAAGAGTTAATAAAGAAATTTAAGATGGACAACTCTAAAAGCATAAGTACTCCCATGGCCACTAATGTAAAAATAGATAGTGACCCTGATGGTAAACCAGTAGACCTCAAAGTATATAGAAGTATGATAGGTAGTCTACTGTACCTTACAGCTAGCAAACCTAACATTCTTTTTGCTGTAGGGATGTGTGCTAGATACCAAACCTGTGCTAAGGAAACACACTTAGCAACCCTAAAAAGAATACTAAGATATATAAAGGGCACCCTAAATGTAGGGATTTGGTATCCTAGAACCTCAACCTTCAATTTGTCAGGATACTCGGATTCTGACTATGCTGGTTGCAAATTAGATAGAAAGAGCACAAGTGGAAGCTGCCAACTGTTAGGAAATAGTGTAGTGAGTTGGTACAGCAGAAAACAACACTGTGTAGCTCTGTCCACAACTGAAGCTGAGTATGTAGCCTTAGGAGAGTGTGTAGCACAACTTTTATGGATGATGCACACTCTTAAGGACTTCCAGCTCAACTACACCCAAACTCAAGTATTTATTGACAATATAAGCTCAATTAATCTAATGAAAAACCCAATACAACATTCTAGAACAAAACACATAGAAGTTAAACATCACTTCATAAGAGACCATGTAGCCAGGGGTGAGATAGTACCTAAACATATAGACTCAAAATCCAACTTAGCTGAAATATTCACAAAACCCTTACCTGAGTCTGAGTTCAGCTCACTAAGAAGGCAGTTAGGATTGTGTTCTGTAGAATAGATTAACTCAATTTTGTTCTGCTTTACTTGATTTAAAAATCAATTTCTAAAAGAATTTTTAAAACTGGTTTACTTAATTTCAAAATCAGTTTTTTTTACAAACTTTTTTAAACTTAGTTTTACTTCAAAACTATCCCCTTTCAAAACTAAGGCTTTTTCGCAAATGGACTTAGCCTAGGCCCTAACCCTAGAACTGCATGCACCTATAGATTTAGAAGCCAACATCTCACATGCACCTTAGGGTACTTTTGATTGATAACCTAGAAAGGGTTGAGATGCTTAGGTCTTTGCCTTAATTCAAGATGCTTTAAGTCAGTGCATCTGCAGTAATTGGGGCACTAAATATAACTTATACAGCAATCAAGTTAAGTATCAAGTTTAGAAAATCTAACTTGAACAGAAACACTTAACTTGACTAACCCTAGCAAAAACTACTGCTTATAACAGTTAGTGAGTACCTAAGTGGGTTAGACAGGTCTCTACAAGAAAAAATCAACTGATTTGGTCTAAGTCCTGGTTCAGTACAGCAAAGTCATGCAAATATTTTTCTTTATAAAATTTATTTCCGTTCTAAAATTTAATTTCTGCTATATTTATCTGTTTTTTGATATATGGCAAAGGGGGAGAGATAGAAAGGAGAGAGTTTAAATTTGTTTTAACTCAAATTTTTTTTTAAACTCTATCCTTTATTCAAAAAGTACTAAGTTTTTCAAAACACTCATGCCTTTTCAAAACTTTATTAAGTACTTAAACTTTTTCAAAACTTCATTTAAGGCTCTGATACCAAGATAGGAAAGGAGAGAGCTTAAGTTTTTTCAAAGCTTTATACTTAAGTTTTTCAAAACTTAATACTTAACTTTTTGAAAACTTTATTAAGTACTTAAGATTTTTCAAAACGTTTCTAAGTACTTAAGCCTTTCAAAAATTATCTAAGTACTTAAGCTTTTCAAATTTCAAAAATTATCTAAGTACTTAAGCTTTTCGAATTACAAAAATTTTTCAAAAATTTTCCAAGTACTTAAGCTCTTCAAAAATTCTTCTACTTAAGCCTGTCAAAGTCTTTTCTAAGTACTTAAGTTAAAGCTTTCAAAAACTTTTGAGTACTTTAAACCTAAGGCTTCAAATTTTTAAGTACTCTAAACTCATGCTTTCAAAAACTCCTCTATGTACTTTTAAAACTTAAGTTATCAAAAGATTTCCAAAGTACCTAAACTTAAGTTTTCAAAGTGCAAAATCATTCTATGTAAAGTTTTTAAAACTTAGAACCCCACGAAGTTTTGAAAAATCTAGGGGGAGATTCCTTCCAGGGAGAGGGAACAAATTTTTATGCTTTTGATTAAACTTAACTTTTTGAACTGGGGTTGCCATAAATCAAAAAGGGGGAGATTGTTGGTGCAGAAAACACCGAAAGTCAAACCTGTGTTTTGATAATGGCAACAGGGTTCAAAAGTCAAGTATTACCTGTTATCTCACATGTCACTCTAGTGTGTAGAGTAAAAAGTCCTAGCGAATGAATGCTAGGCACTGGCGAAGGAATGCCAGGGTAAAAAGCCCTAGCGAAGGAATGTTAGGTACTGGCGAAGGAACGCCAGAGTGAAAAGCCCTAGCGAAGGACTGCTAGGCGCCAGGCGAAGGATAGCTTGGGACTGAAGCCCTAGCGAAGGAACGCTAGGCACCGGGCGAGGGACAGCTCGGTATCCAAGACCTGGCAAAGGACCGCCAGGCAAAAGTCCAACCAAAGGAGCGGTTGGCATCAGGTACATTCTCCCGAGAGGAGTAGGTGAGGACGCGTTCCCCGTCGAGGGAGCAGTAGGCGTCGGTTCGACCTAGGGCTCCATTTCGGAGGCCCAAAGTCAGAACCAAGACAGCCAAGGCTGTATAAACTAATATTTTATTGTTTTATTGTGTTTTGGACTAACCCTGGATGCAGGACCGAAGGAACGAGTGTCTGCAGCTCAGAGAGCCTCAAAGGAATGAGGCAACAGCTGACCAGGGAGCCCGGAGTGTCCCGGGCGCCCCCAAGGTGAACACAAAACACAAGAAGGCAAAGCAAGCTTCGACAGTTCAACTCCCGGGCGCCCCCGTGCTCCCGGGTGCCCCCGCTGTCCCGGGCGCCCCCAACAGCAAAGCATCGAAGCTCAACCAAGCGAAGCCAAGGGATAAAGTTTTGACCCGGTCAACCCGGGCGCCCCAGCACTCCGGGCGCCCCGGTCATGGTCTGATCCCGAATTTGAAGGGATAGAAGCTGACCGAGACCAAGGCGGATCGTGTGACATGTGGGGGGGGGGCGCCCCCGACGTCCCGGGCGCCCCCAGACCCTATATAAAGGGCCCTCGACCTCAGGCTTCGCAACAACACTTTCAATCAACGCTTCTACGCTCTTCTACTCTCGCGTCTCACTCTGGAAACCTCCCAACTCGAGCCGACGACGTCCCACTGCTCCGAAAAAGACAACCTACATTGGACGTCGGTAAAAGAAGAGTTTTCTTTTTATTTGTTATGTTTACTGTGCTATATTTGTAACTCAAAACTCTAAATTGTTTTTTGCGCCTCATATAGAATTGCCCAAAGTAAACGATCAACAATCGTGGGCCTTGGAGTAGGAGTCGACCTAGGCTCCGAACCAAGTAAAAAATTACTGTGTTCGCGTGTTTTGTTTTTATCTTCCGCTGTGCAAATTCTCTATCTTAAATCCGAACGCTTTCCGATATTCACCCCCCCTCTATCGGTTCTCTCGATCCAACATGTGCCTTACTATTCCCAAGTCCTTCATAATTGTTTGGACGACCATACCCTTACGTCCGATAGTATTTCATTATTGTTGTCAATCAACAAAATATTATCTACGCTTAGCACAAGAATACCACTTCGTTTTTGTTACATCGCTTATACACACAATCTCATCCGTCCTTTGAATAAATCCATATGACAGGATTTATCTCTTCAAAGTTGATGACTCTTGTCATAGGACTAGGGATTCGGTTCATGTTCACCAAGGACCAAGTCCATAGACTTTCCAAGAACATGAATCCTTTAGGTTGACTAACAACCCGCCCACTACGATAAGGTATCCCCTGTGTATCTTCTGTGACACGAGGTGCAGTGCCTTGTGGTATTCCTCTTGTACAGTTGGTTCTAAGGTCAAAATGTACCCCTTATTTGATTTACTCAGAATAATTCTACTCATGGGCTTGCAGTTTATTTTATAGTCATTTTCCTAAGAATCAGACATACATACCAACAAATATCATCTGATCCTTAGGACTATTAAACCACCTTCTGTTCCCTTAGGATAGCCTATGAATATATGCACTAGATTCTAACTTATCAGTGTCTCTCTTCAGCTCATGTGCTGAACTACCCATAATCTGAACATGCCTTAGACTAAGCTTTTGCTTAGTCCATATTTCTATGGTTTTAAGAGACTACTGAGCTAGATAGTATCAAGCATATACACCGTCGTATCCAGGGCATATCCCCTTGAACAATTCTGGCTAATCTTAGAGTGGCTTATCATCTTCCTAACCATTACCTTAAGAGACCTTCTTCCTTCCACGTGTTGTACCGTTCTGTTGGGGCACACCAAGTGCAGTAAATTTGGATCGAATCCCAAACACTGATAAGTAAGTCCTACAACTATCCTTCAAGGTACTTGCCACTACAATATAATCGTAATGTCACCATACTTTTACTCTGATGCTTATCCGCATCAGACTTGGATTCTTTGATCTCATCAAAGAAATTAGTCTTGCGGTACATCAAGTAAATGTACTTTGACCCTTGAATAATTGTTTATGAAATAAACAAAATCTTCAAGGCTACCTTTATTCTAGATAGACTAAGGACATATACTTATCAGGATGAACCAACTACTACATACTTTTAACTCTATGCCCCATGGTTTAGAATAAAAACCTCTTTGGTCTTGTTACCTTCCTAGTAAGAGTCAAAAATCTTAAGGAAGACAAGTCTTTCACCACCAATGAACTCGAGAGCTCATTGGCTATCAACCTTTGAATCCCACTAAAGGTTAATAAGGCCAAGCCTTTAGAGCTAAAATATATGTTTGGTTCTACTTGGAAGGAACTTTTCTCTTACTTTGGTTAGAAGATAAGCTATTTAATTGCATCATGGGAGCTTTTGGTTTTTAAGCTAA
Organism: Boesenbergia rotunda; assembly: GCA_024364735.1. Classification (NCBI taxonomy): domain Eukaryota; kingdom Viridiplantae; phylum Streptophyta; class Magnoliopsida; order Zingiberales; family Zingiberaceae; genus Boesenbergia; species Boesenbergia rotunda. The sequence goes on from JAGFNQ010003104.1 coordinate 666,877, forward strand.
TTTCCTATCTATGCACTTTAACAGATAATCCTTCTATTCCTTTTTTAACAATAAAAGTAATAGAATATCTTATTCCAGAAACTGAACAAAAAGTTCTTTCCAAAAATTAAGTTGATAAAAGCAATTTGTATAGAACCAAAACTATATCATCCTATGCTAAAGGCATAAATAAATAAACTCCCACTACAAAAGTCATCTCTATTGCCTATCCATGTAGTCAGTAATATCCTCCTCAGCTAGCCGTCGGGTTTCCTGGAGCCCCTGCATAAAAATGCAGACATGATTAGTGGCATCCGTATCTACACACCAAGTACCGGTAGATATCATCGCTAAATATGTTACAACCAAAAAAGAAGAAAATATACCTGAATTATTACCCTGACGGCGGGGACAGTCCGCCTTCCAATGTCGTGACTGCTTGCACACAAAGCACTTGCCTTTCGGCTTCTTCATGCATCCCTGAGGTCCATGTAATCCTGCTACTTTCTTTGCCCCAGCATGTTTCTTCTTCTTTCCTTTCGGTTTAGAAGTAGAAACCTCTTGAGCAATGAAAGTCTGCTAGCTCTGAAGAGAAAACGTCTCTGCTGCCTCAAGTTCTGTTAGAAGCCTTGCCCACGAATATGAACACTTGTCCATATTGTAGCTTAGGCGAAACTTCTTAAAACTCTTTGGTAGAGATTGGAGGATGAGATCGACCTGGGTTTCCTCATCGATTTGTGCTCCAAGGATTTCCATCTCTTTCAGCCAAGCCATCATTTTGAGAACATGTTCCCTTACGGGCATACCCTCAACTAAGATGGTTGTTGTCATGTTCTTCATTACCTCCTGCCTAGTGGCCCGATTACTTTGCCCAAAGAGTTCATCGAGTTTGGATGTTTTATCACTGGTAATGGAAAGAAGCCTGATTTTGATGACACTCAGTCGTCTCGTCTGCTTCTAACCATTTCCTAAAATATTCAAACTCCTCATCTGTATTAATCTCGCTAGGGTTTTCGGCACAGAACTCGATAGATCACACATTTGGGTTCCTCGGCAGTAGAGACAAAGTCCATATTTAATTCCCAATCCATATTGTTATTAGGGGCATTAATTTGGTTTTCTCTTTGTATTAGGTCAAGTGGGTCTAGATCCATTTTAAAATACCTGAGAATAATAACAATCACACACTTTAGTTTTTGAAAATAAATTGACTCCTCAAAATAATAAATTTTTAAAAAACAACCAACACCTCAAAACATCGAGAATTTCGCATGCCACGATGGTGTGAACGTATACGAATTCTACATTTGTGAGAGGAGGTTTTACCCATTTATTTTACTATCTTGTCATCCTAACTTTTTGACAAGTAAAATTAATAATTGGTCCTCTTTGGCCATACAAATAATAGCAGTGGCTCCAATGGGGAGGATACTATTATTTGTATCTAAGTATTTACTATTACACGGCACTAAGAAAAATTATATCCGATTATGTGTCTTCCGATAGGGAAGTACACATGCTCTTCAATAATTTCCTATAGTCTTTTCTGACCTAGTGATCCGCAGAACAAGCTCATCCGATGGGGAGGAAGGCACTCAGAGCCGACGTGCAGACTTGTTCGCATCACTTATCATATTGTAATGGAGGTCACGAGACCCTTAGGGTCCCTCTCCCACTTAGTTATTTACGTTGAGGTTTTTCACATGCACACACACACGACAAGCACATAAACCAATATAATAAACAAGTAAAAATCCTAGATTTATCCAACTACTATGGCCTTGATCTCCAATGCGCCTCGAGTCGTGTCGCCACCTCGTCCACTCCATCCTTTACATGCGCAAGCCACCATGAAGGAGTCCCCGAGCCGAGATGACTAGCTTACTTATTTACATCCATTGATCCTATGCTCCACAAAGGAGTGTACATGTAATGTAGATCAAAAGTAAATAAAAGCATGGCTAAACAGGTGTCATATTTAATTACAAAAATTAAATAACTAATTTAGCCTCGTCAACCCCGAGGATTCAATTAATTTACAACACAGACAATCAATCACATACATAACCATTAATGCCATAATAGTTGGAATCTAGTGCCTGCAACAAAGAGTTAGCCTAGACACATCCAAATATTATCCAGCAATAATAAAGTACATGATAATATGTAGAAAAATAACCGAATCCTAAACACACAAAACCGAAAACCTCACTCTGATACCAATTGTTGGGAATAATCCCTTTAATGGCTTGAGGGTTTCCTAAGCAACCACGGGGCCAAACATGAGAGACCTCTCGATGTCTATGGATTAAAATTTAATCCGAATAGAGACCCGTCTCCCAAACGACCATCTCGTCGTCATGTCAATTAATTCAAGTCACAACTTAGCCAAAACCAAAGTTAAGGCCATATAACTTTTCCAAATTAATTGACCATGGAAAAGACGATGAATGGATCACCGATTCTTGCATTTATTATCGGGGTCCATGACATAAATTAATTATCATATTAATTAACTAATAATTAATCTATGATAATTAATTAACAACATGCAATGATAGACAAAATCAAAGCAAGAAAGTAACATGAAAACAAGAGGAGCTAGGGAGAGGTATACCTCGTCGTTTACCTCGCAGTCTTCTACCATATGACCCTCCCCTCTCGGACGTCATGTGGGTGACAAGCTACCGAGATGCGGAGTCACCAAGAGTCCACCAATCAATCCACTTCTTCCATATTCCTTAGCGCCAACAAAACCCTAATTTCTAGGGTTTTCCTGCCAGCCCACTCCACCTCTCCTAGAGCCGCTGGCGAACACCAAAAGACCAAGGAACACCGACCACTAGGAATCTGAGATGAAGATGGAAGAGAAGATGAAGAAGATGGAAGAAGAACAAGAGAGAATCTCCTTCTTCTTCCTCCCAAAACCCACCGGAACTTCTATTCTCCTTCCTCACTATCGCCAGCGCCAACAAGGAACAAGATCCCTTGCTTTCTAGCAGCCGGCTACTTCCTTCCCTTGCTCCCAGCATGCACATAACAAGGAAGAGGAAGCGTAGATGCTTGAAGAAGAAGAACAGAGAAGGAGAAGAAGAGGAGAAGATGACTTCTCTTCTTTCACCGTCGGTGCCGCAAGCCTTCACTTTATTGCCGCCGGCGAGCCTTCCTCCTTCTCTTCTACTCCTCGCCGAACACCAGAGAGTTCATCCTAGATCTGTTGATACTTTACGCTGAAAAGGAGGAGGAGATGAAGATAGTTGGAGAAGGAAACCACTTCCCTTCTCCTCTCCTTCAACCGGCGCCTATCAACCCTAGGAGAGAGAGAGTAGTTAGGGTTTTTGGGTTTTCTTGCCTTGGATTGATTCAAAATATTGTTCCATGACTCCTATGGGGTATCTATAGGGCTAAGGTAGGGACCATGAGGAGGAGTTGGTTCTTGGCCCGCTAATGGATCCAAACCCGATCCATTAATGGAGATACATTCCACTAAAGGATCACATTGAACTTCCTCACCAACCCTCATATTTTCAAATGGGCTCCACTTATTATGAGTCGTCCATCTCCCCGTGTTTAAGATATCGAATGCCTGATAATTAATTTAAATTACTGATAATTTTAATTAATTATCCTCTTGATCCTTGATTAGTATCACTCAAATTTTTCATCATGTCGGACCATAGTCCACTTGCAAGATTTGACATGACGATCCTTTTGAGCTCACCAAGGGGGCATCATCATCCTGACTCACCAGGACATGGATTCCATCAATAATCAATGGCACATCATATAATTAATATTATTTCTTAATTTACCGGGTCTATTGATTTAACAGAATAAATCTCATCCATTGGTAAGTCAAAGAATTAATAATTAATTATACGTGCCCGTTATTATTTCAGGATTAAGAAATCGTACTCTATAATATATATCTAAGGTCTAATCCAATTTATGAAGTCAGTACAAAATTGGATGACCTCTCTTTTGGTCCTACTCAATGCACACAAAGTGCACTAGTGTAATTCTATGGTTAAGACAAACCATACCTAATTACACTACATCCATCCCGATGGTTTGTCCAACTCCATCTTGGTTGTGAGCCTCTTTCTTATACTTCTACACATAACTTGATAACATGATCTTCTGTGCGTCACCACGCACCATGTTATCTACAATGCAAAGTATGAGACACTTTGTGCACATACTAATATAAATATGCACTGTGTGATTTTGCGATTCTCTTTTAAAATGTAAAATGTACTTTAACAAAAAGCAAGACTTTTAGTATACATCATAACAGCAGGGACCTGGGACTGGAGTGAAGAAACCGAGAGGCAAGTGCTTCACGTGTAAGCAAACTGGTCACTGGAAGGCGAACTGTCCCCGTCGTTAAGTCAAAGGTATTTCTTCATGCTTAGTCGTTGAATCATGTTTAGCGGTGCTACCTACCGGTACTTGGTGCGTAGATACGGGAGCTACTGATCTTGTCAACAGTTGTGGTGGGAGACATTTATTTATCTTTTGAGAGGAATAATGTTTTGGTTTTGAGAGATTGCTTATATGTGCCCTCTTTTAGAAAGAACATGGTATCGATTTTTAAATTAATAAAGGATGAATATTTTATTGCTTTTAATAACAAAGTTGTTATAAAGAGATATATAGAGAAATCTGTTCGGGTAGAAAGCACCAAAAGTCAAACCTGTGTTTTGATAATGGCAACAGGGTTCAAAAGTTAAGTATTACCTGTTATCTAACATGTCACTCTAGTGTGCAGAGTAAAAAGTCCTAGCGAAGGAATGCTAGGCACTGGCGAAGGAATGCCAGGGTAAAAAGCCCTAGCGAAGGAATGCTAGGCACTGGCGAAGGAATGCCAGAGTGAAAAGCCCTAGCGAAGGACTGCTAGGCGCCAGGCGAAGGATAGCTTGGGACTGAAGCCCTAGCGAAGGAACGCTAGGCGTCGGGCAAAGGACAGCTCGGTATCCAAGACCTGGCAAAGGACCGCCAGGCAAAAGTCCAACCAAAGGAGCGGTTGACATCAGGTACATTCTCCCGAGAGGAGTAGGTGAGTGATAGATTCCATTTTATTGATCATTCGAGTGCTTAAATCCATGTTTGATCTATGTTTTTATTGCTAAAATTGTGAAATTGCCCTAGGTTTTAGAACTTATTCATATTTTGGACTTAATTGCAAAATTACATATATTTGGGTTAATTGGCCACTAAATTCTTGATTTATTTTTGTAGGCATCAAGGTTCAAAGACCTGGGGCATATTGGGTCAAACTCGAGTCGGAAGTAACCCAGATCAGATTATCAAGATTACGATTAAATCTGGGCCGTTCGATTCAAAAGCGGCTAGATCGGAGCCATCCGGGATGATCTGAAGCAATCCGAGCTAGGGCTAGGGTTGATCAAGCACCCTGATCAAGATCTGAAGGTTTCATCACAATCAGAGCTAAATCAACCGTTGGATCAAGCTTGGAGGGCTCTAGATCATCCATTCAAAGATTAGCTAGATCTGGACCATCCATTGCAAATCTGGAGGATCCGAGCTACCACGAGGCAGATCCCGACCCCAGATCTTCATCATCAAAGTTTGGCTCAAATCAGACCAATATCAGCCGTTGGATTGAAGCAAATCAATCACAGCCGTCCATTGGTTAATACTTAAGGAAATCTTCTGCGCAGAAAACCTTTGTCGCGTCTTCAGCCAGCTTCCACTGCTCTACGCCGTTCTTCATCAGTTCTTCATCGATTTCGAAAATTCTTGTTTCCATGAAGGCGTGACCACCTCATCTTCATTCACAGATCGAGAATCAAGTCTTTGGCGATTGGTTATTGAAGTATTCTGCTCATTTGCGCTGGAATAGAGGATTTCTTAGGGGTTCCGGCAGTTCTCAGTCCGATTCTCTACTTCTCAACCACATCCATTTCAAGGCTTCTGAATCACCTGTAGGGGTTCTCAGGTGAGCTCAGAAGTTTTCCATATCATCATCGCAGCCTTTCCAATCGAGATGAAGAGAATCGGATGGAAAATTTCATCAAGCTCAGATTTGATGCGGAATCCACTTCAGAATTGATTGTCCATTGATTTGCTGAGCCTAGGGGTTCGAAGCCGGTTCTTGATTGACAACCAAGAGTTTCTTGAGCTGAGGAAGGAGTTGAGGAGTAGATTAGACCTTTAATTTCCAAGTTATAGCTGTAGTTTCAACTTTTGCACTGTTCTGTTCTGAATTTCTGTTTAGTGACTGAATATTTCGGTTTTTAAGTTGTTAGCCATAAGTTAGCTTAAATCCTGCAAGTAGAGTAGTTGAGGAACTTGTTTAGTGAATGAATAGCTCAAATTTCAGTCCAGTTCTTGTTCAAATTGCTGCGTGCCAATCCAATGTTTGCGTGCCAAGTTCAATTCCGATTTGTTTTCTTGCCTTTGATTTCTGAATTTGTTTCGAATTTCAGAGTTCTTAGCTGTTAATTCCTGCTCTATGTTTGATAGATAGTTTGTTTGGTTTAGAATAGCACTTGCTTAAAGTTTTGAGCATCAATTTCATTGTGGTGTGTCATCTAAAATCCCAAAAGCCAAATCTGTTTTCTGTTCATCATTTCTGAAAATTCTGTTTCTATAGCTCTGATTTCAGTTTTACTTCTTTACTTCAGTTTTGCTTAGTTCTGTCCTAATAGCTTTGTTTCCTAATCACATCCATCAGTTTTAAAAAGAAAAGAAAAGAAAATAGAAAGTTGGAAGGTCATTATTTCCGAATTTTGAGTTAGTTTCTTTCGGCACAAGAATTTCTTCCTTGCGTGCCACTTGCCTTAGCCATTCTTGCATCCGGATTTAGCTAGATTTGGTGGCAGGTGATTGTGTTTGAATCAATAAGTTTACAAGTCATTCATTGATGAATTTTATTGGCAGTGATTAGGTTCCAAAAACATTATAGCTAAGTTGATATTTGTTGCTTGAGTAATCTCCAAAATTTCCTTTGCATTGTTTTGTGATAATCTTGTTTGATTCCGAAAATCCCATCACTGTTTTTCTTTACTTCATTGCTTGGCATTCCTTTTGGTTTGTTGCAAAAAGAAAACAATTTCCCATAATAAATTTGCAAGTGCTTGAGTAAGCTTCCATTAGGTTAAGTACTAAGTGCCATTTCTTTGTTTAGCTCTTTTGTTCACTTATCTTTATTTTCGTTTCATTCTCATTCTCAATTGCAATTTCAATTTCGATTGTATCCCAAAACTAAAATCCAATTACTTAAGTGAAATCCCAAAAACGACACATAATCACAAGTTTGAATCAAACTAGACAACTATCCCCGAGAAAAATACGACCTGTGGCCCCTATATTACATTTTCATACTTCTGAGTTGTAAAAGGGTTTCCAGCTTTCATTTATAAATATCTAAATTTGAGACCCACATTCGTGACAGTCCATTTGGGTCCGTCAAATTTTTGGCGCCGTTGCCGGGGAACTGTTAGTTGACTTGTTTGATTTTAGCTTGTACACTTATTGCATATCATTCTTCACTATTTCTGTGCTTATTGTCATATCTTTTGATTTGATTTTATTTGTTTTATCTTTTTATCCACTTTTACTGCGATTTGTCTGTTTTTATGACCAGGTCTCTAGGTGCTGAATTAGAAGATTTCTATCCTGAGATTGAGAGGACCTTCAGAGTCAGGAGGAGCCAGGCTATTCTTTCTGAGACTGCAGATATCCCTCCACTTCAGACTATCAGCACTCACTCAGGCATTGACATGGCAGACCACCAGAGAACCATGAAGGAGCTTGCAGCACCTGACGCTGCATTTCAGTACTCCAGCATAGCATATCCAGAGCTAGGGGGGAGTTTTGAGCTCAAATCGGGACTTATCAATTTGTTGCCAAAGTTTCAGGGTTTATCTGGGGAGGATCCAAACAGACACTTGCACGAGTTCCATGTGGTGTGCTCTACTATGAAGCCTCAGGGCGTTTCTGAAGAAGACATTAAGTTAAGAGCATTTCCTTTTACTTTGACTGGGGCTGCTAAGGTTTGGTTGTATTATTTGCCCACTGGACATGTTGCTAGTTGGATTGAAATGAAGAGAGCATTTTTAGAGAAATTTTTTCCAGCATCAAGGACCGCCATTATCAGAAAAAGTATCTGTGGCATTCAACAAGTGGTTGGAGAGTCCCTTTATGATTACTGGGAGAGGTTCAAGAAGTTATGCTCTAGCTGTCCTCAACACCAAATTAGTGAGCAACTTCTTGTGCAATATTTTTATGAAGGTTTGTTACCTATGGATAGGAGCATGATTGATGCGGCGGCAGGGGGAGCCTTGGTAAATAAAACTCCGGAGCAAGCTAGAGTACTCATTTCTAACATGGCGGAGAATACTCAACAATTTGGGAGTAGAGCACTCACTACAAGAGGGGTCCATGAAGCTCAAGTGTCGCCTAGTGAACAAAAAGAAAGCAAAAGCTCTTTGTTGGAGAACAAATTGACGGAGTTGGCATCTTTAGTGACGCAAATGGCAGCGAACAATGTGAACCAAGCCTCAAATTCAACAACAACTTCATTTCCAAATCAAGTTACAAGAGTATGTAGCATTTGTTCAAGCCAAGAACATAATTCGGACCATTGTCCAAATCTCCAACAAGATGAATCGGTTGCGGCCTTGGCTAGAGCTCCATTCCAACGAAGAAATGACCCCTACTCATCTACATACAATCCGGGTTGGAGGGACCACCCAAATTTGAAGTATGGTAACTCTTTTTACCAACAACCGCCTTCCAATCATCAAATTCAGCAAAATCATCCCTCATTTCAGAGTTCACAGCAGCCACAGCATGTTTTCCAGCCACAAAATCAACATTTTCAGCAGCCACAGCAACCTACACAGCCTTCCCAGCAGTTTCAGGACACATTCCAGCAACAATTCCAAGCATTTGATCCTCAATTCCAGCAACCCTATCAAGGGCAGCAAGGCTTTCAGTCATTCCCAGTTTTTCCAGCTCAAAACCAACACAATTTTCAGCCCACACAGCCCACATATCAGAATTTTCAGCCCTACGGTCAAGGGTTTCAAAATCAGAGTTTTCAGCCCTCACCACCTAATTTTCCACCTCAGAATCAGAATTTTCAAGGTCACAACGCCCAGCAATGTTTCCAAGCATATCAGCCATTTGATCAGCCCTCTTATCAGCCCCAAAATTCAAGTTTTCAACAAAATCAGCAATCAAAATTTCAGCCTTCTTCTTCATCCTTTCAAGGTCACTCAAGAAGCTATTCTAACCAAGGAGGTTATGGGAGCTCAAGTGGAGGAAATGTACCCCAACAGAGGGTTGATGATATGTTTCAACAAATAATGCAACAACAACAAGCTTGGCAACAACAAACACAACAACAACAACAAGCTTGGCAACAACAACAACAAGGTTGGCAACAAAACATTGAGAGGCAAATAGGGCAATTGGCGAGTGGGATCAATCACAATCAAGCTCAAGGATCAAATCAACTTCCTTCCCAAACTGTTCCTAATCCCAAAGGGAATGTGAGTGCTATATATTTGAGGAGTGGGAAGGTCACCTCAAGTCCAAAGAGTCCAAGAGCAGAATTTTCAGGAAACCGGACAGCTTCTCCAATTCCGGCCCAAAACCACACTGAAATGAGTTCAAATTCAGCTGATTCCACCCCTAGCCCGTTCCCAACTCAATCCTCAAGCAACCCTCCAAATTTGGTGGCAAACGGAGAAGAAATCAGTGCCGAGACGCAAGGGACAGCAGCCACTACGCAAGGGACAGCACAGCAGAATTCAGCCTCTCCACTTCCGGCCAAAGAAGATGATTTTAGGGTTCCTTTACCTTTTCCACAGGGGAGAACTCCAACCAAAAGACAAGGGGAGAAGGAGAAGGCTAAGGAATTTAATGAACTAGTGGAGCTTTTCAGCAAAGTGGAGATCAATATACCTTTGTTGACCATGATCAAAAGAATTCCAAAGTATGCTAAGTTTTTGAAGGATATTTGTGTTAACAAAAGGAAGCTTAAGGAAAATGAATTGGTCAGCATTGGGAAAAATGTTTCTTCGCTTATCCATGCCCTACCTCAGAAATGTGAAGACCCTGGGATGTTTACTGTTTCTTGTGAGATTGGGAGCACCATATTTCACGATGCTATGTTAGACTTAGGAGCTTCTATAAATGTGATGCCCAGGTCAGTCTTTCAGATGCTCGGCATAGGCCCTTTACAGCCCACTGGCGTGATGATACAGCTAGCAGACAGGAGCCAGACACGCCCAGCAGGTATGATTGAAGATGTTTTGGTGAAGGTAAAGGAGCTGATATTTCCTGCTGATTTCTATATTTTGGATATGGAGGGAGATTACTTGGCACACTGTTCTCCACTGATTTTAGGCAGACCGTTTCTGAAGACGGCCAGAACAAAGATTGATGTATATGCCGGTACACTTTCTATGGAGATTGGAGATACGGTTATTCAGTTTAGCCTTTTCGATGCTATGAAGCATCCGATAGAGGATCACTCCATCAGGAGCATGGATCTTATTGAGGAGCTGGTGCAGACAGAGTTGGAGGCTGAGGGATTTCTGGAGGATAGTGCTAGAGGAGCTACAGATTCAGAGGAGGCTGAGAGAGTACTGACTGTTGATACTGAGGATTTTTCAGAAGATATTTCAGACACACTTCCAGTTGGAGAGTTTATTCTAGGTGTAGGGGATTGCACAGAGCCCCAAGGATCACCTATTTCTGTTGAGATTCAAAGTGTAGGGGATTGCACAGAGCCCCAAGAATCACTTATACCAGTTGAGCGCCTATTAGAACTTGAACCTGATACGGACTCTATACTTGACCAGGAGGGAGCTATGGACATATCTATCATTGTGGGACCTCCAGGTATTTTTCAGCGCGATCAGGTAAGTATTTCTTTTATTATTTTGGATACATCGAGAGAGGCACCAAAAGTTGATTTTATTGGCTGCGATACTTTTCTTGATTTGTCATGTGTGGGAAATAATTGGGAAAATTTCATTGGAACATCCAAGACAGATTTCATTGATTATGATAAGTGTCTTGATGCATTTTGGGTAGATATTTATTGTAAAAAATTCTTTGAGATGCCTAAACTTGATTTTATTGGATGTGATTCATTTTTGGATAAATTGTATGCAAAAACTGATATTATTTTATTTCCTTCGTACCCTGCACGCTCTAGAGGGGTAGTACATTGTTTTGCAGGGTCCAGGAGACTTCTGGAGTGGGAGCTTAATCTGAACAGACTGAAACCTCCTGAAATGTGTCCCAAAAAGAATAAAGAGGGAGTAGATTTTACTTTAATTCAAAAGACTCTACCTCTTACATGGGTCTTGTATTTAAATAATCTTCGTCCACCTGAACAGGTTGCAGTTAAATCCAAGTGTGGGGGAGCGATGCACAGTGAAGTGGAACAAATGGAAGAAGCTCTTTCGCACACCCTGACTCCTTCACTACCGCGGTGGAGGCTTTTTCTTGACAGACTCCGACCGCCAGAAATAAAAGGGAGTTTGATTTTTGTCGCCTTTTCCTTTATTGCATGTTTTCACTCTTAAAATGAGATCTTGTTAATAAATAAGTGAGTAGAGTAACATGACATGAATAAAATTATTGTAAATACTATGTTTTGTGTTTTTAGCACTTTTCCTTACATGAGTAGAAATAAATGTATCCTCTAGGTTATCGTTATAGCATGTTAGAGTCTTTTGAAAATAAATTAAATTCGGTTGTCAAAACTTAGGGTTTGAGTTCATGGATGAAATCTTGGATGCTTGAGTACTACTTGGCTTTGGATTCTTAATTGAGAAATTGAGATGGATTATTTTTACCTAGTGAGATTAGCCTTATTTTGTGATACACACATGTTATTGTACTCTAGAACTTGCTTAGGTTCTTTCAAAATCATATTTCAATGGTTGGATCACATCTATAGAGACTAATCATTTTATTTACCCTTCCACATCTATTTGCCTATTCTATTCTAGTTGTTTTTCCTTATTGCTAATCTTAACCCTAATTTTTCTATGGATTTATTTGCTTGGGATGTTTACTTGATGCTATTTTGCCCGAGACGGACAAAGATTTAAGTGTGGGGGAGTGATTAGTGATTTGGAAGTAATTTCTATCAAGGATGCATTTAAACTCGGAATTTTTTTTTTTTTGATGCTTTATGTGCCAAAGTGAAGACAGAAAAGTTTTGTGGAGCTAGCTTGGATCGGAAATGATGTGGATCAAGAATTGTTAACAGCTGGAAGAATCAAAGGCAGCAAGGTTGTAAACATGGCTAACATATGGTAGGAAGTTGGAAGAATGAAAAGTTGAATTTAGATGCAAGGTTGAAAATTTGGGAAAATGGCAGCTGTTTGTGCCAAATCAGAAAAAAAAAAAGAGAAAATCTGGGCAGTGAAGTGAAGCTGAGAAAATCTGAGAAGAGGCTGAGAAGCAGGAGGGATTTAGAGCTGCTGAGAAGATATAAAAAAAAAACTGATCAGAATTGGAAGGAAGTGGCTGCCAGGAGTTAAATCAAGACAGAAAATGCAGTGAAGGGCTGAAATTCGAATTCAGAATTGCTGAAGTGCAGCTGTGAGGATCAGAAATTGGTGGATTGCAACTAAACTGAGTTCTTTACAGCTGAAATCTTAATGATGCAAGGGCTGCACAGCTGATTTCAGTATCCTTTGGAAATGCAGCTGGACAAATCTGGATTCAAAGCTAAAATCTGTGCCAAGATTTTAAAATGGAGTGGAAATCTAATCTACTGCTCTAGGAATGGAATGGAATGATTCGCAGCTGTGTTAACTTGAACCCAATTGCAGGAATTCATTGCAAAGTGAATTCGGGTGAAGATGAACAAAGTTGAAATGAAGCTGAGAAGAAGCTGTAACAATCTGTTAAATCTGAGTGAAGCTGATATCTGATAGAAATGGAGCACTTATGAATAAAATTCTGAAATGAAGCAAGATTGGAAAGGATGAGCTGAGAATATAAAGCTGAAAATAGGGTGTTGCTCAGATTTGAAGGCTGAAGAGTTGAAGAGTTGGCCTGAAAATGCAGCTGAAATAGTGGGTGCAGTTTGTATCAAGAATGAAGCTGAAGTTGTTTTTCTAGAACATGAAGCTGGAAATCTGATCAGAACTTGTGTTTGTAAAGCTGTATGGCAGCTCACGGATCAGGAAAGGAAGCTGAATTGCAGCTGAGAAATCTGGAAATTCAATGCCAAAGAAACATCTATTAATCTGAATTGAAGGCTGTTAATCTGTGGTTCCAAAAGGAGGAAAGAATTCTGAAGCTGAGAGCTGCTGAAAATGGCACGCAGATTGCATGCTTAAAAATTTGAAATGCATTGGATTTGTTGCTGAAAAGTGATGGAATCTGATCCCCAGTTGAAGACCATCTGAATTGAGGCTGATATAGACACAAAATGGGAAATCTGCAGTCCAGGAACAGAGAAACATTTCCAGCTGAAGATAAGAATGAAGAATTGTGAAGTTAAATAGCAAGGAGTTCAGAATTCAGCTGTGCAGAGTGTTCCATCTGAAATTTCTGAGCTGCGTGTTGAAGTTAGATGCTACTGAGATTGGACAAGCTGGAGCAGAGAATTGCAGCATAAATTGAAGCTGCAAAGTGCTGAAAAATCCATGGAAAGCTGCTGTAAATTTCTGCATTCGGAAAAAATCAGTGGGGGAAAATGGGTAAAGCAGTGTTATATCAACTTCCAGTTGAATCCGGCTGCTTGGATGTGAACAAGAAAGGAAAAAGTCAGTTGTCAAGAACATGTGCAATTTGTTGCAAAGAATTCCGGGAATTGCAAGGAGCTGAAGCAAAATTGAGTTTGAACAGAAATTTTGTGTCAATGTCTGAATTGGCACATGAAAGCAGGACTTTTCGAGGCTGTAAAATAAGAAATGAAGCACACGGATGAAGTGAAAGAAAAGGAAATACAAGAATCATGCTGATCAAATGCAGTGAAGACAGTTTCGTGTAGCTGTATAATCTGAAGAAGTTTAAAGTCTGAATTGAGCTTAGAAGATTTGCGAAACTGCCCAAAAATCTGAATTGCATTCCAATTGTAGCTGCTGAGTATTACATTTGTTGAATCAGAATATTAGGGTAAAATGTATCTGAAGTTGAAGGTGCACATTCAATTTCGGATACAAGAAGAACCAAGGGATGCTAGAAGCTGCTGAGGAGAAAGAAATGGAAAAGTAGTTAAGGCAAGGGGCTGAAATGTCATGTGTTGATTTGAATTTTAAGTGGAACTATTGAGTTTTCCATTATCATTTGAAGCAAATACTACTTGTTCTGAGCAGAACAGAAAAGGAAAAACAAAAAGGGAAGAAAAACAGTTGGAGAAAATGAGATGAGAAAAGAAGAAGCAAGTTGGCACACCTTTGAAATTTCGGCACCATGGAATCATTGAAGCTTCTCTCATCCAAATTGAAAGCTGTGATCAACTACAAGTCTGACCTTGCTAGAGGATAAAAGAAAAGAAAAGAAAATCAGTAAAGAGAAGAGAAAGAAACACAAAAGGCACGCAAGATTGACAATTGGCACAAAGGGTCTAGTGAGGGATTTTTATTGAATTTTTGAAGTGCAAGGCAAGAGTTTACTCCAGGACACTTTTGAATTCACTAGGGGACTGATGAGAGAGCAAAGTTCATTGGAAACATTCCCAAGCACTCAAGTCTTCCACTTTACTAATTTTTCCATTTCCTTAGCTTTTAATTCACTCCTTACCATTTTCTATGTCTTTCTTTGTTTTTATAGATGTTGATCCTATCATGATAAATGGTAGAGAGTAGATAATAAGCAAGCCTATGGTAGTGCATGAAGCATGTGTGTTTGAGTGAGCTCCACTTCATCATCAACTTAGAACTTAGGAGAGAGCCATCAACATTTTCTTTGAAAGGCTAGTGATTTAGATTCATCTCAATGACTCATGATGGATGAAAAGGCTAAGTTGTTGATTTAAGGACAAGATAGTAATCCATAGAGCTTAGATTTATGAGAATTGGCAACCTTAGGTAATTTCTTTTCATTTGTTTCTAATTATGCTTAAGAAAATCTAGGGGATACAAATTTACTGTTTTCGCGAGACGCTCAAGGCTAAGTGTGGGGGAGTTGATAGATTCCATTTTATTGATCATTCGAGTGCTTAAATCCATGTTTGATCTATGTTTTTATTGCTAAAATTGTGAAATTGCCCTAGGTTTTAGAACTTATTCATATTTTGGACTTAATTGCAAAATTACATATATTTAGGTTAATTGGCCACTAAATTCTTGATTTATTTTTGTAGGCATCAAGGTTCAAAGACCTGGGGCATATTGGGTCAAACTCGAGTAAGTAACCCAGATCAGATTATCAAGATTACGATTAAATCTGAGCCGTTCGATTCAAAAGCGGCTAGATCGGAGCCATCCGGGATGATCTGAAGCAATCCGAGCTAGGGCTAGGGTTGATCAAGCACCCTGATCAAGATCTGAAGGTTTCATCACAATCAGAGCTAAATCAACCGTTGGATCAAGCTTGGAGGGCTCTAGATCATCCATTCAAAGATTAGCTAGATCTGGACCATCCGTTGCAAATCTGGAGGATCCGAGCTACCACGAGGCAGATCCCGACCCCAGATCTTCATCATCAAAGTTTGGCTCAAATCAGACCAATATCAGCCGTTGGATTGAAGCAAATCAATCACAGCCGTCCATTGGTTAATACTTAAGGAAATCTTCTGCGCAGAAACCTTTGTCGCGTCTTCGCTAGCCCACTGTTCTTCGCCGTTCTTCATCGGTTCTTCATCTTTCTTCATCATTTTGTTTCCATGAAGGCGTGACCACCTCATCTACCATTCCAGATCGAGTTCTGAGTCTCTGGAGATCAATTCCTTGAAGAATTCTGTCCATTTGCGCCGGAACAGGGAGTGCTTGAGGGTTTCGGCAGTTCCTCAGTCCGATCATTGGTTTCTCTTCCACAATCCATTTCCAAGTTCAGAACACTTGTAGGGGTTCTCAAGTGGCTCTGAAGCTCCCAAATCACATCGCAGCTCATCCATCTGAGAAAGAGTGAATCGGATCAAAGTTTCCAGCAAGTGCAGATTTGTGGCAGAATCAATTCAGAATGGATTTCTATTGATTTGCGAGCCTAGGGGTTCGAAGCCGGCTCTTGATTGACAACCAAGAAGTCCTTGAACTGAGGAAGGAGTTGAGGATTAGTTTAGCTAGTTAATTGTAGTTCTTTAGCTGTAATTTTCGATTCTTGCACTGTTCTGTTCTGAATTCTGTTCAGCTGCTGTGATTTCGATTCTTGAGTTCTTAGCTGTAGTTTAGCTTCAATTCTGCAAGTAGAGTAATATAGGAGCTTGTTTAGTGATCAACTTAGTTAAATTTTAGTTTGTTTCAGCTTATATTCTTGCGTGCCAATTCCTAGCTAGTGTGCCAAGTTATTTCTGTTTTGTTTTCTTCCTTTTGGTTTCTGAACTTGCATCAGATCAGATTTCTTGTTTCTTAGGTGTTAATTCCTGCACTCGAGTTAAGTATAGGTTTCCTTAGTTAACTTAGAGCTTAGTTTCAACTTCTTGCAATTCATTCCGGATTTTTAGTGTAGCTAGAGCTGAATTCTGCACATTGAAGTTGAATTACTGCTATCCTAGCTTCTGATTTCTTTTGCCTTGTTGATCTGGTTTTAGTTTCAATTCCTTTACAGAAGCTTGCTTAGTTCTGTCCGAACATCCTTGTTTTCCAATCGATTCCATCAGATTTAAAGAAAGAAAAGAGAAGTGAGTTGGAAGATCATTTATTGCCAAATTTAGTGTAAACTTTTGGCACAAGAGTTGTCTCTTGTGTGCCAATTGATTTTAATTCTTTTGCATCAGAATTTAGTTTGTTTATGTGGCATATAATTGTGTTTGAAATCAATAAGCTTGCTCTCACTCATATCTGAATTTGATGGGTAGTGGTTAGGTTCCAAAAATACTTTGGCTAGTGGAGTTAATTTATTTGGTTGAGTTCTAATTTTGCATGATATAGGTTGCTTAGCTCATTCATTTCCGAAACTCCATTACTGCTTTTATTTCATTGCATAGCATTCCATTTGTGTTCGAAATCAGAAATCAGTTTAAAGAAAAAATTGGTAAGTGCTTCATTAGGTTTCCATTAGTTGAGATTTCCTTTTTAGTGCCACTTCTTGTTAGTTCATTAGCTTATGATTCTTACTTCTCCATTGCAATTTCAATTTTGATTGTATTCCAATCCCAATCACTTATTTCGAAACCCAAAACAAAAACGATACATAAACACAAGTTGGAATCAAACTAGACAACTATCCCCGAGAAAAATACGACCTGTGGCCCCTATATTACATTTCCATATTTTTGATTGTAAAAGGTTTTCCAGCATCCAGTTATTCATTGATATTTAAATTTGATGAGACCCACATTCGTGACAGTCCATTTGGGTCCGTCATCCATCCCTAAGTCTAGGGTTACCCTTCCCGAGTACATTTCTCTCCGTACTCGAACCCTCACGACTTAGTTCCCGAGTACAATGCCCTCAGTACTCAAACCCTCACAACCTGGTTGACCCTTCGTCCAGCAGCCTTGATCTGCTCCCGTCCCTTAGATGCCACACAATCCCTCGGCATGCCTCCATTCCATCTTTCACGCATGCCTCGAAGTCCACATCCCTCGGCTCATCGTCCCTGGTCTAGCAGCCTCGATCTATCGCCTTCAAGCCCTCTTCGACTTTAGCTTTCGTCCCTCAGATGCGCACACAAGCCCTCGGCTTGCCTCCATGCCATCCTTCACGTACGCCTCGAAGTCCGCTTCCCTCGGCTCATCCACTACAAGAATTTTTGGATTCAACAACACCAATAGACAACGGTGTTTTGAAAAACCATTGTCTTTTTTCATTTAACAATAGTTTTTTCAAAAACCGTTGATGTTGATAAATTTTTTGCGGAAAAAGACAACAATTTTTTAAAAACCGTTCTCTTATGTTTGTCAAAGACAACGGTTTTTTAAAAACTGATGTCTATTTACTTGGTTACGATAACTGATTTTAATTAACCGTTATCTATTTGCGTTGCTTACATGGTATACACAACAGCGAGCGAGCGCGAAAATGAAAACGCCCATCGTTTACATTGTAATGAGTAATGAGTACCTCCCCTTAGTTCATTCTCTTCATTTGCCGCAGCGAGCAACAACACCGAACCCTAAGACACCTCAAACTTCCTTACCATCTTTTCCTTCTTCTCCTTCTTCTTTGTCTTCTTCCTCTTCGTCGCACACAAACAAGACGCCTCAAACTTCTCCTCGCGCGAACTAGCCTGCACCACACCCCTTATTCTTCCACCCTCTCAGCGCTGGCTCCCCCCTTCACCCTCGATCACATTTCTCCCACCCCGCCTCTGGCGCCTCAGCTACCCCCGCGCCCTCTCGACTCTCTATTATTCCCCGATTTCCCCACCTCACGGTTGCTCCCACACAACGACG